>CM070770.1:113735654-114093154 GCA_036346955.1 Dipus sagitta
GCACAGTTTGAGGAAGATTGGTTTGAGTTCTTCCATGAAGGTTTGATAGAATTCAGCTGAGAAGCCATCTGGTCCTGGGCTCTTCTTTTTGGGAGGTTTTTTTATTACTTTTTCAATCTCCATGAGTGTGATGGGTTGATTGAGGTGATTAATCTGCTCTGTGTTTAGCTTTGGTAGATGGTATGCGTCCAAGAATTTATCCATCTCCTCCACATTATCCAGTTTTGTGGAGTAGAGGTTTTTGAAATAAGTCCTGATGATTCTCCCAATTTCACTTACGTCAGTTGTGATCTCTCCTTTTTCATTTTGAATTTTGTTAATTTGAAGCTTCACCTTTTTTTGCTTGATCAGATTGGCCAGGGGTTTGTCAATCTTGTTTATTTTTTCAAAGAACCAGCTCTTTGTTTTGCCAATTGTCTTAATTGTTTCCTTGGTTTCCAATTCATTGATTTCTGCTCTGATTTTAATTATTTCTTTCCTTCTGGAGCTCTTTGGGTTGGATTTTTCTTGTTTTTCCAGTGCCTTTAGGTGGATGGTTAGGTTACTGATTTGGGACCTTTCTGTCTTTTTACGAAGGCATTGAGTGCTATGAATTTTCCCCTGAGGACCGCCTTCATTGTGTCCCATAAGTTTTGATACGATGTGTTCTCATTGTCGTTCAATTCCAGAAATTTTGCAATTTCATTCTTTATTTCATCCACTATCCATTTATTGTTTAAAAGTGTGCTGTTCAGTTTCCAGGTGCCTTTGGGATTCTTGGTGGATCTTTTATTGTTGATTTCTAGCAATATAGCATTGTGATCTGATATCATGCAGGGAATTATGTCAATCTTCCTAAATATGTGGAGGCAGTCTTTGTGACCCAATATATGGTCTATTTTAGAGAATGTTCCATGGACTGCTGAGAAGAATGTGTAATCTGTGGATTTGGGATGGAATGTTCTGTAGATGTCCGTTAGGTCTAAGTGATCTATGGTTTTGTTGAGCTCTCTTACTTCCCTGTTGAGTTTCTGTTTGGATGATCTGTCTATTACTGATAATGGTGTATTGAAGTCCCCAGCTATGATGGTGTTTGTGGTTATTTCTGTTTTATTGTCAAGTAGGTTTTGTTTTATGAACTGTGGTGCCCCTGTGTTTGGTGCATACAGATTTATGATTGTAATATCCTCGTGATGGATCGTTCCCTTGATAAGTAGGAAGTGGCCTTCTTTGTCTTTTTTGATTATATTTGGTTTGAAGTCTATTTTATCCGATATTAATATAGCTACACCTGCTTGTTTCTTATTCCCGTTTGCTTGGAATACTGTTTTCCACCCTTTCACCCTGAGGAGTTGTCTGTCTTTAATGGTGAGGTGGGTTTCTTGAAGGCAACAGATTGAGGGGTCTAATTTTTTGATCCATCCTGTTGGCTTGTGTCTCTTGATGGGTGAATTAATGCCATTAATATTTAGGGTAATGACTGTGAGATTTGATTTGATCCCTGCCATATTGTGATGGTAAATGTGGGTTGGAGTTTTCATGGACATTGAAGTTTTTTGTGCCTACTCTGAGTTTGGTTGTTGTGATCTGCTTCTTGTAGGCAATTGTGTTTGATTCTTTTTTTCTTCTCTGTGGAGAATTTCCTGAAATACTCTCTGTAGGTTTGGTTTTGTGTTCATATAATTGTAAAGCTGAGTTTTGTCATGGAAAGTTTTTCATTCACCATCTATTATGAGGGGTACTTTTGCTGGGTAGAGTAGTTTGGGTTGGAAGCCATAGGTTCTTAGACTTTGCAGTGTTTCATTCCAGGCTCTTCTAGCTTTCAGGGTTTCCATTGAGAAGTCTGAAGTAATTCTGATGGGGTTACCTCTGAAGGTGGTGTGCTGTTTTTCCCTAGCTGCTTTTAGGATTTTCTCTTTGGTGTCAATGTTTAGAGTCTTAATAATAATATGTCTTGGAGAGTTTCTCCTTTGGTCCAGTCTGTTTGGAGTTCTATTGGCTTCTTGTATCTTGATGGGCCTTTCTTTTAAGAGATTGGGGAAGTTTTCTTCAATTATTTTGTTAAATAAGTTCTCCATGCCTTTGGTCTGGATTTCTTCTCCTTCTGGTATTCCAATGATCCTGATATTGGGACGTTTAACTGTATCCCACAATTCCCTCATGTTCTGTTCACAGGAGCTTTTAAACTTACTGAAATTTTTGAACTCTCTAACTGTTTCTTCCATCTTGTCTTCCAGATCAGAGTTTCTATCCTCCACTTGGCTGACTCTATTCTTGAGAGCTTCTAGTGAGTTTTGGGCTTGTTCAATTAAGTTTGCATTTTCTATTATTTTTCTATGTATAATTTCCATCCCTCCGTCAAGCTTCCTTTTCACATCCTTTTCTGATTTTCTTGATGATTCTTGGAGTTCATCCTTGCATTTCTTTATGTCTTCATTTAGCATGGCCAGCTGATTTTTAAGGTCTTCTTTTTTTTCACTCTCCCTCAAATCTCTTAACTCTCTTTGAAATCCTTCCATTTTCTTATCTAATCCTTCCAATTTCTTATCTATTAGTTCTAGTTTAGTGATGGCAGCATCCACACGATTGTCGGCCCTTTGTTGCAAGTTCTACCAATAGGTTGGTTAGAGTTGCATTGCTCATAGCTTCAATGTAGTGTTCTGGTCCTATTTGTTCTTCTATGTTTTGGTTAGAAGTATTCATTGTGGGACTGGGTGATCTAATTGGATTTTCTTGCATTTGATTATTCATGTTATTTCTTTTGCACTGTGTTCTGCCCATGACAGTGTATGGGCAGATAAGTGGGCGTATCAGCCTGGGCTGAAGAACAATGGGAATCTTATGCAGCCTGGGGGCGTTGCCAAGAAGCCTGGGCTTTGGCTGTCACTTGCCAAAGCCGCCTATCTACTGCCTGGCAGGGGAGCCAAAGTTGCCTGAGTTCTCAAGCGGTAATGTGCCAAGGCTTCCTGCGTTCGAACTAGGAGTGGCACTGAGGCACCAAGCACTGATGCCACCTGAACTCTGGCTGGGCACGCTGGGAACCGGAAGCAGTCTGCGCTCCCCTGCCACAGGACAATTGTGGACAGCCGCGCGGCAGACAGAGGGCGAGTGTACGAGAGTGCAGAGCAGTCTAAGCTTTCGCACGCAGGGAATAATCTCACTTGCCAAAGCCGCCTATCTACTACCTGGCAGGGGCGCCAAGGTTGCTTGAGTTCTCAAGCGGTATTGTGCCACAGCTCCCTGCGTTCGAGCTAGGAGTGGCACTGAGGCACCAAGCACTGAAGCCACCCAGACTTTGGCTGGGAACGCTGGGAACCAGAAGCAGTCTGCGCTCCCCCGCCACGGGACAATGGCGGCCCGCCGGTGCGGCAGGCAGGTAGGGGGTGGCACTTGAGCTGACGCAAGCAAGAGATACAGTCTGAGCTTGTGGGACTGGGCACACTCAGTAGGTGGGCGAGTGGAGAAGGGTGTGGAGCAGTCTAAGCTTCCGCGCAGAGGGAACGATTGGTGCGCGGTGGTAGCCGTGCGGGCTCTGGAGCAGCAGCAGCAGCAGGGGTGGAGCTTTGAACATGGTGGTTATTTGGGGCAAGGGGTGCCTACCCGCCTGCAAGGGGACCAGCGATTCCCTGTTCCCCCACCTCTGTGCCCTCCCAGATTTCTCTCCCCTAAAAGCCACTATATACCCTTAATATCTTGCCTTTCTTTCCCCGGGATTTGCAGCGCAGCTAGGCGGTCGCCATCTTGGCCAGAAATCCCTCTTATTTTTTTATAGAGAATTTAATGGGTGTAGGCAGAACCATATCCAAACATGAGCCTGCTCTCCATTGTCATTATACTTTGTTTTATTTCAGCCCCACAGCACCTTCCTTTACCTCCCCTCTTAAACTTTTTGCTCGTTTTCTCCTCTTTCAAACAGTCTCCTCTTCTGATTTCATGTCACATCTTTTCCATTAAACTCCCTACAAGATTCCATTCTAGTTTTCTATGGTATCCTTTGTAGTACACACAAACAGATACACACACACAATTTTATGCTTATTTATTTATTTATTTATTTATTTGAGGGGTGGTGCACAGATAGAGAATTCTCATGCCAGGTCCTCTAGCCACAAACAAACACCATACACATATGCTACTTTGTGCATCTGGCTTTATGTGGGTACTGGGAAATTGAACTCAGGTTCTTGTACTTTGCAAGCAAATGACTTAACTACTGAGCCATCTCTCCAGGCATATGTTTGATTTAAACCTACATATATGTAAGAGAAAATATGTGGCATGTCTTCTTGACTCTGGCTTACTTTCTTAAAATGATTTACTGTTCCATCTACTTTCACGAAAATATGATGTTTTATTTTTTATTGGTTGAAAAACTTTCATGAATTTCAGGGGGGAAAATGGCCACAAATATTGTTTGCTAACAGGGACACTGCTATACAATAATAACCAACTGACATGTTGTACACACCTGTGCAATAGTGGTACCCAGGCTAGTTGGGTAACCAATGGCTTCCTGATTGGCTAACAGATTTGCTCAAAGGAAAGGAACTCATATCTGGAATTGGAAACTAGGTCAGAATCCTCTGGAGACAACGTTTATGTTCTCCAATGTCAAGCTTCCACTGGTCTTTGGCTAAAAGAGGGGCTACATCCATAAAATTCTCCCTAAATTAATAATGCTTATCCTCATTTAAGCTATGCTGACTTCACTCTCCATTGGAGAAACTGTTTTTTTTTTTGTTTTGTTTTGTTTTGTTTTGTTTTGTTTTGTTTTGTTTTTCCTTTTTCAGAAGGTAGAAAGACCCCTCACAGTTCAGCCAAGCCACTGCTGAAACCAGAGAGGAACTAAGGAGATGAGCAAAAGTTCAACTTTCATGGTGAGCTTTATAGTCAGTGCCAGGGTGAAGGAGAAAGATACTGAGGATACTCACCACCTACACTAGCAGAGATACAGAGGCTTCTTAGAGCTCATCACTGTAGTAGACTTAAAACACACCCACCAAGTCTCAGGGAACTTTGCCAAAGATGGGACAGAAAGATTGTAAGAACCACAGGTTGGAACATCATGCCAAGGGACATTGCCTACCCCCAGTAACTGACTGTTGCTCTCACAACACATAACCCACAACCTTTTGAGGAATACCTGAAAGCCCACTGAGAAGGGCCCCCAGGAGAAAGGGGGAAAGGATGAGGCAAAGGATGGTACCAACACGTGGTGTAGCCAAAGTAAGTAAAACAGTACCAATCAGGCAAAGAAATAAGCAGATGTTATTTATATTCTGCAATTAACTAAATAATTGAATGAGGACCAGAAATAAGAGATGATAAAATTAGTTTAAAACAAACATTACAACAATGATTTTGAAAATATATGTTGAAGTTTGAAAATAAAAGTACAAATAGAAAAGGAAAAATGGGTAGGATAAATATAAAACAAGACAAAGTTTTTGCATATTTAAGATAATCTTTTATTTTATATGGAAAAAAGTATTAATTTCTATTATATGACTTTTTTGTTTTGTTTTAAATAAGTCTGATTGTGTTTACAAGATCAATAGCAAAGGCAAGATCGAATTTTCTGAAAGTTCTGGCTAATGTTTTAACTCCTCTCCATATCTGTCATCTTAAGCTTTTTATCTAAACATACAACAGACAGGAAACAGATGCTTGATGAGTGAATATAAAAGGTCGTATTGATAAAAAGAAGAAAAATGAATTTTATTTATACAAAGGAAAAGAAGTTATATGAATCCAGGGCAGGGAATATCAATCAGGCTACTTCTATTGCTACATTGACTGGAAATTGCCAGATGTGAATATTCAGATGATTTCTTCATTATTGATCACATATTAATATTAAGACTTTATGAGCATTTACTGTTTCAGACCCTGGAAAAACCAATGAATGAAGAAATAAGGATATTTGCATAATAACATAATACTGGGCTAGTAGATTACTTTTCTATTCAAGAAATTTTTCTCAGAAAATTTCCTATCATGAATTTTCCCAAAGAAATACATTTTAAAATCAACCACTCAGAATCCTGGGGAAATGGGTTGGTGGCTATAAACTTGATGCTCATATGTGAAGACTTCAGTTTGGATCCCCAGCAGCTGTGCAAATTCTGGGTGCAATGGTATATGAATGCAATTCCAGCACTCAGGCAGTGGAAATATGGAATACCAAGGGCAAGATGGCTATCCAAACTAATTGAATTAGTGAGGTATGGGCTCAGTGAGATGTCATGTCTCAACAAATAAGGTAGAAAGCCATAGAAGGAGATATTCAACCTCAGCCTCTGACCTCACATATGTGTACAATTTGGTATGTATTCATGTACATTTATGTGCACACATATATATGAACACACAGCCCACGTACAGCAAAAATTTAAAGAAGCTAGTATGAAATACGAATTTCTCAATGAATATAGACATCTAAGTTAAATTAACTAGTACATTCAGTATTGACAAATATATTTTGAAGGGATTTTTGTTTTAAAACATTCATTTTTGTCAATTTAGCAATAAACTTCAACCAATAAAATTGTTATATCCAAAGAAATTATTAGAAAAATATCAAGTTTTCTAGATGGGGTCTAAATCTCAACCTCCTCACAGAACTACGACATGACTTTTACCTGATTAGTGACCCTGTATACATCTGTATTTTTTCCATTATGTTTGAGGACTCATTGAGGCAATATATTTAAAACTTGAGGGCTGTGCTAAAGCTAAAATTTCCATTGTTACCATTGTTTCGGAATATAAATTGAACATTCCTTTCAATGTAGTATAAAGAATGGCAGAGCTTTCTGCATATGAACTAATGTCATATTGTCACTGAAACATATAAGAACATTGAGCCTATCAGGACTGTAAATAATCCTAGTCAATGACGTAGTTCTAAAAGTTGAACAACTGAAACATGTGACAATCATGTTGCCTTCCCTGACATCAAGTGACCCAATACGTTATGAGGCAGAAGATAGTTCCTTAAATTAAGGTGACAATTTTGAAACCCTATATCAACTATACTGCCTGCAATGCTTAGCTTGATGCCTGGCAAAAATGCTAGAGGACCACAAGCACCTTCCCTCGGCTGAGGTTTATTCATGATAGTGGATAAGCCCATGCTTAATACGAATGTAAACAGCTTCTGAAAAGTGAGGTGAGAAAACCAGGAGGACATTGGATATGCAACTTTCTTTGTGAATGCCTTCCAAGTTATATTTAAATATTGTTATTTTAATGCGGAATAGATAGATACAACAAAACCGGAGGATAAACCCTTAAAGAAGAAAATTCAACTAGCTTGAAAGCAAAATATAGATTAAAGTTTATTTTCAAAAATTCTACTGGCCAAAACCCTAGCATTGGAAAATACAAGCAAGCTATATATCATTCTGATATTATTTCTATTCAGAGTCACTGATGTCTTAAAAGCAAAACTGTGATACACAACCATCTTAAAGCTTAGATTGCCTACATGCAGCCAGTGTGTTTGAAATAGCAATGCGCCCATCCTGTTCACACAGTAAAAAGCTGTCTTTTATGTTCTTTTAATTAGAGTATAGGTTTCTCCCTTGGTACTTAATATTATAGATAATCCTTGTAGTTGGAAAGCCATATGAAATTTGTGATGACAGCTAAGAGGACAAGATCTTGGGAGTAGTTGCTCTAAGCCAGGAAGACAAAATTGGCTGTCTGTAAATAGTTTAACATAATTTTATGTGTTATGGTACTATAACTAACCAGCAATAAAACCTTGTTAGAGATTCACAGCATATGAAAATTTTAAAAGATTTTATGATTCGATATAACACAGTCACATTTATGGTTTATTTACTTTTGTACAAGTATTTCTGAGGACTCTGCATCTACCTACTTTAATTATAAAAGAAATATTATTTTTTTCTCTCAAAATGACTAAGAAATGGCAGTGCTGGGCCAAACAAAAAGATCTTTTCTCAGAATGCTTTCTTAGATGAGTAGAGTTGTTCATGACTTAATTTTTTCTTCAAAACTAGACACTAGGTCATAAATACACAGAATTACCTTAAATGTAGCAAAAAAATCATGTATGATGGAAATGATGATAGTGAAAAAATAACCTCATCTTGTCCTCAAGGAAGGCAATCTTGTGATCACTTCAGGCTTGAGCATGATGTGTGTCTTGCTTTTCCCATTTCACACTGCATGCTGGCCTATCTGTGTTCACATAATTGACTTATAGCATAATGCACTTATTTTGTTTACATATTATAATTTTCATGACTAAAAACAACATTTTTATTGCTTTCCCATTATATCTTGACTTGTTTCTAATTTTTCTTTCATTAAGCTCATACCTTTATAGTGATGCTAATACACATCTCTAGTGTAAACGTATAGAAATATTTTGAAATGAAGAATATATTGGGAAACAGATTCAATGTCATAGTTTGGTCTTATAAAATAGTTACTTTATTTAATTTATTTATTTAATAGAGACATGCAGAGAGATGGAGAGAGAGAATAAGTGGGCCAGGGCCTCCAGCCACTGCAAACAAACTCCAGATATATGTGCCACCTTGTGCATTTTTCCATACTTGGGTATTGGGGAAAAAATCTGGGTCCTTAGGGTTTGCAGGCAAATGCCTTAATTACTAAGCCATCTCTCCAGTCCAGTTTGGCCTCTTAATAGTGATAACAACTGTAGTTATTTTTCTGTTTTAATATTCTGACAAAACAATACAATCATGCTTGTGACCCAATAAATTGCATGCAGTTTTACTATTAGTTACTAGTGATATAGAATTTTCTTTGTATTTTCAATGTCAATTTATCTTAAAATGATGCATGTGTAGTACTAATCAAGTTGTGATGTATTTGGTCATTTTCTTATCCATTTGCAGAAATGCTATATACATTATATATCAACATTATTCATTGAAAAGTATTTCTCTCCTAGTACGCAACCTCATTTAAATATATTTACTTGTTCTTGTGATACCATTTCATTGTCATATACACATTTTGAATCAATTTTCCTATTTTCATAAGCAGTTGCATGTAAAAGTATATGTAATATGGGAAAATGTGAAAGGATTCTTTATTCCCCTACATTGCAGAAATGGTTCAGAATCTATCATTCCCTGAAGATAAAAGACAGAACAGAGAAATACTCTTAAATAAACATTGGTAAAAATTCAGTTCAGCTTCCATGTACTTTGTATATTCTAAGTAGACTTTAATATTTTCTTTATTTTAATATAGAAATAAGTCCATCATATAACCTGAAAACTCTAGAAGTACAAAAATAATAAAATGCAAACAATTTTCATTGATCATTTTATTATTTGCAGAGAAAGAAGGGAAGGGAAGGGAAGGGAAGAGAAGAGAAGGAAGGAGAGGAGAGGAGAGGAGAAGAGAAGAGAATTCAGATACCAGGGTCTCCAGTTACTACCAACAAACTCCAGATGTATGTGCCACTTTGTGCATCTGGCTTTATGTAGGTACTGTGGAATTGAACTTGGTTCATTAGTCTTTATAGGCAAGTACCATAACCACTAATAATCCCTTCAGCCCAATACAAACAAATTTTTTATAAAAGAAGGTTATTTGTGTCAGTTACATGCAAATCAGCCAGTACAAAATCAAATTACAATAAACTCCTGTTATGCAAATTAGTGACACATTCATATAGTGGTAATGTGAAGTGCACACCTCTTATAAGAGCCAAAATCATTGGGATGAGGTTATTGTGACTTAACAATAAAAAAATAATACCACTGTGGAATTGCAGTGTAGTGAGACACACTATGAATATTTTATTATATATTGCCAGTGATATTTACAGTGCTGTTATTTATTGCTTGAGTCAAATTCCATTATGATTTCTTAGGTATAGAGTAACTTTTATTTAACAGTATAAGTTGGAAACAGTATGCTGGAGATCCTTTTGGTCAGGTTCCTGTGCATGTCCCACCAGATGCTCCTTAAGGCTGCTCAATGGAAAGTGAGAGCTGGTGTTTGTCACACCTGGACCTTGGCCTGAGCTACGTAGCAAGACCATTTCTTAAAACATCTCATAACCTGCGATCTTAGTGTGATGATATACCTCTTCATCAAAGAGCACTCAGTATAGTGAGGAAACCTAAAACAAATATTCCAAATTGCAAAAGCATGAAAGTAGACGAGGCTTACTCATTTTCTCAGCCCTTGAATTTTTTGTTTGTTTGCTTATTTGTTGCACCTTCCTATTAGATTAACTGTACATTGTTTGGACAAACAATAAACATTTTATAAAAGCCATTAGTTCTTTCATACACTATCATGAAACTTGACAAAGGGGAGTTGTCAATAAGATCCTACTAATGATGACATATGTAAGCTATATATTCAAGTCAATCAGAACATTGGTGCTGAAATGTAAGAGTACAAGGCAGAAAGTAAACTAGTGGAGTGAGATAGCTGATTATATGGCTATATTGCATTCTGGTTTCTGCCTTCCCAAGGGACCTTTCATTATATTCACTGTAGGATTTCATGAATCAACCATGTAATGTAGCTACAAAATTTTCTTCTCAACTTCTGACAGTCATAGCTATTTTTTCGGAGTTACAAGTAATGTTCAGTGAGTCTCCATTCTATATATGAGGCACTGCCAAACTCGTGATTTTAAAGAAACCTGTTCCTAATTGCTCCTAAAATGTCATACTCAAAGAAAATGAGAAGGTAACAAGCGTGCATTCTCCTCTGTAAACCATCAAAGAAACTGTTATTGGTCAGGATTCCAAGAGAAGCTTGTTAACTCATAGAATATTCCATTTTTAAAACTAAACCGGGCCGGGCGTGGTGGTGCACGCCTTTAATCCCAGCACTCGGGAGGCAGAGGTAGGAGGATCACCATGAGTTCAAGGCCACCCTGAGACTACATAGTGAATTCCAGGTAAGCCTGGGCTACAGTGAGACCCTACCTCGAAAAAACAAAAAAAAAAAAAACAAAAAAAAAAACTAAACCATTCTTGGGTGTACAGGTTTTATTATAATTTCTGTAATTAGATTTAGACCAGGAAGTTTCCTTTGGCTGTATATTCTTTCCTGCTTGCTTTTATATCATTTGATTCTGGATGGCTAATAATAGTGTCACTAAGTTGCATGGATGTAGATTGGTGACATTAACAAGTGGATATCTGCGGAATTCTCTAAATCAGAACTCAAAATAAATCTTGCCTGTTACATAGACAGGAGTGAAAATTTCCTGCTTACACATGAGAGATTCTTTTGCAAAACAAAGGCAGATTTCAAAGAAAGTCTGAATGCCACACTGAGAAGCGACTGAAATTTTCTCTTTTTTATTATTGGACATACCTTCTTTAAATAGAAAATTCTCCTATATTGTCACTTGAGAAAATTTCTTCTTGGTCTTTGGCATAATACTTAAAATTATTAAATATAGAATATTATAATAGGAAAGATCTCTAGTTATAGCAATCTATCACCACTGCTGCAGCATAATATAGAAAATGTTGTTCTGTTAACTTCTCTCATATCACACAGAAAAGTAACTATAATTGAGGTTGTAAATCCAGTTCTTAAAATGCTGTACAGCTGTGTCTTTAATACCTTGTATTACTTTTTAATTATAAATAATGTGCTAATAGGTTGATCATATTTTATTCAATAATCTTTCTTACTCACCATTTAAAGGCCACAGTGGGCCAATTTTTCTGATAGTTCCTGAGATTACCATGAAGAATACATATGCTCACTGGCCTAAAGATCACAGGAGTGTATACATGAAGTAAAAGTCTTATTAATATGTGTCAATATTTGAGTATCATTCGTAAAACTAGAATCATCTTCTGTACTCTAGCTAGACACATTCTCTGTTATCTATATACGCAATGAATATGCATATATTTTCTTGTCTAGCTATCTATTCTCCTCAAATGAAATTGTTAAGTGAAATTTTGAGTCTATTTTTGTCAAAATAGAATTGAGATCAGGTTTCCAAAAATACGTTTTTGTAACAATGTTATAGTTTGTAAAAGACAGAGGCATATTCACATTTGTGGCTGTCTGATTCCAACCTTACACTGTTAGAAAGAGTGAACACACAATTTTTAGATGTGTACACACATAAATTCTTACAAACCAAAGAAATACAATCTTACCAAAGTAGGTAAAAGAAAAGTTTTGAAAGGTTGAATATTAAATTATAAAAATTAAATGATTTTTTAAACTTTACCTCAAAATTCCTCATTTTCTCATATTAATATTTTATGTGACAATTTAAGCTATATAACTTGTATGCCTTAAGGAAAACATAAAGTTAAGAAGTTCAAATTATTTTATATTCTTTATTTACTATAAATATCAACGTATATTAAAATAAGTGATTATAGTTTGATTGAGGTTTGAATTGAGATGTGGTATTTGAAGCTTGTCCTGGTATTTTGCACTGAGAGCTGTACAACCATTAAGCCATCTCTCAGACACTTTTTCCTTTTATCTACTGAAATGCACCTTCATGTGTTATCAATAATGTTTGTATATATATGTACGTGTACATATATATATATATATATATCAAATATTTCTCAGATTTTACTCAGAAAAAAAGTGAATTTTATTTTCAAACTTGACAGTTCCCAAAGTGGTAACTCTGAAAGCAGTTACTCTTCTGATACCACAGGTCTGCCCACACTCAAGTTCCTGTTGTCTGCAGTATTTATTTCTCAAATCTATTTCACTAATCCCTTCGTCCATTTAAATAGGCTAGCTGAAAACATAATATATTCTTCTGATGGGCATCCTTATTAAAAATAAAATAGTGGGGCTGGAGAGATGGCTTAGCAGTTAAGCGCTTGCCTGTGAAGCCTAAGGACCCCGGTTTGAGGCTCAATTCCCCAGTACCCACGTTAGCCAGATGCACAAGGGGGCGCACGCATCTGGAGTTCTGTTTGCAGTGGCTGGAAGCCCTGGCGCGCCCATTCTCTCTCTCTCTCTCTCTCTATCTGCCTCTTTCTCTCTGTCTGTCGCTCTCAAATAAATAAATAAAAAATGAACAAAAAAATATTAAAAAAAAAATAAAATAAAATAGGGCTGGACAGTTGATTCAGCAGTTAAGGTTTTTGCCTGGAAAGCCGAAAGATCCAGGTTTGATTAACCAGGACTCACTTAAGCCAGATACACAAGGTGGCATGTGTGTCTGGAGTGGCTGAAAGCCCTGGCATGCCCATTTTCTCTCTCTCTCTCTCTCTCAAATAAATAAATACAATAAATATATTAAAAAATAAAAATAAAATTTTTATTGTGCTTGAAAAGTTAAATCATAAGGTGAAGTAATATGGACAATGAAATGGCTGCTGCACAAGCTTCTACTCAGTTATTCTTTTCTGTTCTGCTATCATTCTGCCTGTGCACCTACATGTTGCCTAGACTGTTGACTTGATTGGAAAGGGTTGTTGCTAGTACCACAATACTACATCACTTTGTGTCAGACGTAGTTATTAATCCTGTGCTTTGTAGAGTAAGCTCCAATGTTCTGTTATCCCCTCCCCCCATTGGTGACTTTCACTTGATTGCTTCTCTTGTGTGCAGACATAAGTTTCTGTGATTCTGCCATAATCATAAACTGTGAATGGTACCAGTAGATAAAAGGCTCTCCTTGATGATCAACATGTGTGCTATTATAGTTAAATACTGTCACAAATAGTAGTAATGCAATATTCCTCATTTAATGTCAAATTAAGTGACAGCATGTATGGAGGATAAATGTTAAAATTAGCTACAATCTTTATTTTAGTATGAATAGACTCTTAGGAATAATTGCCCTAAAATAGTGAAATTTATACTCATAGTATATTCAACTTATGAAATATACTGATTCTTTTTGTAATGAGAAGTGATTATAAATCATACACAGAGAAGTTCATGGGGAACAGAAAAGGGTGAATTGCCTAAGCATTTCTTACCTACAAGGAAGAGTTTTGTAATTTGAAGGAGGAGTAGTTTGGAATACACTTTTAGCCAAAGAGGTATGAACATTGGCCTGAAATTTAAAGTAAAAAGGTCCTTCTTTTTTTTTTTTTTTTTGCAAATCTAGCCATATCTATTATTATTATTATAATTATTAGTTATATACACAGTGTGTATAACGCCATGTTGGTACCATCATTAGCCTCCTCCCTGTCCTCCCCCCACCCCCTCCACAGGGACCCTCCTCCTTGGTGAATGTGGGTTGTTTTAATTCATTGTGGGGCAGTGGGGGAGAATTTTGAGGTAGTGTCTCACTTTAGCCCAGGCTGACTTGGAATTCACTATATATTCTCATCCTGGCCTCAAACTCATAGCAATCCTCCTACCTCTGCCTCCCAAATGCTGGGATTAAAGGTATGCACTACCACGACCAGCTAAATCTATTTTTTAATACAAAGTCATATCAGCTTTATTTCTGATGGCAATGGACGTAATTTATTGACTAGAAAATCCTGTTCATAGAAAAAAAAAACAGATAATTAATCTGACCTGATGTTTAGATGGAAATTCTTTAGAACATTGACAGTGGGACCAGACTCCTTGTTTCTGAACTCAGGCCTCACCATTTATTGTGTGGCCATGGAAGTTAGCTAAATGCTGTGCTCTGGATCTCATTGTTAGTTTCTGAAGGTCAATAAATATAATACGCAAATGACTGAAGGGAAATACAGGGATAGACTATTTTAGATTTTACATTATGTTACAGCTACCTTTTCATTGCTCTAACAAAACACGCGACAAGAAGCAGCTTATGGGAGGAAAGGATTTATTTGAAGTTTACAGTTTTGATGGGAAGATTCATCATGGGGGAGAAATCTTGCTCTCTTCATCATAGATCCATAGCAAAGACAGAACAGCCAGAGCCCAAGCTGGCTCTGAACACATGGTAGGCTAGACTCAAAATCAGCCCCAGTGACATATGTGCCCCAGCAGATCTCTGCCTACTAGAGACTAATTAGGAAGTTTAATCTACATAATCAAGATCACAAAATAATTAATTATCTCTGCTAGACTTATTTAATCTAGCATAATGTCCCACTAATCATTACATGTTGTCATGAGAGATAGAGCTATATTTTTCAGCCTATATTATATTTTATTATTTAAATATACATTTTCTTTATCCTTTCATCCATACAAGTTGTGTGCAGACACACATAAACACACACATACACGTTACAAACACATATTTAAAAAAAAAAACTAGCCATAGAGAAGAACATAATATATATTTAAAATTATAAATATATAATAATTACACATTATAAGCTTATGAAAAATGTGTTGATCATTATAGGAGATAAGCCAGGAGTCTTTATGTACTGTACAGCTATAAGATGCAGCTTATTCCAATGTCAAATTTGCAAACCAGAAAAGTCTCAGAATACTGAAACTGCCTTGATAGTGACGAAAATTCTGCTTCTGCATAACATGTGAACTTGGGGTACACTATGAGATCTGAGAATAACTAAACTTTTAAAAGCAAAATTTCTCTTTGAATTTAAAATTTCTTACTTGTTAAATTGAAATGTCACGTTATGGATCAAACATTTGAAGATTCTTCAAGTTTTCAGCAAAAAAGTTGAAAAGAGTGCTGTTACTATTCAGGAGAAGGAACTTAAATTGAATATTCATATTGAAGTTTAGTAATTAGTTTCTAGAAAATTCTTCTGCCTGACTGATTCATTTTTTTACTGTGTTGTTAATATGTTCACGTGCATTTGTCATTAAGGTTGTGTGAAATTTTATATTAAATGTTCTATTTTTATCTAATAACATGCTTCATCCTAGCAATTTCCTCTTTTAAATAATTAATATGGCCTGCTATCTATAATCTATATTATAAGACATTAGAATTACTGTTTCCTCACTTGTTTTCCATGTATTTCAAGATAGTTTAAATGTCTATAAAAGGAAAACTCTGAAATATGAGGACTATCATACATAATAAAGACTTTTTTGACAAGAAATTGAGTCTTCTATTTATATATTAGTTATACATTTTGCTGCTCAACATTTTGTACATCCTTTGTATGTGTATGACATTTATTTGTATTTGAATATTATCTTTAAAATGTAGGGTCCTGAATGTGATGGCCTCAATACCAACTAGATAAGCCTCACAAAATCATAAATTAAGGAAAGAAGCTTATAGCTTCCATGTCCTAGTAATGGTTTCAGGTTGATGAAACAGGTGTTTTTCTGGGAAGAAATGCCAGGAATTTGGGCAGTGGAGCCATAGGCTGTGTCAAAGCTGCCCTTGTGGTATCCATGATAAGAAGGAATATGACCCACGCTGCAGTGGGCTGAGCTGGATTAGAGTTTTCTCCTTTCTATGAGCATCCAGAAATAATTTTAGTTCTTATGGTTAAATTGATGAATCTAATAGAGTATATTAAATATGATGCTACCCATCCCACTTAAAATAGGATTTTAAAGTTTCCCAATTAGTAGCATTCATTTATTTAGCTAAAATGACTGGATTTTAATTAAAATTGTAGATAAAACAGTTTAGGAGTCCAGAGTAAATTATTACATAAAATTTGTTTTCAATGAACATGTGGTTTTCAAAAACATATTTGGAGGGCTGGAGGGATGGCTTAGCAGGTGAGGGGTTTGACTGCAAAGCCAAAGGACTCAGTTTCAATTCCCCCAGGATCCACGTTAGCCAGATGCACAAGGGGCGCACATGTCTGGAATTCATTTGTAGTGGCCGGAGGCCCTGGCATGCCCATTCTCTCTCTCTCTCTGTCAAATAAATAAATAAATAAAATATTAAATACACACACACACACACACACACACACACACACACACATATATATATATATATATATATATATAGAGAGAGAGAGAGAGAGAGAGAGAGAGATTTGGAGATATAATTTCAGGGTCAGATTATGCTTTGTGCAGATGCAAATAATAAAAACTTAGAAAACTCCATGTGTATAACCAAAGTCAAAGAGAAATAAATAATAACAATGAACTTGGAACATTTAAAATTAGACTAATATGTCATCATATTTGACTGTTTGTTTTAGGGCTGTGGAAATGGCTCAGTGGCTCAAGGTGCATTCTTACAAAGCGTTCTAGCCCAGGTTCAATTAACCAATATCTATATGAAGCCAGATGCACAAAGAGGCCAATGTGCCTAGAGTTGATTTGCAGCAGCAAGAAAATCTGGCTTGCCCATATACATCATCATCATTTATTCATTCCCTTTCTTTTTCTCTCTTTCTCCCATGCACATGAAAATAAACCAATAAAAAATTTTAAAACTATATTTATTGTAAATGGTATACAGCTTATAAAACGGCTTCTAAATTCTAAATTTAAAATTATAATTAATGGTATGAACATCTTTGAGATGAAAATAGTACTCAGGAAATTTAATTAAATTTTTTACCAGGAGTTTCATATCATAATTCTATAATTTCATATGAAATTACATGATACTGAGCCTATAAATAGTTGAAAAACAAGTAACATGTGATTTTGCTAGAAAAAAAAATATTTCAGGTTAAGGTACAAAGTGCTGGGACAAATCTCCAAAAAGGACACAGTTTATGGGAGGAAAAGAATTTATTTCTGGCTTACAAATCCAGGGGTAGCTCCAGAATGACAAAAGAATCTGTAACCCTTTCACAGGTTCATGCAGAGGTGAAAATCTACCACCAGCACCACAACCAAGCACCAAACCACAGGGACCAGGTAGAGCTCACTCTGCATACCTCAAGTTGGGATTCAGATTCACCCCTAGTGACATGCCTTCCTGTATCAGGAGTCTGTCTGCAAACTCATTTTCGATAACATCTGAGTATATTGATTGACATAGATGAAAACTACCTGTGTTGGTTTGATCCAGGTGTCCCCAATAAACTTAGGTGTTCTCAATTCTAGGTCCTAAGATGGTAGCAATTTGGGAATTAAAACCTCCTGGAGGCAGAGTATTGTTAGGGGTGGGCTTATGGGTGTTATAGCCAGCTTCCTCTTGCCAGTGTTTGGCGCACTCTCTTGTTGGTGTTATCTACTTTATGTTGTCTAGGAGGTGATGTCCACCCTCTCTGCTCATGCCATCATCGTTTTCCCCTGCCATCAGATTGCTACTCCTCACCTGTAAACCAAAATAAACACTTTCCTCACATAAGCTGCTCTTGATTGGCTGTTTCCTACCAACAATGTGAAGTTGAATGTAACAGTAAAATTGCTACCAAGAAGTAAGGCTATTGTTACAAGAAATCTGACTGTTGCTTTGGTCATTTAGAACTCATTTGGTGGAAGAATGTGGAAGGATTTGAAATCTTGGCTTAAGAGATGTCTTGCAGTGCTGTAAGTACAGCTTAATAGACTATTCTGGTCAGAGTTGAAAGACCTGAATGCAGTAAGAACTATGGACTGTAAGATTTGGCTTATGAGGGTGAGAAAGAGCTTTGACTGGACTGGACTAGAAGCAGTTTGTGTGAGACGCTTGCTGTTATGCCTGCATCCTGAGATTTTGGCCAAGATTGCATGAGCTATAAACAGACTTGTGTGAGCGGAAAGATATGGCTCTTGGATAGGTGTTTCCTGCCAGCAACACGAAGCTGACTGCAACATTACCCAGTATTCAAACAGCATCCAGGAAATTTCTGTATGTGAAAGAAATGCTTCTGATTGAGGTTCATTAAGGTTAACATTTAAATTGAATAATATGATTCACTGCTATTTAAGTTTCATGAGCTTACATAAATTGTATGAAGCACAGATTCATTTTGACATGTCAATACAGGTATATAATGTGCTTGGTCATATTCGCCCCTCTGGTATTGTGGTGGTTTGAATCAGGTGTCCTCCAAAATTTCTGAATGCTAGGTTCCTAGCTAATGGAGATTTGTCAATTAACACCTCCTAGAGGCAGTGTATTATTGAGGCCAGGCTTATGGATATTATAGCAAGTTGCCCCTTGCCAGTGTTTGGCACACTCTCCTGTTCCTGTTGTCCACCTGTTGTTGGCCAGGAGGTGATGTCCACCCTCTGCTCATGCCCTCAAGTTCCCCTGCCATCATGGAGCTTCCCCTTGAGTCTGTAAGCCAAAATAAACATTTTTTTTTTTCCACAAGCTGTTCTTGGTTGGGTGATTTCTGCTAGCAATGCAAACCTGACTGCAACAGTTATTTATTTTCTTATGCTCCACCCTTCTCTATATTTTCTTTTCTATATCCACAATTAATCAACTTGTATATAGTATTGTGTGGTATGTGTGTATGTGTGTGTTTATGGGGACAGTAAAGTATCAAGACTGCTACACACAAATGCTAAATGTTACTTTTTCCCTGGCTTTATATGGGAGGCTAAGGAATTGTACCCAAGCAAGTGGGCTTTGCATGCATGTGCTGGTAACCACTGTACCATCTCTGCAAACCACATTTTAATTTCATAGTCTCCGAACTTTCACATATAACAGAAAACATGCAGTGCTTGTCTTCCAGAGTCAAATTCATTTTACTTCACATGTTCTTGTCAGATTCCATCAATTTCCACACAAGCATGTTTCTGTTCTTCTGTACATCCATTGTGTACAAATGCCATCCTTTCTCTATTCATTCATCTATTCATGGGAATATTGGCTGTTATTAACAGTGTAACAATAATGGTGGATATGCAGGTAACTCTGTGACTGACTTGGATGCTTTTGGTACATACCCAGTAGGAGTATATCTGTAACACATGGAGCATGTAGAAATTCTATTTCATATTTTTGAGTAAATCCATTATATATATCAGTGCTGGAAAGAAAGATGGATTGACATTCTACTCTGACCAATTACCAAGACTTCACAGTACATTTTCCTTTTGACTACATTGCTTTTCCCCTCCATCTTGTTTGGTTAAATCCCTAATATCCTTCATATACTACCAGCTCACTGATTTCTTGCCTCACCATGTGATGAGGTTTGTTTCTGTCTGTGATCCACTTAATCCTACTTCATTTTATTTTTACAGCACTTGTAACTGTAAAAAAGTAATTTATGAATTATACAAAATATATTTTAAAATAGATTTTGTATCCTAAGAATGTGGACTAGCTCCTGGCATATAACAATAGCTCAGTATATATTGAAAGTATTATGCAATATCATATAATATGTGAATAAGGTTCTTATTAATACAGGGAAGTTATTAACACGATTGAATTAGCATAGTCATTCACAGCCAGATATAGCATAATTGTTTTGTTTGTTAGCTTTTTATTTACTGTTTTTCTGGGTGAATATTACACACATACACACACACATATATGTCTGTGTGTGTGTGTTTGTGTGTGTGTTTCTGCATAAAATGTGGAGAGAGAGTTCTATAAAAGTTCTGCAAAATGGGTTTATTCTCCTTGGACAGATCATGGTTCATATCATTTTATTTTCCTACACCATATATATCAATTGCCAAAAATCCATGCTAGGTTCTTTGTTTAAGTTTTTCAAAATATATTTAAACAGACATATGATAAATAGAAGGATAGACAGGCTGGAGAGATTTGCTTAGTGGTTAAGGCAATTGTCTGAAAATCCAAAGGACCCAGGATTGATTCCCCAGGACCCACTTAAGCCAGATGCACAAAGGGATGCATGCATCTGGAGTTCCTTTGCAGTGGCTGGAGGCCCTGGCATGCCCATTCTCTCCCTCTCTCTCTCTCTCTACTTATGTATCTCTCTCTCTCAAATATTAAAAATAAAAATAAATTATTTTCAAAAATAGATGGATAGATGAAAAATAGATCATGATGATAGAAAGATATCTTATTATAATGGTGACAACTCGATAGCTAGACAGATGTCATTCCTTGATAAACTAACAAGAATAATCAAGACCTTGCATTTATGAGTGCTATTTGGATAAGTCCATTTCTTATGCTGTCTGTTAATTTCCCTCATTCTTCAGAATGTAGAATCAAGATTATGAATTCTGAATGGAATTGATTTCAACATTGACCATTTTTCATCTCCTGCAATCAAATTGCAATAAAAAGTCATAAACATGCAAAAGATTAAAGTTTATATTTAACAATGTATATGCCTCAGTAGTAATTACATTAAAAATAGTTGCATTGATATTTTAAATGTCTATATTCCATTAGTAAATTTAAGAAAACTGTTTCCATACTCTTGAAAATATTTTTTAAATACTCACAGATATGATCTTAAGTATAACACCTAATTATCATGTCAAAAAGATGTTGAATTACTCAATTTCTTTACCCCTATTAATCTGTTCTTTTACTTACATATGGGGAGGGCTAATCAAAATCTAATTGGATATAAATAAGTCATATGGAAACCTACCTTTTTGGACAATGGAACACACAGGAGCCATAGATTGTTACTAGAACATTTTCAGTGCCAGGGATGGGATACCTTCCAGTGAGTTGTTGGCCAGAGAGGTCCCTGATGCACCCCAAACATTACAAACCATTGCCAAGGCCCTTGATTTTCCACTAGGAATAGATGGTAAGATCCTATTGCTGAAGACTCCACATACTTTGGCTGCAAGGTCAATGAGAAACCCCACTAGAGTTAAGCTGAAAACCTCCTCCATGTGTACCAGCTGACAGAAAGCTGGAAGAAGACATGCTACATGCAGTTCAATGGGACAGAGAGAAGATACCCATCAGTATGCACTGGGAGCCTTGTTTTTGGCCAGCCATGCCAAATGAGCCAACGGGTGCAATAGTGGCACATCTGTTATGGGGGAAATCAACAGCCCTCTAATTTGACTGGAGGCCCACTCCATGGGAAGGAATACATCCCTGATAGTGAAAATCTACAACAGGGGTAGTCATGAGCCCTAGGACTGCAATGTCTGCTGCTGTCTGGCTAAAAGTATATAGTATGCTCACCAAACTGCCCAGTAAGCACTTCTCTTAATGTTCATACTCATCTATTAATGCTACTCTCACTTTTGGCTAGAGAACCTTCTCTTTTCAGATGGCAGTGACCTTGGGATGACTCAGGAGGCACCATGGTGCTGAGAAGAAGTGACAGAGGAGTGCTCAGCACTGAAATATCTCAATCACACCTTCCATGGCAATGGTCCATTGTGGAAGAGGTGTCAGAAAGAATGTAAAAGCCAAAGGAAGGGTAGGACTCCTTATAATGTGCTCCTCCAGACACAAAATGGCCTAGATATCCATGACCTCAGAGTGCCTGGCACTACCTGCATAAGATCATCATAATAGGAAGAAAAGATTATGATATCAAAATAAAAGAGATACTGATTGAGAGGGGGAGGGGATATGATGGAGAATGGAGTTTCAAAGGGGAAAGTGAGGGGAGGGAGGAAATTACCATGGGATATTTTTTATAATTATGGGAAAAAAGAATTATATATTTTCTTATTTAGACTTCCACTGTTTTAATCTAAAACAACTTTTAATGCACCCTATTTTCCACTTATAAGATTATTTATTTAATTGACATTTAATTTTTTTCACTTGAATTAATAGGCTGTGATTTCATTTGGCTTATTTGCCCTTATTATCCTGCAAATCTATCATTTATGTTTTTGCTAAAATTAACTTCTTTGTGATTTCTTCTTTCTAGTCATAAAGTTATTTGTTCTTGCTGGCATAGCAAAGTTGAAAAACAATAAAAATGCTTCTAATTGTAAAGTTTGCAATTTGCAAGTTATAGGATATCAATACCAAAATGTGACAGAAATTCATGAGAACCTGAAGCATAGCTCTCAGAGTACAACGAACAAAATGTTAGTGATAATTTTTGAAATGTGGATACATTCTCAGTTGTATCAAAATAGGCGACAATTACTACATCATTATTTTAAAAAATTAAAACTACAGCATTATTATTTTTTGCACCCATCTACTCCCCCCGACACACACATTCTAAACATGTCACCTATCTAGCAGCCTCTTTGGGTGGTGAAGGGGAATTGGTGTCCCTTGAAGAATGGGAAAAGCCTCATAGCAGGGATGTGATGGCCAATGGCATCCACCTGCAAATCACCTTTGGCTGCATAACCCATATGCCACTCTCTCTCTGTGTTCAACAAAGTGAAGGTCCTTGGTCCTTCTCCCCTCTCCTCCCTTCCCTCCCCTCCCTCCCCTACATTTCCTCTCCATCTTCCTTTACTGTCATAACAGGCAGACAGGTATTATGGGTTGGTTGCTCCCAAGCAGCAATTCAAGGAGGTGATGGTCACCAAGCAATGTTTCCTGTGGGTGGCTATTATGGGGTGACCACCTTTATTTTATTTAGGGGGTGACTTTCAAGAAGGATTATTAGGAGATGGACCCTGCACAGCTGGGTGGGCTGTCCTGGGTATGTAAAGATCTGAGGAAGGAAGGGAAAGGGAAAGAAAGTGATGGGGGTGGGGTGGGGGAACAGTTCTGAGGAGTATCTAATGATCCAGACCTGAGGTTCTGGCAGAAGAAAATGGCTGGACATGTTTCACTGTTGAGAGCTTTTTGAAGGGGGCTTTGGGATATACTCCAGTGTACCAAAACTGAACCCTAGACACCAGGGTTCTTTTCACATCTTGGAAGCTCTGGAGTTGCTGAGTCTAGGAGCTACAGTCCTATGCGGGAAGTGAGAATTCCTCCGTCCTGGCTGGATGGCCCTCCAGAGCAGTGGTACTGGTGAGTACAGCACATACCTAAGTACTCCCCTACCTGAAGTTTTAGCCTGGGGACCTCGGCTCAGGTAGGGTTTGACTAGTAGGATGCAATCATTACATCCAAAGTACAGATTGTTTTTTGAGGGAGGAATATTTTCCCTGGAACCCCACATGGTCTGTATCCTCCTGGCCAGGTATCACTGTGCACTGTTGCTGTAACATTTATTCCCTCTGTAGTCTTCCTAAATTCCATTACCTTACAGAATAACACTGGACCCATCTGACCTCTGAGCAGACTATCTAGGTCCCCACAGAATAAACTAAAAATGCTAAGTGAAACCTCTCAAAATGTTACTCTAGGTTCTCCCATACCATGGAGTGGAAAGAGAATTCTAAGTTAATTGGCTATAGAGGCTATCTCTGTGGGTGCATATATTAGGAAATTTTGCCACTCTTAGATTCTGCGGGCTAATCATCCTAGTTGCTTATTTATAAGTTATCTGAGAGGGTAGTGTGAGGCCATAGAAATGAGTGAAAGTTACCGAAGCCAAAAGACCATAGAAGCAGCACATAAACACAGCCTAGCCTTCTCTAGTACTCAAGAATAGAGCCCTGTGTAGGAAGGAGAAAGCTCCTTGGAAGAACGAATACCCACACTGTGGTTGTTAGATTTCAAGAGAGCTGTTTCTCCCTCTAGACCCTAACTTGGCAATGATATCTGAAAGAGCTACCTCTTCATCCCTCATGGCAGAGCTCAAATTTCACGAGAATAAAAATATGGGAAGGTTAGGATGAAGAAATGAGATCCCATCTTGCTGTTAGGAGAACTGAATGAAGAAGACATCAGAAGCATTGAGGAATGGGGAAAATTGGCATGCTGCCGTGAACCCAGACAGAGGTGGCCCAGGGAGATGAAGTCAGTATTAGCAAAAGAACACATGAACTTCAAAGGTGACAGTGGGAAAATCTGGCAAAACTTAAGGGGCCTTTGATGCTAGAGACTGTAGTCAGTCCCAAGATGAGAAAGGAATTATATGTGGAATGTTATTCATAAAGAGTTAGGCAGGAGATTGTATTGGTTTTTCAGTATCACTGATACTCTGGGATCAAGGAGATGATCATTTAGCAAGCTTATTTACTTTTATTTATTTTTTTGTTTCCCTAGCTCACTGTCCTTGGATGTCAGAGGAGAGTTATCTGGCCAAATTTTTGCTCTAGAGATAATGATGAAGGCAAGTTAGAGATAGCATGAGGTACTTCCTGTTCACTTACACTCAAAAAGGGCTTTCTGTGTGGAAGTTTCTATTTCTTCTCAACCTGCAGGGCAAACATAAAATTCTGTAAATCTAAGTTCTACAACTCTATCTAGCAACAAGTCTCTAAGTCCAAATTATTCTAACCAGTGATAAATCTCTAGAATTCCAATTCTGTCCCTCCAGCTAGGCTACTCACAGTCCTGGAAAAGTTCATCTGGTGCTGGCAGCTCTCCTTGGCAGCCATCCCAAAGTGCTGGCATCTCCACTGGGTCTCCACTGCAACTCGTGGCTCCGTTGGGCCTCCACACAGGTAATTCAACAAGCCTGCTTCACACTTCCTATTGTCATTTTCTATAACAACAGCGAGCAAACAAAAAACTGTTTTGCAGTTCAATGAACCTCTCTTTCCTGCATTTGTTATGCTGCATAGTACCAGATAGACTATGAATTTGTTAATCCAGGGGTGGGGGGATAAAGCAGACTTTGAATAACAGGACACTCCTGAAGCATTCAGGCTCCTTCATTCTTCCTGCTATCGCAATATAGGTCAGCTGACCCAATCTCAATGGTTGTAATCTCTCAAACAATTGCAGCTGAATGGGCAAGAGTTTCAGCCCAAGGATTTCAGTTTTTTCTGTGCCATCTCCTTCCACTTACACCAGTCTATTTCTATTCAACGCAACCCTGCACAAGTTCTCAGAACACAAACATAACTGCAAGCCTGTCACACAAATTGCTTCTAAACCTGTCCCAACAAAGTTCTTTCTCATGCTCATAAGCCAAACTTCACGTTCCCTAGTTCTTACTGCATTCAATTGTAAGTACTGCAAGGTGATGGCAGGGGAAAATGATGCCATAAGCAAAGGGTGGACATCATAATCAACATCAAGTAAAAAACAGCAGTAGGAGAGTGTGCCAAACACTACAGGAAGAAGTTTGTGTGTAATATCCAGAAGCCTGTCCCCAACAATATATCACCTTCAGGAGGCTCCCATCCCCAAATTGCCACCAGCTGGGGACCTAGCATTCAGAACTCATAAGTTTATGGGGGAAAACCTGAATCAAACCACAATAGATGGGGACATGCCTCAAGGTATTCCTACCAACTCTTCCACTCTTACAATCTTTCCTCAATCTCTTCCAAAATGTTCCCTGAGCTTACTTTATTTTTTCCATTTTTTGACATTGTAATACATGTAAGTAATGCATTTTGATATTTTCCCGTTGCAGTTAACTTCTCATTGTGGGCACAAAGTACCTGACCAAAAGCAGCTTGTGGAAAGAAATGGTTTATTTTGGCTTAAAGAGCCAAGGAGAAACTCCATGATGGCAGGGGAAAAGTTGGACTGAGCAGAGGGTAGACATCACCTCCTTGTCAACATCAGGTGGGCAACAGCAGCAGGAAGGCATGACAAACACCAACAAGGGGTAGCTGGCTACAATGCCCATAAGCCTACCTCCAACAACACACTTCGTCCAACAAGGCTCCAATTCCCAAATTACTATCAGCTGGTGATCAAGCATTCAGAACACATGAGTTTAAGGGGAATACCAAATTCAAACCACATTCCCCAAATTTCCTCTCTTGTCCCTATGACACTCCCATTATTATTCTACTCCTTTCCCCAATAATACCTATGCCATTCTTTTAATCCATTACGTTAAATTAGATATGGTTGCATGATCATGGGCGACAGGCTACTTACTTTGGTGTAGACAACTTACCAGTGGCTATATCACTAATGATCCTGACAAATCATTACTGACATTAGGTACTCTGGGACATCTGGGGTCTCCTGGGTTCTTCCCACATCCATGATGAAGTATCAGCAAGCTCAATCTTTTCAGTCTTGGGCAGGGAACCATAGCTGGTATGACTTCACGAGTATAATGACCATGCCATATCTAGATGACTGCATTTTGCAGTGCTTCTCACCATCCTCCTGTTGCTACATTTTTTTTTCTGCTTCCTCATTTATGAGGTTCCTTGAGGCCTGGAGTGTGTTGGATTAGATGTCCTATTTGAAGCTAAACACACAGTAGTCAGTTACCTTCAGCATTTTTACTAGGTCTGCATCTCAGTATTGACCACTGTAGTAAAAACTTCTGTGATGGAGACTTCAGGCAGGATTAATCTATGGGAACAAATACAGATGTTTAGAAGGCAATTTTACATTCAGCTCATTTAGCATAAGCACGCTATTGTGTTATTTCTTAGGACCTTTGTCCCTAGCCATAGGCTTTTGGCTAGGTTTACAACCTCAGGCACAAATATCCTCCTGTTTCTCAGGTCTCAAATCTATTCATGAAGCAGTTCATAATGTTCAAAGTCATTATAGCTTCAGTGAGTATATATTTCCTGGCAGATCAATCCAGCAATGCATAGGATCCAATACTGGGTAGGATATTTGATGGCTTTTCTCCATCAGCAGCTTGCATAGAACCTTCTTCTTATAAGAAAAACTAGACAGCAGCTCAGCTCTACATCATTATCTATATGGTATCTTCCAGCACTACAGATGTACATCTAGCTTTGGTGAGCAACCTGGAGCAATAGCAACAGTCTATGTTGTCTTAGGGACCTCAGCTTCCCTGACAAACAACTCATTGGGAGGTATCTCTCACTTGTAGCACTGGAATTCACAATGAATGACCTATGGTTTCCTGGAAAAAGCTTTAACAATCCACAAGGGGGAATTTCATTCAAATATATCTAAAGGAACAGTCATTCCTATACCAGGATCTTCGTTTCTAATTACTGGGAAGAGTACTGCTCATTTGAGTGATGGTTATTTTTGGGTTTGAGGAATTTGACTCTTACACAAAACTCAGAAGTGTTCAGAAACAATGACACATCTGAAAAGTACTAACAAAGAAGATGAAACTGACCCCACAAGCAAGTTTTAAATGAAAATAAATTATATTTAAAAAAGCCTATATTTGAACAATAACTTTATAATCCAGGAACACATATTTAGATAAAAGAATAAACGGATAACTTCAAAGTTTGATGAAACTTTTGTACAGCTAACAGTCTTTATTTTTACAAACTAAACAGTCATTATTTTTATAAAGAGCTCACTTCTTACAAAAAGAAAACAAAAACTTTTACAATGATTAATCCTGAGTTATCACTTTGAATAAATGGACTATATGATGGATTAATCAACCTTGTACAGCATCAAATTGGAAATCTGATAAAAATAACAAAAAAATCAAAATCCTGGCATATATTTCAAAATTATGTGGACCATTAATTGTAAGGCACCATCACAAAAATTATATGGTGTTATCTTAAACATTATTCCAAAACTTTTTTTATTTTATTAAGTAAAATATTTGTATGAACACTTTCCTTCCTTCATGTCCCCACTAAGGGTCCTCCTTAGTAGGATTGCTGGTATTTACCATGGAGTTGTGGGTTATGAGTTGTGAGAGTAGCAGTCATTTTAGAGGGTGGCAGTGTCTGGATATTCGCTCCCTCTCTGTGGCTCTTACATTCTTTCCACCTCCCTCTTCTGCAAAATTCCCTGAGCCTCAGTGGGTGTGCTTTAAGTCTCCTTCAGTGTTGAGCTCCTAGCAGCTTTGAGGTTTCTGTTTTAGTGTGCTTCGCATATCTTCAGTGTCTGCCTCCAATACCCTGGTGCAGGTTGTCAGGCTCACTATGGAAGCAGCACTCTTGCACATTTCACCTAAGACCTAGTTGATATGTGAGGAGGGGTTAATCTCCTGTAATGCAGTCGGCTATTTATTCTTGCCTTGTTGATAGATTTTGGTTGCCCTTAGTGCTTTCTGCTTTCTGAAAAAGAAAAACAGATTTTCCAAAGGAGAGTGAAATCAGCATATGTTAAAGGGGATCAAATGTTTTATTTAGAGAGATTTTGATGGGTATATCCTCCCTTTTGGACAAGAAATGTGGAAGATTCACATTGGAGTCCATAATCATGTTTCCATATGGTTCTGACTTGGTTCCCAGTTCCAGCTATGCATTCCTTTCCACTGAACATTTTTTTAAAACATTTAGGGATGAAGTAGTAGAAGAAGACAGTGAGGCTAAAGTAAATAGATAAAATTGCAACTCAAGGAGAGAAGGCTTTGAAACAATATGCATGATGGTTATAGATTTCATATTTCATTTAATTAAATAACTAGTTTGTAGTACTGGTGGGCTCAGAAAAAACACTTTATACCTGTTTTATAAAATAAATTGCTATCCATATTAGGAAAACTAATAGAAAAATATGTCAAGAAGAAATGGATTTGGAGTAGTAAATAACTTATTAAACCAAGGAACTATGTAATACATTGAAATTGTCCATAGTGTTTGTAGTGGTTTGAATAGATGACCCCCAATATATTCAGTTTTTTATTAGTTTGTAGTTTGCATCTGCAGCCACCTGGCTGGAGGCAGTGTCACTGGGCATATCTTAAGGTGTGGTGGTGGGTTTCAGATTTCAATCTAAATATATGCAAGTGTGCCTAATGGGAGTTGCTGAAGTGTGCTGTGCTGTGTGGCTTTTGGCTTGTGCTTCTCTCTCTCTCTGCTTGGACCTGTGAAGGCAAGCCGGTTTCTTCTGCCATTTATGGAACTTCCCTGGATCTGTAAGCTTCAAAAATATCTACTCCATCACCATGCCTGGTCTGGATGTTCATATCAGTGAACCTGAAGCAGTCTGCTACAGTGTTTTATTATTTTTTAAATATTTTAATTTTATTTGCAAGGAGAGAGAGAAAATAGGCACACGAGAGCCTCTTCCCACAGCAAATGTACTCCAGATGCATGATCCATTTTATGCATCTGGCTTTATGCATGTACTGAGGAATTGAACACAGGTCGTTAGACATTGCAGGCAAGCACGTTAAATACTTAAACACTTATCACTCCAGCCCCCATGGTGTTTTCTTTCCTTTGCTCTTCTTTTTTTTTTTTAATAGTTTTTTTTTTAATTTTTATTTATTTATTTGAGAGTGACAGACAGAGAGAGAAAGAGGCAGATAGAGAGAGACAACGAATGGGCGCGGCAGGGCTTCCAGCCACTGCAAACGAACTCCAGAGGCGTGCGGCCCCTTGTGCATCTGGCTAACGTGGGTCCTGGGGAATTGAGCCTCGAACCAGGGTCTTTAGGCTTCACAGGCAAGCACTTAACCGCTAAGCCATCTCTCCAGCCCTCTTCTTTATTTTTGTTGAAGTGAAAGAACTGTATTATGGCTTTAGTTAGACATAAATCCTATTTATTAAAATAATATATAGTAGTTCCTAGGAATTGTAGGTAGTCATGGGATTGAGATACAAATCCAAGCAGAAGAAAACAAAAAAACCATGCCACAGAACTGGCATCACTGCCCTACCTCACTGTATCTTCTGAATATAAGCACAGTGTCTGTAAGTTTAACACTAGTAACCCTGAACTGTGGAGCAGGTAAAGCACATCAGGAATGGTTTGGGCAAGGTTTTTTGTTTCTTTTTTCTCTAATTACTGATACCATATCTAGGGAGTACTTATCTGACTCATAGATGTGATATATTGCTTTAATTTCAAGAAAATTAGTTCTTTTTTTGTTCTTGTTTATTTATTTATTTATTTGAGAGTGACACACAGAGAGAGAAAGAGGGAAAGAGAGAGAGAGAGAGAGAGAGAATGGGCACGCCAGGGCCTCCAGCCACTGCAAACAAACTCCAGAATCATGCGCCCCCTTGTGCATTTGGCTAACGTGGGTACTGGGGATTCAAGCCTTGAACTGGGGTCCTTAGGCTTCACAGGCAAGCGCTTAACTGCTAAGCCATCTGTCCAGCCCAATTTGTTTATTTTTAGTTCATAAATACTTTAATCTTATATAAAAACTCAAAAATTTATAGAATTGCAATGCACCATAAATATGTGTGTAATGTACAGAGAATAATATGCACATTCAAAATATTCAATCATAGGTTTCCTGTTTCCCCCTATTCATATTTTTACATCTCACCTCTGGAAGAACAGAAAGAAACTATATTAATCAACTTCTTTCAACTTGTTAAAAGACACATCCTTTTATATTGTACAATAATTCTGAAACATTGGTCAATATACAGCAAAATTAATAACCCAATAATAAAAATTATAGGAAGTAATCAAATGTATGTGCAAGTACTTTAATAAAAACATTCTCATAAGCACCAGAATTTTATTAGATAAGAGAACTTCAAAACAAAGAAAATAGTTTTTCAAGTATATTTATAAATAAAATGTAACTATAAAAATAATTTGACTCCTGTTCATGAAAGATTTACCTCACATGCAGCAGCTTCATTTTAATATCTGTCAAATTGGAAATATCCTAACTATTACAAATGTGATACAATTATATAGAGAAATACTACTTAGCTGTACGAGAAAATAACAGGGCAGAAGATGAGGTTATTGGAGACAAAGATTGCTAATTGGCAGAAGGCATATTTCTGGGAAAATGGAAAATTCATTTTCTTGTTAGAGTGCTAGTTTCAAACCTAGGCATATATATATATATATATATATATATATATATATATATATATATATTGTGATTGAAAATAATAAAGGGGTAGGATGTCATTTTTGGAAAATATGGATATATAAGATGGGTATATAAGTCTGATTTTCTCTCTTATAAGCTACAGTGTTTGGATTTGTTTATATTGATTTTTAAAATTATATTCATACACATATTCCACAGCTAAGTGTATTAATCCAGAAAATTACAAGTATCATGTCATGTTATTTAGAAGTAAATAGAAAATTTGAACTTTTATGTTATGCCTTTTTAGAAGAAAAGTAGTCTCATAAATTTAAAGGAGTGATCAAATCAATATATATTTTTCATTTTTCTTACCTAACAATTTGGGCATGATTCTTATTTTGGGGTCATGGCTTTGTCGCACTTTATTTCTCTTTCCAAAGAAAATTCAACAGTCAGACATTCATATTTCTTTGTTCCAAACTTGCAAATAAAAGCTGAGCACAATTATTGAAAAAAATCAAACCTCATTCTCTAAAATTCAAGAAATATATCAAGCTACTGCATAATAACATGTATCTTGAAAGGATATGGTGATGAAATCTAACAAGCAGGGTACTCTCAGTGTGAGTTAGTTTCAACATAGATGACAGATGAAACATTGACGTAAACTTTCTTTCATTTAAATCTATATTTCTTCTAATGTTTTTGTAGCTTTGCCAGAAATTGAATTTGTCTCCTGGAGAAAATACTTTCCACTGTTAAGGATTAATTTTTAGTTCGCAACTTTTTAGTACATGTCATATATGATGTATATTTAGAGAAAAATATAAGTTCAGTTGCCTTTTTAAATATAAAGACAATTTCTAAATTCCAATGACATAAAGCCCCTTCTCCATAATAAGGAAACTGATTATGGTTTGTCTGTTCATGACCCAAGCATCCTTGTTGAAGAAACTATTGATATAGAAACTAGAGGACCATTAATGTTATACAGTATGTGGATGGATGGATGGATGGGTAGGTGGATAGGTGGTTAAATGAGAAACAATGGAGGCATATTGTAAATGCTTGGGCATATACTTATTGCTAATGCAATCGTGACAGAATTTATGCAGATTCTCATTTCATTATCATTCTCTCACTCCACTATAATCTAATATCTCATCATTTTATATATTATTTACCTTAATTTTGCTTATTCTATTATTATTATTATTATTATTATTATTATAAACTTTCTTGTTTTATTCAAAGTATGTGTAAGAAGAAAACAACTAATACATTTTCATATACTACTGACTTGCAGAAAGTAAGAATCACATTGGTAATTATCAAATGGATCAAACAATGTTATTAGTGAAGAAAACAATATCTTGACCAATGACTGATATTTCCAAAATAAAAGGTTGCTGTAAACCTTGAGAATAATAGACTAATATAACTATGACACATACCAATATTCTTATGTATTATTTTGTTCTTCTCTTAACCTTTTTAAAATTGTGATTTAGGGCTGGAGAGACTGTTCAATGGTAAAGAAACTTGGATGCAAAGCCTAACAACCTGTCTGATTCCCCAGTACCCATGTAAAACCAGATGCACAAAGTGATTCATGCATCTGGAGTTCATTTTCAGTGGCTAGAGACCCTGGCACACCCATTATCTCTATCTGACTGTCTGTCTCTCTCCTTTCCCTGTGTGCAGATAAATAATTGTGATGAATATCATGTGAAAGAAGTTTATGAGGAGATGAGGAGATTGGTCAGTGCATAAAATACTTCTACACAAGCATGGAAACTGGAGTGACATATTCAATGTAAAAGTACCAGGCTTGATGGTATATGCCTGTAATATAGCACTGGAAGCAGAGACAGGCAGATCCCTCAGCATACTGGCTAGCTAGTCTAGCCAAATTCTTAAGCTCTAGGTTTAGTGAAAAAACATGTCTCAAAAATGAAGTGGAGAGTATGTGAGGAGGAGATCAGACATTGGCCTCTGGACTCCACACAAATAATTCCATGTATACCCATGCACACATGTGTACCTCTACATACACAAACATGCACACAAACTGCATACACATGATTCTCCCCCCCAAAAAAAACGGAAATGTTTTACTTGCATCACTTATTTTAAAAAGTTATTAGCCTAGATAGGCATGTAGCTCAGTGGGGAAAAACTTGTTCTGTCTCAGAACAGGAATATATATAATTTCCCATGGTTCTAATCACCAATTTCATTCCCTATATTCTTATAGAGTTATAGGTTTCAGTTTGTGTATATATGTGCATTCTTATAAAATAAATGTGTAGTCAATTAGGGTGAAAAAATGCTATAGTTTATATCAAGACTACTATGCTCTAAATATTATTCTCTTTCAGTTATTTGGGATGATGGGTGTATTCTTACAGGTCTTGAGAGACTGTCTTTCCAAGACGTGGAATTACTGAAACACCAAGCAAAAACACACCAAATTTCAATAAATAATGTCAGATTACATTTCAAGAAGACTGCTAACAGTTTATGCTGCTGGAGTGCTATGGGAAGTTTTCTCTATCCACACATTCATTCCAAACCTCAGTGCTGTACTCCAAAGAGGTATTTTGTTGTTCTGGCTCATAATGGGGCATCTCTTCTAGAATTACTTTCAGTGAAATATAAGTTGTTCGTATTTGTATGTAGTGAGAATTTTGATCACTAATAAAGAATTGCCTTTACCAACTAGATCAAAATCAATTCACGTTGTCACTGTGATGATATTCCAGCCTTATCAAATGAATGTCCCTGATGTTGCTAAACTCAGGGTTTTACTTAGGTAATTTAGATATTGCAAGCACATTAGTTTACATTTGTTTGTCAGTTCTTTGGGCTAAGAATTGAAAAGGATGCTGGAATGCTATACCAACCATTCCATGTGAGCACATAGAATGTCCATTGTTATATGTGATTCTTGCAGTTATTTACCACAAATCATGATTTGTGAATTGTTCCCGTAAGAGAGCTCTCGTGTATGCTGTGCCTTTAATTCTCTATTGAAGTAATTATACAGAAATGCATTCACAGTGTTTTGTATAACATTTTCGGCTCTCTGGTATGTAATAGCTAATTCAGGTAGATAGGCAGCTTGATTAAAAGAACAGCAATCAAAGCAATGGTCAAGGCAGCAAAATGAGCCAGCATCTTTAGATAGCTGCGGAGATGGCTGCAATCTATTGTACTCTGCCATTTGGAATTTAATCAGAGAAGGGATAAGCTGTCACAATTTCAATTAATCATGCCCTTTAATTAAGCATAGCAATGAAGGAGCTACACTTAACATAATTAGGATGAATGATAATCAGCTTCAGAAAGACAATGCAGAGCAATTGAGATGCTGGTCACAAAGAATTTAAAAACAGAAAAAAAAAAATCATTCATCTGAACTTCTGAGTTTTGATGGTAGATATTTTACTTTTTACCATGACCATTCATATCTGAATATAATTCCATAGGGTTATCATTTTCAACTGACAGTGAGAAATTCATTAATGTCTTTCTTTCTTGGCTTCTCCAGTGGAAAAATGAGAGTGATGAATGTCTTGCTATGGGCAGCTGTTAAAGGATATATTTGATGTATAACAACTAGGTTTCAGAACATTCTTTTGATTGCAGGGCATATAAACCCAAACACACCTTCCAATAAAACAACAACCAAGTGATAAAATATTAAACTTAATAAAGGAAGAAATGAATGGGTTGTGATCCTGGAAGTGAAAAAAATACAAGCTACCAGAAATCTACCATTTCATGAGCTTTCCTGAAATTAAAAATATCTTCAAGGTCACTGAGGCCCAGAAAGGGATGAAGTTCACACAGAAGGCGGTCATCCTTCTTAAGCTAAAGCAATAGTAGTTGGAAGTTTAATAGGGACCAAATATTGAAGACAACACAGAAAGGAGAAATAGTGAGTGGAGAAACCTCAAACATGAGACATATATCCTTCATCCTATGATGGGTAAACTCTTAAACTAATGATACAGAGGATGCTACTGTAAGGAAGCCTCTGAAAAGTAAGAAAGAAGAGTCTAAATCTTGAGTCTCCATAAGAAGGAAGTCTTATTGTCAGGATTATATTGTTATAAACACAGGAAAGTAGAAAGGGAGATAGTTGGGAAGAAGGGGTTTAGTAAGATTGTGGGAATAAGAGAGGAAAAGAAGGTGAATATATACATATATATAATTTTATGTGCAAGAAATTTTAGAAAATTAAATAATAACTTTTTAAATTAAAAAAGACAAAAAAGCTGGGCATGGTGGTACATGACTTTAATCCAGCACTTAGGAGGCAGAGGTAGGAGTATCATGGTGAATTTGAGGCCACCCTGAGACTACATCGTGAACTCCAGTTCAGCCTGGGCTAGAGTGAAACCCTACTTAATAAAAAAGGAAAGAATGACTCAATAAGTGGGAATTTCAGCAGCACATAAATATACTATGAAAAAAAATATATATAAAATGTTCTACTACTCATATATAATGTAGAACATTTGTAATGAAGACCACTAGAAGTACAGAATAGAACAAAACATAGACATTTTAGTTATAAGGAGTTCAAGTAAAATGTTTTGAACTGATTTCTGACAAAAAGAGTAAAGGAATATGAGAATAAAGGAAAATACCAAAAGTATTTGAAAATTTGAGATGATATCAATAAATTAAATATATGTGTATTTGCAATCCTAACATTAAAGAAAAATGGGATTGGGAAAGTTTAGAAATAAGTTATATTTTCCCCTGGGCAGGTGAAAGATATCTGTCCATGCAGCTAATATTGATGAATACAAATAAAACAAAGCCTACATGTATTATAGAAGAGCTACAGAAAAGCAAATCACAGAGAACATTTTAAATTCAACAACAGAGAAAATCTTGACAGAGGAGCAAGTATAAAATTGATAGCAAATATCTAATCAAATACTACCAAAGAAGAGAAGACAGTGACATCATCAAAATATTGGGAATGAAAACAAATACTACACAGAATTCTGTACAACATTGAAAGGATATTTAAAAATAAGAAAGGCATTTTCATATAGTAGAAACTAGAGAAACTACTGGCAGTAGACCTACATGATAATAAATATTAAATTGTGTCCTCAAATTAGAAAATAATTGATGTGATTGAAATTCTTACAAGATAATTGTTTCTGAAATAAAAGCTTCAACTATCATTAGATATGACTTTCATATTACTGTTTTTGTTTTCCTTTCTTTTCTTCCTCTTCCTCTTCTCCTTCTCCTCCTCCTCCTCCTTCTCCTCCTCCTCCTTCTTCTTCTTCTTCTTTTTGTGTGTGTGTGTTTAATGTGGTGTGCCTACAAAAAGTTGAGGAAGAATCAGGGAGCTATTGTTCTTCCTGGTGGTTACAGCCATCTTGGATGAGATGGAATCAGACTGGGCTTTTAATCTCACCAGGGCTGGCAGGGTTACATTTTTGGGCCAGTCCTTACCTGACTAACTAAAAAAGAAAAACACAAACAAATAAACAACAACAAAAAAAACCCACTACCTTTCCCTTAATCCCTATCACTTTTGGTGCCCATTATCTTCTGGTAGGAATTATTTGTCTGTAAAGACCAGAGAGGAACCTTTGGTGGCCCTCTGCATTATTCTTCCACCATATCTTGTTTCTTGAGACAGTTTCAATTTGTTTGTTTGCAGAGCTTGCAGAGCTCTAAAGATTCTTGGCTCTCTGCTCCCTTGAGAGACTGAGAGTACTGGCACAGGTTGCCATATCCAGCTGTTTAAGTGAGATCTGAACTTGCAGACTCAGGTGCCATTAATCCCTCATGCTTTTGCAGGAAGCATACTTAACCATTGAATCATTTCTACAGACCTCATATTACTTTTTATAAAGATAATAGTGCCAAAATGTTGTTAGGTTTATAAACCACAGAAGGAAAATATTCTGATAACGAGTATATAGGCAAATAATTAAATAGAATGATTTTAAAATAAGACTTCAAGTATACTGTCAATTGACTTGCCACAAAATTTTTCTTCAGGTTATTGGGGAAAGTCTTTACACAGTGGTAGATAACAACAATCTTGAACCTTCTGCCACATAAATATGATAACTGAGTCACAAGTAAAAATGCCAACAATATAACATTTATGTTTACCTTATATAGAATCAAAAGTACCAATTGTAAGACAAAACAGAAGTACGTGAATAGGAGAACTTCTGTTCAGAAAGAAACACTAGATATGAAAAAGAAAATTCAACTTTTACAGATTGAAAAATAATCGGTATATATTTATAGATGAAAATGTTCATATAAAACACATAGAAATATTTAAGAAATGAGTAATAAATTAAACCGATTAAGACTAATTTGAATAGACCATTAACAGGACTTCACATAAGTCTTGTGGCAAAGTCATGAGAAATGTCTTTAGAAGTAAGCATTGACTCAATATTTTTCTTTCTCTTTCAATGGTTTCAATGAAACATTTTATTTTTGTGGTAACAAGTATGACAAAAAGAAAGAAACTAAATAATTGGAGGTTTAAAAATCTCAAAAAAGCTTTGGTATTAGTTATTTTTCTCACTCCTGTGACAAAATACCTGATACAAGCAACTGAGGAGAGCAAGAGTTTGTGTTGGCCACAGTCCAAGGGAATGTAGACCTCCATGGTGGTAAGGCATGGTGGGAAGTATTGGACGCAGCTGGTCTCCTTGCATCTTTTGTGAAAATCAAGTACCACATGTGCATGCTGCCAAGTTCTGCTCACAGCTTAGGACAGAGCCTGTCCCCATTTGACCACAGTGTTCTGAGATTCTGTATGCTGAACATGGGGAAACACTTCTCTCAGGGAACCCTTTCATCAGCATTCTCTGTTTTGTTTCTCTCCTTTTGTTTCTCACCATGCTCTAATCCACTGAGCTAGCTGGTCAGAATAGTTTCTCTCCTTTAAAGATCTATTTTCATGTTTCACAAGTTGGACCCTTCAATAAGTGACACCTTGTCTTCAAGACACTTGTCTCTGACAAAAATCCGGTTTCTCTTTTACAGATGTTTTGTGATCTGCACTCTCATTGACTGGAACTTTAAACTTGCTCATACTTCTTTCTTTATTGAACTTCACACTTTTTTGTGAGTCTAAATAATAGCAGTTAGTAGTAGTAACCGTGACAGGGGCCATGACACTGATGGGCGGTTGCTGTTATAATTGCCTGCAGCCCATGGACTGCAGTGCAGCACAAGGTAGGGAGCAATGATACATGCCCCTGACAAGAGGTTTCCTGCCCACAAATGTTGCTTGGTGCCCTTCCGAGAGGGGCTACAGGTGTTTCAGCCACCATCAGGACATCATGCAACCACCATGCCAGAGCCCAACCCTGGCAGCAGTGACCACAGTGGTTGTGGCTGTGATGGTTTAAGGCAACCTGCTACAGCTCAAGTCAAAGCATGGCCAGCATTGTGCATCTCCACTGGCAGAGCTGAGGGTCCTGCTGGTGCTGCTGAAGAGCTTGTTAATGCTGAAGAGTACACAGAAAGCAGCAGGGGCGAGGGGAAGGACTCAGCATGACTAGGGCTAACTCAGGTGGCATTCACGAGGAGCTCATGTCTACCCTCCAGGGCCACGACACAAGATTTAGAACTTGGGGAGGTGGAGAAAGGTGCATCTTTCTTGTAAACTCACCTGAAGGGGAAGACAGAGGACATCATGGAAGCCATCTTATCTTTAGCAAATTGGGGTGGAAACACTACACCAGATGAAAGTGAAAATTCCTTGACAAAGGAGACAATGAAAACAGGAAATGGGAAGAAGACAACCCTATAAAACCTTGCCTCAGTATGCTCAGCTGGATTCACAGCTCTGGGACCCTTCCCATCCCCCTCCCGTTCTCCTCCCATACCTTTGGGATCTTTTGCCAAGTTTTTCTGTCCTAGGGATTGCAATCCTATGTTCATCTTTATATATTCAATGCTTATTTATGTGTTTATTGTAAATAATTTATTCTACAATAATAACTTTTTATTGGTTAACTAAACTATCAGGCATAATAGAATTTTAAATGAAAAAATTACAAAGTTTCATATATTAATTTAATGGAAACTTTTTAAATATTACTAATGTAAAGTAACTTGCTAGATTTCAAGTGACATTACTTGATAGGTTTGTTTATTTGCTTGCCTTTGTACTGGATATTAAGCCAGGAGCCTTGGATGCACCAGCACTATATCCTTATTATTATTTTTATTTTGAGACAGGGCCTGCCTAAGTTGCCTAGGCTAGCCTTGAACTCACTCTGTAGCCCAAGAAGACCATGAACTTTGAATCATCCTTCTTCAGTCTTCTCAGTAGCTGGAATTACAGGATTGTGCTATCAGTTGTGACAATATTGTTGTTATTTTGCAAGTGTGTTTTTGAGGCATACTTAAACTGGGTCTCAAGAGTTACCAGAAACTTAGGAGCCTTGAAAGTAAGTCTAACAAAAGCAAAAACAAACAAACAAACAAAAAAGAACAACAACAAAAACGTGGAATTTTTTCCAGTCAGTCCACCATGTTGTATAACCAGTCTTCCAAGTTCTATGTTTAAAAAACACTAGAACTTGTACCATGCTCTTAAAATGACATATTTGTATTTTTAGATTTTTAATCACAAATAATAATTGAGCTTATAATAGAGAGAAAAGCATTCAGTGAAAAGTGAATTCAAATCTGTTGATATTATGCTCTTGTTTTAAATGAAAGATCATATTGTTTAATTCAATGTAATCTTTTTTATAATATATAAGCTTTGTCTTCTGGATAAAGCTTAGCTATGACACATTTCATTAATATCAATAATAATGAGTAATACACATCATATTACTCATTATTCATGATATTTATTTTATATTTCTTTGGCTCCCCTTTGCAGACATGGGTTTATCACACTTTTCAAAGAAAGCAGTCACTGATTAATGAGGGCAGTCTTAGGCAGACAACATGCTGGGTGCTGCATTTCTAAGTAGCATGCACTGTGCACTAGGAATACCTATGCAAATTCCCTTTTCATATTTAGTAGTTGATGCTAAATTGCCACAGATCTGTGCATGTTTGCTTGTTACTGTGTGTGTGTGTATGTGTGTATGTGTGTGAACTCCATAGCCACACAAAAATCATTAAAAGCAAACTTTTCCTATCCAAATATTATTTGAAATTCATGCCATTTACCAATACGACATATCTCTTTGTTCAACATCACCTTATCTAACAACATAAACAAATTTCTATGTTCATTAAATCATTTACACTACTTTCCACTTTGCACCACAACCAGTTTTCCCATAGCCATGCCCTGAAGTAGACATCACTATCAACTCACAATTTTAAGTATGTTAGTCCTTAACTAGACATTATATGTTCCTGGATAACTTGTCAATCACCTGCACACCCAAGGTTTTTTATTGCATTCATTACTACATTCCTAGCCTGGGGATATAGCCCAGTTGCTATGGTTTTGGCCTAGCATGAAAAATGTGCTGTATTGATGTACAGCACTATATGACTGGAAATGGAGGTTTACACTTTTAATCCCAGAACTTTGGAGGTAGAAGCAGGAGGATAGGAGTTCAAAATTATACTTAGCTACATAGAAAGTTAAGGCCAGCCTAGATTATATAAAACCTTAATATCTAAGGTGCTATCAAAATGATCAATAGGATATTGCAACCATTTTAGAAGTCAATGTGTTTATATACAAACAAGAACATAAAAACACAATAAAGGGGGAAAGGTAGGACTTTAAATAAATAAAAGCTTTATGGCCTCTGTACTAACCTTAAAATTCAATCAGATCAAACAAAAGAGAAAAGAAAGAAAGAAAAATAAAATACAGAAAAACATTATAATGTCACATTTGAATGTAAAATATCTCTCACAGGGTCATGTGTTTGAACACTTGGTCAGCAGCTGATGGTGCTATTTGGATAGAGTGTAGAATGACCTTTTGGGATATGTGGAACAGATGGAAGATGCATGTCACTAAAGGTGGATTTTGAAGATTATTCCTCCATCCATTTCAGGTTGAGCTTGCTGCTTCCTGATTCAATGATCTCTAACCAAGTCTTGGTATACAATTGTCACCATACTTCCCAACCACTACCACTATGATGGATTGCATCTCATGAACCAGTGTGCCAAATAAACTTGTCCTCCTTTAAGTCGGGTTGCTAATGATTTGGCCACAGCAACAAAATGTGAAAGTAACAAAGAACATATAACACCTTACTCATACTCAAAATGCACCAAAGCAGAAATCTGGAAGCTGCTGAGAGCTCAACACTAAAGTAGAAATAAAGCACACCCACAAAGACCTAGGGAAATTTGTGGAAGAGGGGGTGGGAAGAATGTAAGTGCCACAGAGTGGGAAGGAATATCCAGAAACATAGCTCTCCCCACAATGTCAGAGTGATGCTCTCACAACTCATAACCTACAACCACATGGTGAATAGCAGCAATCCCACTAAGGACAGTCCTCAGTGGAATGGGGGCAGTAAGGAGGAATATGATAGTACCAACATATGATGTGTCCAAATAATAAATAGTGATAAAAATAAATAACTGCAACCTACCTACACATTACCATTTAAAATGCAATTTGCTTGATAAATATATTTTTGATAGCCAATATCAAAGTTGAACTGTAATTAAAATAGTTTAGTTGTCTTTTTCTATTTTCTCTTCAACTGATGAAAATATTTGAATTTGCCTAGTAATCTTAAATGTCAGTAGTAAATATGGAATTAACATTGCTAAAAGCCTTTCAAGAACACTGGTAATGGGATAATCAGTGGACAAAGGATCAGATTCATGGGCATTCTCAAGAGGAGATTCATGAACAAATGTAAGAAAAGAGGAAAGAAGAATGGAAGGGGAGGAAGGAATGAATGAAATACTTGAATTTCTTCTACAAAATTTACAAACTTATAAGTATAAATAGAATATTTGTCACCTCAAAAGAAATAAAAGTTATGTTTATAAAAAATCAAATAACACATAACAATCCCTCACACACGTATCACTGCTCCAAAGTTGCTCTTGGATGTTCAGTCCTTCAACTGCACTGAATATTCTTCCAAGGAACAAAGTGAAATTTGGTAGATGGTTAATTTGAGAAAGAAGTCCTACTATGGTTTGGTATAGTGACTTCTTTGTATCTGAAAAGGAAAAGAAAATGACTTTATTCATTTGTTGTTCCTTCACTAGTAATATCCACATCCAAGAATTCTGAATTCTGGCATTGTTTTATTCTCTCTCTCTCTCTCTCTCTCTCTCTCTCTCTCTTTCTCTCTCGTCTGTTTTATATTTGCTGCATTACAAGGAAAAAGCATCTGACCAAAAGCAGCTGATGGGAGGAAAGGGTTTATTTCTGCTAGAGAGAGGTTTAATTATGGCAGAGAAAGGATGGCAGAAGTTGAGCATCACATTTGCCATGGAAGCTGGTAGAAAATAGCAAGAGTGAGCAAAGTTATCTAGAAAGGTCAAGATGGACTGAAAAACCCCAAGTTCCACCTCCAGTGACATACATCCCCAGCAAGGCTCCACCTCCCAAATTGCCACCAACTGTGAACCAAGTTTTCAAAATCATAAGCATGTAAGGGGAAATCTCACCAAACCATCTCTCTCTCTCTCTCTCATACACACACATCTATTATCTATTTATTTGATAACTCATTTGTGTATGTGTCTCTATGTAAGTTGTATATTTGACTCTGAAACTGTTTCATCATACACTGAACATCTATATGCTGCAGTTATTCCTTGATAGGCTATATAGTACATGCTGTTAGTCTTGTGTTCCCTTTGCACCTGTAGTTTGATGAGAATAAGAGAGAAAACACATGCATGAGTATGAAAGCAGACAAATCAAGGCAAAGGGCTAGAGAAGAGAGTTTGCTCAGATAGACTGATGTCAGAGAACCACTCTAGGAAAATAAGGCTGAATTTACGTAAGACTGAAATTACCCTTTCATAATGTGACCATTAAAATACAATGTATACAGACTCAGAAAATAAAAATGCACTTGAGGTGAGACAACGCGTCATAACTCTTCACAACTGCATTCCTGGCTTCAGTCTCTCCTGAGGTTTAGCTCTGTAGTCATGTCCATGTTTATCCCAAAGTTGTACACATGTGCGTTTGAGCTCTCTGCTACAGGAATAAATAATTATATGATGACGTTGTTTTATTTCCTCAAATTTGGAATTGTGTAGTATTATAGGAAGACTATGTGTGGAAGCCATCTATTCTTGTATAGGGATTCTTTTTCCTTCTAATTCTTCCCTGTTAAATTGGGTTGCTCTTAAATCCTGGTACTCTCCCTTCTCTTAGGAAGTTATTCTCTCCATTGTTAAAGTGAGGACCACCAGGGAAGACCATGTGGACACCAAGTGGTAGGAAACGAATCTTTATTAGCAGGCCTGTGACTACATTCAGGACTCAGTAGCCTGAATGCCTTACAAAACTGTATTTCAGGGCTCATTTTATCAGAGAAAACATGAGATTGCACATCTTAGTTTTGTAGTAAAGAGTTCAGTAATCATAATCTTACAAACCAAGAGTTAATTTCAGTTGATTTTAGAAGAAAAAAAAAAAAAGAAAAACAGGAACTTTTCCAGAATCTCACCTCCCTGCATTTTCCTCTCCTGCAACTGCAAGCAAGCAGCAGTTAATTACAGAAGCTTAAAATTGCTTATAGCAACAGTGTGAAAATGTCTTGTTGTGGCAGCCCATTGTGTTAAAGCAAGCCAAGCATAAAGTTCAAGTGTAAGTGAGACCATGTCCTGAGGTACCAGCTAAACTTGACTGTCTCGTATAAGTTCACAATATGGAGTCACTCATGTCCTTCTCCAGCTTACGCCCTTGTCACACATCACCAATGCTATCCTCTCACAGTCACAGCCAGAGGATCAAAAGGAGGACCCTGGGATTCTTATTCAAATAGATGCTTTCTGAAACTGAGACAATACTTTTAGAAGTTTTCAAAAAGTTCTGAATCATTACATTACATGATTTATTTACAATCCATGACCTTCCCAGTGAAAGGCAGAATTTAAGGACACTTAGCATTGCTTAACAGCTTGATTATATACATTTACCAGTTCCTGAGAAAATGGATGAAATTGGTTACAACTGAATGGAATTAGGAAAGATTCCCCAGAAACACACACACTCTCTCTCTCTTCTCTAGACTAAAGACAGGCATGGAAGACGCAAATGGATTGAAAGGACTGACTAACATTCTCACTCAGACTTCATTTACCTTTGTTTTGATTTCTCAACTAAATTTTGGTAGAGAGATAATTTTTGAAAAACATAACACTATTATTTAATACATGATAGAGTGCACAAATATTCAGTCTGAAGTAGTTTTACAAGCAAAAAATATTTATAATTGCCTATTTTATACTCCTTTAAATAACGTTTTGCAATATTCCTAACATTGTTATCTTTTGCATCATTATCTTTATCTTCATCATCATCCCATTATTCTCCTCTTTCTTATCATCATCATCACTGATTTTTATTATCTAAGAATAAGTTGTGAAAAAGTACCAATAACATGATTAAAGGGAAAATTTTCAGAAAGCAAATGAGTTAATTAAATGGAAAGAATTTCTTTTGAATGTGATTTTCCAGTGAACTCATGAAAGTGAATCACTAGATGCTTGTGCTTATTACAGCCATGGTCGATTGAATTTGATAAGACCTTGACCCCATTAAAATAGTAAAACTACTTCATGTTTTAAAACATTTTATAATTTTGCTCAATATTGCCACATATATTTTAATAAATATATGGATAGTGTTATTGAGGTCATTAGTAATAGTTTAAGTTCAGTCTTACAGTGAATAATTTCCCTTGGTTGTAGTAATAATTATTATTATAATTATAGTGAAGAAAATTATATTTATTGAACTCAAATAGATCAGAGATAATTTTATAAAGTATGAGGTTACTTTAGATTCACAAAATTACATGAAATTTAAAAGTTCTTTTAATCTGCCCAGTTTTCAGACAAAGAAACAAAGGAAAAGATACATTTCATTAGTTAGCCAATGTCACACACTTAAAAGAAAAGAAAAATTAGATCTCCACAATTAACAGTTTTTCTGTGAAACTACACTGGGCATAGAGGTAGTGTGAAATCAGAGACCTAGTGTTTAATCACCAGAGGCTGTGGAAGGACATCAAGCTCACTGTGTAACTCTACCTTACCTGAAAATGGCAGTTCTGTTTAGAATACAGAGGAGGCTGTATTTTAACTCCAATTACTTAAAATGGTTTCATGATGTGCTTTGAATGGGGCAACATAACCAAGGACAACCTTATCTGAGTAAGTAAATATTTTACTTTTAGAAAGATAAAGGAGTTAATAGAGTCAAGATTGGCTTTGGAATTTTTTGTTGTTGTTGTCTAAAAGATTTTGAACCTATTGGTAAGAGTGACATGATACAGATATTTGGGAGCTGCTGTGAATCTTAAAAGATATGAGGTGTACAGAGTATAGATGCATAGTGTATAGAGATTATTCAGTATAAATAATGTTTCCCATCACCTTTTTATATTTTAGTTATTTTAACTTAACTCCTACTAAAGCATGGGAACAATTTTAATGATATAACATTTGTATATATGATAAATAAAATTTCCAAGCCTTGGTAAATTTAGTAGATCATGGTGTTAATATGCAGAGTATATTTCTCATACTTCACTTTTAGAGAGTTTTAATTTGGGAATTATAGTCAATCAGAATATCTTCCTCTTAATTAACTCATATGCTACCTGGAAAAATTTGCTTTTCTTTATACATCACTGTGAACACATGACACTATTATCTAAGCCAACAGCTTCTCCTTTCACAACATTTTCTCAGAAATTCTGTTCTCTCACCCTCTCCCCTTTTTATTCTTTCATGAACTTGTATGATTTTGAAGCCATGAAAAGAATGTCCCAAAAATATTGCTAAGCATGCTCATGGTCTCCCAAATTACATGAGGTTCAAACTCTTCTGACAGTGAACTGAAGTATACACTAATTAAGCACATAATACTGGATTTATAATACAGTTTAGGCATGTATTGAGTTTACTTTCCATATTTTTAATTAAAGTAAGCCTAACAGTTCTAATAAGTGCAGTTCTGGCATAATAGCCTCATTTTCATCCAATTTGCAGATCGACTAACCTTGGTCATTTGAGCTTGGGTCATTATTACTTTAACCACCCTTTAGTTTCCTTTACTCTGCACCAGAGTCATAAAGTATTCCCATCATAAGTTCATCGTGCATACTAAATGAGGTTATATATAAAAGTACACATCCTCTAGTCAAAGCAGTAGGCAAAATTTATCATTGTTATTCCCTTTAAAGTATACTATTCTAATATCTACAAATTGTTTCCATGTTTATTTCCTTGCTCTTTGTAACTGCTATCTCAGGGAGAAAACAGTATCAGTGCCATCCATAGATAAAATAACTAGAATCTGTGTTTTCTGTGTATTAATACTTTTGTGCTACAAATAGGTACATACACATATTCTATGACTGAGTTTCCTGAAAGCACAACACCTCCTGTCACGGTTGCTAGGACAGAAATATTTAGACAAATTATTTGCAACAAGTTTATTCTCATTCTTTGAAGTCAGGTGCTCATGACTTTACTTTTCATTTGGCTTTTCAATGCTTAGTGAAATATTCTTTTAACTCAAAAGTTGATATAAGAGTAAAGGAGCCAGAATTGATAAAACAATCATATATATTTTATTATTTATTTAAATTAAAATGTTGGAAATGCTTTCAAAATATTTTTGAAAATGATTTTTAAAATATCATTTGAAAGTAACAATGAATGTGAATTAAGAATTATGATGGAATTCAAGCAGGGAGCATTTAATAAGGACCATTTGAAAACTACTGAAGTAATAAACCTGAAATTGGAATGAAAGTTTAATTTAATGAGGGTAGTAAAAATAATTTTTCTATCATTGTTAGAGAAATATAATTTTAGTCTCTATTTACAATAAATGCTTTTCTAAAAAATTCCAATTGTATTTTCTATTTCATTTAAAAATAAGGACTCAGATATTCACTATTAATACAATTCTGAGCATGCCATATTTGTAGGATTCTCTGAGAAGAAAAATGCACAAGGTATTTTTCAGCAGAATTCATTTTCAGGAAATGATATAACAGCATTGCTGACCAAACCAATTTTAAAACTTTGTGCCTGGAAGCTTCTAGTGAGGCTTCTCATACTAAATTACTATGTCATCAAGAAACTGTTTTTCTGTATGAAAAGGGACCCAAATTTTACTCTCAGTGATACATGGAATTTACACAAATACCAAATGTCCACTTCTTCAGCACATTCTACATTTCATGTTTCAGCTATAAAGAAATCAAGTATTAGTAATCTGGGGGAAACTCAAGACATAATTCCCTCAGTGCACACAGCTGTTCTTACATGTACTTATAGTAGATAGTCATCATTTGTAGACATCAAGGCAGTGTATACTCTTTTGTTATCAAAAGTAAGTTAAAATTTGACACTTGGTATGTAGAGTAAAAGACAATGCTGAAAGATGTGCTGCTGGAAAGAAACTTAATTAATTATGGATAAGAGAATATTTGAGTCCAGCTATTTTTATTCCATTTGCTAATAAATAATTGATTTGCTGACATTATTATGCAAACTATTTCTAAATGTCATAAAACCTGTAGCAGTACAAGTGTGCACAATATGGTCTCTCAAAATGCATTAAAATATAATTGTGATTGACATGGACAATTATAGGGAAATTAAGGCAATGTGCTGTGAGTGCTTATAAATTAATATAAATTAAATTATTCCATATATTATGCAATGAATGATTTAATTTATATATTGTTCAATGACTAATTTAACTTATTGTACCTATTCTTAGTATACAAATAAGCTTATCACTTTTATAAATGCATGCTTTACATTTATCATTTGTATGTGTTTTCATTCAAACTTATATGGAATTAGTTGAGATGGAAATCATATTAAATGCTACAGAAACATGTGTAATGTGGGTCCAATTCACATGAATATTTTACCTGACTTATTTTGTTGACTATCACTATGAGGATGATGTGTCAAGCTGTTTAAAATATATCATCTTAACTAAATTTCAAGGATTTACTTAATACTTTAGTCAAATTTAAAGTTACCTGATTTTTTTGAAGACTAAAATTCTATTAAAAATAATGAATACTAGCCAGGCGTGGTGGCACACACCTTTAATCCCAGCACTTGGAAGGCAGAGGTGGGAGGATTGCCATGATTTCAAGGCCACCCTGACACTACATAGTGAATTCCAGGTCAGCCTGAGCTAGAGTGAGACCCTACCTCGGAAAACAAAACAAAAAAAAAAAGTAGAAAAAAAAATGAATACTAGATTTGGAGATGATCAAGAAACACTCAGTGGATGAAGGGTTTGAGGACCTGTGTTCAGATACAGTGGGACATGGTAGCGTGTAATATTAATCCAGGTGCTGGGGAAACAGAGACAAGCTGTCTCTAGGACTTATTGGCTGCTTAGTCTAGCTGATTGGATGTTTTCTAAGTTTTGTGGGAGACATGGTCTCAAAAAATAAGATAGAGAATGACCCTGTTGTTTATATCTGTTCTCACCACATATAAGTACATTTGTGTTTGAACATTCATCCCCACATGTGTGGCCACACATATATGAACACAACACACATTTATCCACACTACAAACTGGTCCAGAAGCCAAAAATGTAAAATAAAATATAATCAAATTATTGATTAAATAATCACAGTTACATTATTTTTATAAGATTTACTAAACAAAAACTTTTGTATCTTTGAAGCTTGAAGGACTAACTCTGTAGAAGAGAAAACCTTTTGTTTCATACAAAATTTTCAAACTTATAGAAAACAAAGCAACATTTTAAAAACTACATAACAAAGGCAGTATTTATCTGGTTTATTATTGCAACGTTAGAGGTTAGAGATTAATATCAAATGAGAGCTTAGAGTCCTATTCATCAATTCATATTTTTGAAAGATCAACATATAATTATAGAAGCAAGCTAGAGGTACTTTGGTAATAGTATATAACTTATATGGAAGTTGTATTGAATATTTTGATGCGTTTATGTTGTCGATGAAAAAGACACAGTTCTCACCTCAAAGGGAATAAATGATAGTTTATTCTGGAGCCAAATATGAGTGACCATTGCCCTGGCACACAGACCTCAAATTCCATGTTCCAAAGTGTTAATAATTTTATGAAGGTTTTATAGTTACAGAACAAAAGAAAGTCATAAATCAAGACACTTTTCAAATACATTGGCTATCAGGTAGGCAGCTTACAGCAAAGTAGGGAAATGTCCCCCACAGGACTCAGATGCTATCTGATGACATTCTTAGCCCTTGGGTTGGTGGAAGCTGGCATCTGTTCTTGCATTTCAAAAAAGGATTACACCTGATCAACTGATAGTCACCAGGATGTTAGTTCAGACACAGAGGTGGGCAATTAATGGCTATTAAGGGGCTAAAAGGTAGCGTAAGGTAATTTGGCTCTGACTTATAACCATTCCATCCCTCTGTAATCACAGGAACTTTATCAGTCCATTCAGCCTTGCTGGAGGTTGGTGTAGCAGATAGAGCTTTTTTTTGGGGGGGGGGACTTTAGTTCACAGTGGATATACTTGGACCACATGGGGAGGGCAGCAGGAGAAAAAATTTAGAAAAATGCCTTGTTTTGTTTTAAGACCCTGAGGCTTTGCACAAAGGAAAGAACACTGGGTTGTTTCTGCAAGTTTTTGTAGCTCTGACCCTGTGCCAGTTATATGCTGACTCGATGCCACTCAAGAAAGCTAGTTGAGAGATTGTAGGAAAAATTGCAAGCTACCCAACGAGTAGGAGAAACTCTGAAGAGATACATGATTATTGAAATAATTGTAAAACATTTCCAAAAATAATGATAATTCTGAGTTTTGATTTGATAACTTAGATGAGACCCACAAAACGTCATTCATTAAGATGTCATGATCAAATAAAAAAATGTATTTTTTATCTGGGCTTCAATAAGTAGAATTGAGGAATTAATATAAGTACACAATTATAAGAAGTTGGAATATAGTCACGTATAGATAAACTTTTGAAGGGAAATATTTTCCCCAAATCTTAGTAGTAGGTCAGGATGGGCTCCAAAGATGTAGTCACCAAGGACATCAGAATGGTGACAGAAATATAAGGAAATGGATTATACACATTCCTCAAGAAACTGCCCAGCCATTATCCCTTTCTTGCTTAACAATGTCCCCAGGTCATGGTTTCCTGCCTCTTATCTCATAAGTCACCTGATCACTGTCCTGGTGTTACACCCTGGCTATCTTAGATCTCCCCTAAAAAAAATAGTTTTTTATTCAACTTTTCCCTTCCTCACCTTCCCCCAACTGAAAGGCCCTATAAAGCCCACTATCTGGAAACTCAGGTTGGCTGTGTTCCACTCTTGAGAGTCAGCCCTGACAGTTTGTGCTTTTCCTGAATAAAAGCTCTCATCTTTGCCTCAGAGTGGTTTGTGTGGTCTTGGTCACTTCCAAACCTTACACTTAGTAATGAAGATAAACCTTGGAAGACTGTGAGAGGTTATACTGCTTGTTATATAGAAAAATAGTACTGGAGAACTGCTTGATAATATAAGATGTATTATTATCCCAGTTATGGTGTCATGGACCTGTAAGTGGAGAAGCAGGTTTTCAAGCTCACTCTTGGCTATATAAGAAGTTAAAAAATATTGAAATCAAAACCTTTTGACAAAACAAAAATCCATTTGAAAGTGCTGAAAATCATCATTGGAATTTCTAACATTGTAAAGTTATATAAATGGTGGAAAGGAAGTAGAACACATACTTTGGAAAAATGGCCATGAAGTTATGACTTAAGATGAGAAGATAATCTGTAGTAGAATTATGTAGTGTATTATCTCATGGAACATTAAGGTAAAATGTTGAGTTGCAATAAAAGTATACTACTTTTTTGGTGTTTATATATTTCTAAAGATGAATGCATGAATAGAGCATTATATTATTTTATTTAATTATTTACAAGGAGAGAAAGAGAGAGAGAGAAAGAATGGGTATACCAGGGCCTCTAGCCACTGCAAATGAACTCCAGACACATGTATTACATTGGTGCTTGAGAACTGAACCCAAATCATTAGGCATTGCAGACAAGTTCCTTAACTGCTGAGCCATATCTCCTGCCCAAGAATGTTATAATCTTTTATAATTCATAATTTCACCAAACTTTATGATAGAACCTTACAATTACCTGCATTTCTCTATAAAGAAGTCAATATAAAAGTTTTAACTATAAATAATTATATTAAGCTTTATAATAAAATATATTGATCTTGAAATCACCAATGTAAAAACAAACGTACCAGATAAAATCCGAATGATAGTAAATATATATTTTCATTCTTACTGAGAAGCTTAGGATAGATAAGATGAAAATTTTGTGCATGTTAATCTAACCTATTTATATACTATTTAATATAATACACAGTACATACCTTATGAAACTTGAAAGTTATTTTATTTTCAGCAGGAAGACAGAATTTGACTATAATCACTTTTGTTTGTTTGCTTTTTTTTTTCAAGGTAGGGTCTCAGTCTAGCTCAGGCTGACCTGGAATTTACTATGTAGTGTCAGGATGGCCTCAAACTCACAGCAATCCTCCTACCTCTGCTTCCTGAGTGCTGGGATTAAAGGTGTGCACCACTATGCCCAGTGATCATAATCACTTTTGACAAAGAAAATAAAAATAAAGAAATTTGTTCCACAAAGTACTAAAATTTTACAAATATATAACAACCAAATTTACTCTGTTCTAGCACTCAGATTTTTAGGTAAACAATGGAACAGGAATGTGAGTTGTGCAAGTTACAGACATATATATGAAATAACTTTGTAGTATTTGAATTTCAAATCAGCCAGCATAGGAAGTACTTTTAATAAATCATCCTAAAATAGTACACACACACTCTCTCTCTGGATAATAAGAACCTAGCACCCTTTCTGTTCTCAAATGGTCTCTGAATATGTCCACAGTACTGAAATATCACCTTCTGTATTTCTAATCTGCTTTAAGCCAACTGAACTCATATGACTTCAAAGTAATTAAAAAGAAGAAACATTTATCACAGTGGCAACAAAAATACAAAATGCAGTATAACACTTCACTGTTACCTTTCCTTCCCCTCATAAAGTGGAGGCTTGTGACACAGGTTTGCATATTTGTAGGAGATTGAACAATATAAATGATGCAACATAAGGAAGGACCTTTTGCTTAACACATCTCTTGCTTGCCTGAATACTTAATATATCATTACCTTATGAAAACAGATGGGTGCTATTTACACTTAAATAAAGCATCAACTTCTGGAAATTATAATAAGCTGATATTCTATCAGCCATTTGCTAGTGTACAGAAATTAAATATTGAAACAATGATGTCTGTCATGTTCAAGCCATCAGTTGTCACTTGGACAGAACATTAGTTTCTCCTGAGTACATTATCATTTACAAGTTAAATTTAATAATTTATTTATTTTTATTTGTTTTTATTTATTTATTTTAGACAGAGAGAAAGAGGCAGAGAGAAAGAGGCAGAAAGAAAGAGAGAGTTAAAAAAGAATGGCCACGCCAAAGGCCTCCAGCTACTGCAAACAAAGTCGATATATATGTGGCACTTTGTGCATCTGGTTTACATGGCTCCTGGGGAATTGATCCTGGGTCCTTTGGCTTTGAAGACAAGTGCCTTAACCACTAAGTAATCTCTCCAGCCCTAACAATTTAAATTTAATAGGTGTATAAATCTGATTTTTTACATTAAAGGAGACAGCAAGATATTTAAGATGTTAACAATTTAATATCGCATTACATATTTCAAAATGATGAAATTTTACTTTTTCACTAATTTAATAGATATTTGTCAAATGCCCATGTGAGTAATAGTATTTTCATTGCTAATATTCATTTTGTTTTACTCTCCTACATTCTACTTTAGAAGACTGAAGTTATATAAGCAAATATGATTTCTACCATCTGAAGAAAATTGTGATATAGCAAACTGATATCCAAATTCAGAGACCATACCCTGTGGCACTCTGCACTGTATTCTCTCATCAGCATATATTACAATTAAGGAATATGTAACAGTATCAAACCTTTCAAATTTTTGTTTCATTAAAAACACATTCCTATTTATGGTTCATTTATTTAGTTAGTTTGGTCTGAGAGAGAGAAAAAAATATGGGGATACCAGAAGCTATTGCCACTACAATATACTCCAGATGCACATACCACTCTGTACATCTAGCATTGCATGGGTATTGGGAAATTGAACCCAGGCCATCAAGCTTTGCAAGTAAGGGCCTTTAACCAATGAATCATCTTCCCAGACCAAATTTTTTCTTCTTGAGGTTTATAAAGAAAGTAAATGATTTCAGTGAAGTTGAGGAGATACTGAGTTCACGGTACATTTCTCAAGGGAAATTCCAAAAGTGAATGAAAGCTGCTTAATAACCGTCCAGAGCACAGAAAAGGAGAAAAAGAAAATATAGGCATGTGAAAGTAGTTCACGAGTAGAAGATAAGGAAGCTACAGAAAAACCTACTATCCTATTACTTTAACTTCTATTACAAAAACTCTGGATAGCTAGTATAGCTTGATTGTAAAAAGTTCCTTTACAGGTAATTTTCCTAAGCAGTTGTTCCCTAGCTGATTGGATTTTTAGGGAAGCTGCAGAACATTTCTGACATGGTGTCTAGGTGGCAGATATAAGATCATAGAGACAGGGTGTGGTAATTTGAATAGACGGTCCCCACAATTTATTAGTTTGTAGTTTGGATCTACAGCAATCTACCTACAGGAACTTTCACTGGGGGATCTTAAAGGGGTGATGGTGGGTTAGAAAAAAAATTTATTAATTTTTTACTCAGTGAATACAGTCAAGTTAGTACCATTTTTAGCCTCTTCCTTACAACCCCCCTCCACAGGGACCCTCCTTGTTGTGGAATATGGGTTCTGCTTTGTGGGGATAGCCATCAGTTATAAGTAGAAGGCAATGTCTCACTGTGTATCATGACCCAATGGCTCAGACGTTCTTTCTGCCCCCTCTTCCATAAATTTCCCTGAGCTATGTTGGGTTCATTTTAGGTGTGCTTCAGTAATGAAGTCTTGGGAGCCTCTGTGTCTCTGGATATCTGATTTGGTAGGAGTTGATTGTTCTCGGTGTCTATCTCCTTCACCGTTGAGCTGGTACCAGGTTCACCAAGAGAACAGCACTCTTGCTTGTTTCCCCAATTATTCTTAGTTTCAGCTGGGGCCTTTTTGTCGTATGATGGGGTGGTTATCTCCCTAGGATCTGCGTCTATCTGAAAAAGAGAAGCAAATCCTCCAACAGAGAGTAAAGTTAGCACCAGATAAATGATATAACCCCCTATTTAGTTTGAGAGAATGTAATATGTGTGAGCCTGCTTGTAGCCCACATTCAGTGGGAGCTCAATAATGGAGAGTGGGCTCATTTTGGATATGATTCTGACTTGTTTCTAGCTCTGGCTAACAGTTCCGTTCCACAGAGCAGATCAGTTAGCCAAATCAAGAGCAATTGGTTTCCCATCATGGTTGTGTGTCACTATTGCACTTCTTTGAGCATCTTGTCAGGTTGTTTGCTGCAGAGTATCTTTGACCATGAGGTGCATGGGCAGATATTGGTCATGTTCACCCAATCACTCATGTAGCACCTTCTGGCACTGTCTGGAGATTGACTCTCTTCCAGCTTCCAGCCATGTCGCTCCATGTTACATGCCAACAGCATATACTGTCTTCAACAGTAGGGTCTTACCACCAGCCTTTGGTGGGTTATCAAGTGCTCTGATAGAATTTTCTTCCTCCATAACTGTGCCTGATCTGTCAGTTCATCTCAGCAAACCTAAAGCTGTCAACTACACAGGGCTTCAAGGTTACAAAATGACTGTTTCTAGCATCTAATCTCTAAGCCACTTGAGCTATCCAGAAGAGTGTCACACGCATGTTCCTATGTCTATAAACCTCACCACACCTTACCATCCATTGTTAACTGTTACATTCCCAAATCATGAGCCAATATAAAATCTTTCTTTCTTAAGCTGCTTTAATCAGGTATTTTATCACTGTAAAAGAAAGCAAATGAATGTAGCAAAGTATAGTGGAGAACTAGAGTCATTGTGTTATAAGTCTGACAATATAGTTTGTTAAGGAAGGAAGGCTAAAAGGTTTAGAGGAGAAATTTAGTTTTGTGAAGTCCTATAATTATGTAAGAAAAGTTTACTGTATCATTATGGTAAGATCTCAGAAAGTAAAGACCAGTTGTATGAGAATGGAACGAGGACTTTATCAGAAATTATGCTAGAGGTCATACTTGTTACATTCTTAGGAAGAATTGCCTTTGTATTTTCTATGTCCTTGCAAATTGATTAATTCCACATTCAGAAGCAATGGAATAATTTGTTTGATGATGATAATCTCAAGACACATACTATTTGGGTTGTGGCATGGTTACTGATCATTGTATTTGGCCAGATTTATAGTGAGAAAGCCCCAGATTATGAGAAGAAAGATGTGAAAAAATGTGCAGATTGGTAGACTTTATTAGGTATTTTTCTTGTTGGTATGATCAATTAACCTGATAAAAGAAACTTACCAAAGGAAGAGTGTATTTCAGGTTACAGTTCAAAATTAGAGTCCAACATTAGGGGAAGGCATGGCAGTACGGGTATGGAGCCATGGTGCCATTGTTCTGCACTCAGGAAGCAGTAAACACTGGATTCTCATGTTCAGCTAGCTTCCTACATTTTTCTTCTTCTAGAACCCCAACCAACAGAAAGATATAAAGCACACTTAGGGTGAGTATTCCCTCCTCAATTACCATAAGCAAGATAGTCCTTCACAGACCTGCCCAGAATCTAACCTAATCTAGATAACCTCTAGATAACCCTATCAGAAATGGCTAGAAGCTTGTTTCCTAGGTGATTACAAGTCTTATAAAGATGACAATCATATATTATCATAGGTATGGATCATAAAGGAACTTAGTGTTGCAGACAAAGTGGCTTCAACTTTGACAATAATGAGCGTCATTAAAGAGTATTTATGTACTTTGCACTGTGAAATAGGAAAGGTGCTTTGAGGGAATCCCTTATCCATCAAAGGCTCCATGGTATAAAAATGCAAAATCATTTGAAAGGAGAGTGCCTGGAAAGGTAAAGCCATCAGCAGGCCCCATTGGAAAATGTCAGCCAAGGAAAATATGGTCCTCTAGCAAAAGATTTTCACTGGTTCAGCTGCACAGGTTTAGGAGAACACTACAACCATGGTCAAAGTGCCACACTACTTCTCAGGCTGGCTGTAGAAGTGGGTATTTTCCACCTGGATTTGATTTTGCAGGACTTTAGCATGGGCATGTAATGGAACAAAAATGTTTCTGTCAAAGTTATAGAATAAAACCTGTTAAGCCAATCAATATGTGGAAAAGAAAGTCTGGAAGAGAATCCCTGAAATGTTCATGTAAACTTTAGAAAGTGAATTCTAACTTGAAATGGAAGGGTTAGGGTGATGGAGATATGAGAAACATGGGGCTCCTGTGAAGAAACATGACAGTTACTGAGTTCAGTTTGTTCAAGGGACAGGTCACGTGTGCTTACAGGCAGTATATCAGACAGAAGTTATCTAAGTTGGTAGGAGGCCATTTGATGCCCCATGAGCCCTGGATGTTGGTCATGGAGCTATAAAGTTTGGTGTTTTCCTGATGAATTTTGGAATTGCATTGGTCCAATCTTCCCAAATTATACTTGTTTTTGTCTCTTTTGGGTGGGAATGCTTACTCTGTGGAGCTACATTTTGAAAGGAGGCAACTATTTTTTTAACTATTTTTTACTGACAATTTCCATAAACATAAAGATATCACATGATCATAATCCCCTTCCACCATTCTCTATTTCCCTGCCTCCAATCACCCCTCCACTGAATCCCTTCTTCTTTCCACTAGTCTCTCTTCTATTTTGATGCCATTTTTTTCTATCCTATATTCAGGCAGCATCAGCCATTGTGAGGTCATGCATATCTAGGTCTCTCTATGACTGAAGAAGGTATTGTAAGCAGCCCTCTTCTTGCTTCCTTTGCCTCTTATATTTTTTCTACCACCTCTTCCAAAATGATCCCTGAGCCTTGGAGGGTGTGATGCAGACGTCTTGTTTAGTGCTGATCATGCCACTATTATCTAACAACACATTGGTAAGTCTTGAGACATTCCAGTATTTACTGTCATCTAAAAAATAGAAGTTTCTGTAACCAAAATTGAGAGTAGCATTAACATACATACATAAACATAAGTACTTAGAGGGTAGTTTGGTGGGCATAATGAATTTATTTAGCCAGATAATAGCATTAATTTCCACTCCTAGAGCTTAAGACCTTCCAAACCATAGGTTTTTCATTAGGTTGTCAGTACCAGGAAAGAATTCATGTCCATGGAGCAGGCCTCAATTCCAATCAGACAGACATTAATAGGTTTCCCCCATAACAGATATGTCACTATTGTACATGTTGGTACATATGGCCTAGCTGGCCAATCATAAAGATGAAGGGTCCACTGCTGGTTAAGACCACTGATGAATTTTCTCCCCCTAACAGGCTACATAGGTGCTTCTAACATCATGACAGCTGGTTAGCAGGTCGGAGGCTTCAATCTCACCTCTAGTTTTATTTCTCAGTGACTTGAAGCCCAAGCATGTGAAGTCTTCAGCAACAATGTCTTACCATTTATTTCTGGTAGGTAATGAAGAGCTTTGGCAATAGCTTTTAATATAGAGGCCTCAGAAGGCACCCTGGATAACTCACTGAAAGGCACCCCACTTCTGTGGATTCCACTGACATTTTTCTAATAACAATCTATAGCTTTCAGTCCGCAATCTACCTCCATGTTACTTCTGCCTACTCTCTTTTTTTAACATCTGTATTATTAACTATATCTTTATTAACATAAGTATCCTGTGAAGAAGCAGTAGGTTTCCATATTAGTTTATTCACAAATCTTAAATTTTGATTTATCCTTCTCCCACCTCTTCCTGTCTTCTATCACCTCCCCTTTGATGCCCTCCAGTATTCTGCCCCTCTGCTCATAATAGAGCTTCCAATTATGAGATTGTCTTGAGCTCCAAAAGAGGTTTATGATTTCTGGTTTTTGAACACTGTTGCTTTGTTAAGAGTATAGGGGACTTTGGAGTCTGGTTGAATATATTTTGTATTATGTGATGACCATGAGCCTATGAACTGCCAAAGTCGAAAGCTATGTTTTGACTTGGAGATGTTTCTCACAGGCAGATGTGTTTGATCTGTTAGACCCCAGCTGTTGGTGCTGTTTTCAGAGGTTACAGAATCTTTCAAACATAAGGCCGAATGGAAAATGGAGGAACACAGGTGACTTTCTGGCTTGGCTTCTGGTTTCATGTCTCTACTTTCTCATCAGCACAAGGAGTTCCAGTTGTGCATTTCCACTGCTGTGTGTTCTGCTGCACTTTCCCTGATAGGATAGGCTGCATCGTCTCAAGCTGTGAGCCAAAGTAAATCTTTCCTAGGGTGTATTGCTTCCACCTAATAATTTTGTGATACAATGAGAAAAGTAGCTCATAATAGACCAGTGATATTCTTGTGAATTATTTTAACTCATCATATAGTCATTTCATAGATCTAATTGTCCTTTGTGTAGCCCAATAATTTCCTCTTTCCCCAAATACTTCAAATAATGTATCTAAAGATCTAAACCTACTTAATCTCAGTTGTGTTATTATAACTAATAGGTTACATATATTATTTATATTTTTTAGTTATTTATATGTTTGATCTCTCTCTCTCTCTCTCTCTCTCTCCATATATATATATATATATATATATATATATATATATATATATATACATATACATGTATATATATACACACACACAGACATATTGTGCTGGTTTGAATAGAATAGATGGCCCCCAATATATTCAGTTGTTTATTTGTTTGTAGTTTGCATCTCTAGCCATCTGGTATGAAATAAACTTTAGTATATGTATTTTAGTATTTTAAACTTTGTAACAAATACAGAGTTAATATCTCATTGAGACTGATATTTATATAAGCCAAAGAAATCTCAGAAATAGTTAGTAATGGATTTAGTCTGCATATAATGATATAGAAACTAAAACACAACATTAGCAAGATATTTTGTAATAAATATTATTAACCAAAAATATTAAATATTAAAAATATTAAGTTATGTTAACTAGCAAACAGGAACAGCCAACAACTTCTTTCTACATACACTCACACAAAGATTCCTGAAAGAACTGACTACATAATGAAATCTAGGGGATCTTAAAAACTTCCTTTCCATTTCAAAAAAGAAAAAAGAAGGGCCAGATGAGGGAAAAAGAGAAGGAAGTAAACAAACAAGAAAGTAATGTAAAAAAGTGTGCTAAACATCCCTGTTCCCCTGGAAGCACGTCTCTGTCTTGTGGCTCAGCTTTCCACATAGTTCTATCAGATCCATGAAGATTCACACCTAGGGGAAGCTCCTAATGAGCATTGAAAAATAATATCATCAAATGCTGCACTCTAAGAGGATAAATTTTCTAAGATCTTGTGACAAGTGAAACAAGTCACATACAGAAAGACAAGGGTAGCTTATTTTCACATGTGGAATTTAAGATGTTGATTTCATAGCAGGAGAGATTACACATAAGTATGATTGTACAGCATAGTCTCAGGACTTCCATGCTTCATCCTGGTGTGTAAGGTCCAGGCGTTATCAGGAGGAAAGTCTTACAAGGGAGTGAAACTGGAGTCACTTCTTCCTTAACAACTTTTATTGCATACATGGAAATTAATTTTTCCATTGAAAATTAGTTATGGCTGGCTAGTAGACTCAGGGAGTCGCTTTAAGCTCTGTGACCATCAAGTCCGGTACCTTTTTCCTATGGTTGATTGCCCAAATTCAGCATTTATTTTAATTCATCCCATTGGAAGGAATTTCAGATTTTCCATTTTATGAAGCTCTTCAACTACATACTTGGTGGTTTCAAAATTATATGTTCTGTACCGCTGAGCTTTAACCCAAACCATGGGTCCTTTTATACATGCTTTTACTTGTCTTCATAAAAATAGACTTCAAAGTCTCAGTTTTAGAGCTACACTTTAATTTGGAGTCAATTAGGCAATTTACATAAAAGTAGATGAATTTCTACTGCTGTGTCTCAACATCTGTAATGATGCATTCACATGTGGTATGTATTTCGTGAATGATTAAGTAGATGAAGGATCTGGGCTGGGGCAGAGAACTTTCTGAAAGTCCCTCATTGATGATAGAACAAGAATAATAGCACAACCCAGATTGTGCTGATATTCAACTTTTTAAATATTTTTATATATTTGAGAGAGAGAGACAGACAGAGAGAGACAGACAGACAGATACAATGGGTGTTCCAGGGCCTTCAAAGGCTGCAAACAACTACAGACATATACGCTACCTCGTGCATCTGGCTTACTGTGAGTCCTGGGGAATCAAATCTGGGTCCTTTGGCTTTGCAGGTAAGTGCCTTAACCACTAAGCCATGCCTGCATCCCTATTCAAAATGTTTTGCCAGGTGAGGTGGTGCATGCCTGTAGTCTCAGCTACTAGGGAGGCTGGGGCAGAAGGATAGCTTGAGTCCAGGAGTTCTAGGCTGTAATGAGCTATGCCAATAGGGTGTTTGCACTAAGTTCGCCATCAATATGGTGACTTTTCAGGAGTGAGGGACCACCAGATTGCCTAAGGAGGTGTAAACCAGCCCAGGTCTGAAACAGAGCAGGCAAATATTTTACCTGTTGTCTTGCTCTTCATCACACATACCAGCTTGTATGGGAATGGCTTCCTAAAGTTGAAAGAAGTCTGAAATAGAACACCCAACATAGTAAAATATGAAGATTCCTTCCCTTCTTCCTTCAAGTGGAAAGTACTTTGGCATCTGTAATATCTTCTCTCTGCTCCCTTTTCCAACATAGATTCAACATCCTGAAACAACACATTTATAAGCATATATTTCTTGGAGGTTTTTTGTTTCATATACTTCATTTCAAGTGGCTTCACATGACCAGAAATAACAACACAGAAAATTCCTTCAAGCATGGATTTTAACATAAATCACAAAAGTCTCCTGGAGGTCTTTTCTTTTTTGCTTCTGTACTAACATGTCCCCTTCTACTGACAAGCTCCCAGAGTAAAGATTTTTTCCAGTGATGGTGAAAAATAATTGGAAAATGTGCTTCAGTCTATGCTCCTAGGTATTTCTGGTTTCTAGTTTGATTTAATCAAAATTGTTGCTTAAGTCATATCCTCAGAATAATTTCAACTTGATTTGAAAGGATAAATATTATAAAATTATTAAATTTTTGAATTTACACAAATTCAGCAATAAATGTCCAATGAAGTGAACAACTCACAGGCTCCAGTAATAATTTGATTTTGTATTTCTATTATTATTTATTAATTAAAGGTAGAAAGAGAACAAGGCAGAGACAAAGAGAAACAAAAAGAGAGAATAAAACTGTACATCAGTACATCTTGCCACTACAGACTCCAGATGCATGTGCCACGTTGTACATCTAGTTTTACCTGGGTACTGGGTTTTCAAACCTAGGTCAGCCAGCTTTTCAAGCAAATGCCTTTAACCACTGAACCATCTCTCTAATCCCAGTGACAATTTATCATATTTGTTGACAAAATATAAGCCTGATGATTGAGGGGCACAGAGCAACTCTGAAACTAGATGAAGAACATTTGAAACAGAAAGTGTATCCCTCAATGAAAAACATTGTGATCTGATCTAAATGGAGGTTTTCCTTAGGGGCTCACCTCACTATGCTTCTGCCAGAAGGCTGTGATCTTTTTGACATTAATATTGTGTATCAATTGCTGAGGTTTTTTTGTAATTTATTTTTATTTTTAGAGAGAGAGAAGAGATGAGAGGAGAGAGAGGAGAGATAGAGAATTGGGGCACTATGGGCCACTATAATCAAACTCCAGATGCTTGTGCCACCTAGCGGGCATGGGTAATCTTGTGATTGCCTCACCTTTGTGCATCTGGCTAACGTGGGATCTGCAGATTTGAACGTGAGTCCTTAGGTTTTGTAGGCAAATGCCTTACTGCTAAGCCATCACTCCAGCTCTTGCTGAGGTTTCTACTGAAGACACAGCACAAAGTCTAAAGTGCTTCCTGCTGAGTTTGATTCAGAGCAGTTGCAAAGAATTGGTGTGGATACCCTGAAGTATCGATAGGTCACCACTCTTGCCATTTCACTTTGCACTTCACAAATTCTGGATGATCATATGTGTTTTCTGGAGAAAAAAAAAATACTCCCACAGGTCACCAGATATCTAGGGCATATGTAAGGTGGGTTCTATTCTTGATACCCGCAGTGAAACAATAAACTTAATTTCCTTACTAAGAAATATTTTGCCAATATGCTTCAATACTGCATCTGTCATAAGCTTGGAAGAGAGCTCTCTGACCTATGTTTAAAACTAAAAGTAAAGATTAAAATCTTTGAGTTTTTACAGAATGTTTCAAAATTATACAGAGTTTCCTCTACAAGTTTCCATAATATTCTTATATTAAGCCAGAGGGTGACACATTAAACATTATCAGTTTTGATTTTCTTTTTTTCTTTTTTTTTTTTTACAATGGCTAGGAATTTCATATCTGTCATGACAGTATCCTATTTAATTGCTGTGGTTTATTTTAGTGATACTCACTGTACTACAATAAAGGTGATGCTCACTGCTTTTTCATGTGTTTGGCATTTTCATACTGAGTGATTTTATAACATATTTGGCAAAATCACCTGTCAAATGGAATGTCCAGAAGAATCTGTGCCATGAAATGACTCTAAGAATCTATCAGTCACCTCCAGAGGGAAACTCCAGTACTATGGAAGGCAATGTTTCATTATACCCTTTATAACCACATTGCTCAAGCTTAGAGACCGAGATGCTCAGAGGGAGATGGATCAAGGAGTAAGGAGATGGCCCTTTACACAGTACATGCTAGCTTAGAAGTTCTTCTGAGTTGTCAGGAGGATGATTTAGGGTAAGTGACCTGGATGCAAAAAGTTAACCTTGATGAACCTCTAGTAGCAGGACATCCAGAAGACAATAGTCATCCACCATTCCAGATCACATTAGAGGCAATCAAGCCAATCCAGAAGACTATTGTGTTGGAGGTTACTAGTGGGAATGTGTCAGTATCTAACTGAATAAAAATAGGGGACAGTTTCCTATAACTAAAGTAAAGTCCAGGACTTCATACAGAAGCAATCAATGTAGATTCCAATAAATAGAAATTCCAACAAATATATACTCTATTGAAATTTTAGATACTTAGGTAGTAAAATAAGTTAAATAAATTAAAAAGTAAAATTGTCACCTTGCAGGTAAGGTACATATAAAATGTGGCAAGGTAAAGTAAGAACAGTCACAGATTAGAGGGAAGAGATTTGTATCAAATATTTAGCATTTCCAGGTCAATTTTTGAAATGAAGGAAATAATTAAGATAAATGTAATTGAACAAATAAACTATTTAAAAGAATAACAATATTTAATGTGGAAAAAACAGACAGGACAAAATTTAACTTGGCTGTGAACTCAATAAAAAAAAAAGAGAGAATAACAAACACACAAGGTCACACATGTGCAAAACATGGTGCATGTGCCTGGAATTTGCAGTGGCTAAAGGCCCTGGTGAGTCAATTCTCTCTCTCTTGTTCTCTCACAAATAATATAAATTAAAAAATGGGAAAATGGATATGCAATTGCCCCCCCCCTTTCTGTCTTAGCTGAATGGGAATGTACCACGTTCACCCTGTGCCATCTGTCTGCTGAGCCATGAAAGAGAAAAAGGGGGAAATTTAACAGGACTGCAGAGGATTTTCATGGATCTGGACCTATCACACAAACTGCCAACCACTCCTTGGAACCAGTCCAGTGAACGCCTTGCAGGCAACTTCTCGAATCCAGCTACAAATATCACTAAACTTAAATAAAGCCCCATCTGGCAAAGAAGGGCTGACTCCTCAGTGTGTTATACACAGCTAAGACAGAAACATAGATAAGCTCGAATGTGTCTTTCCACAATGTTAGAAGTTACTAAACAACAGCAAGTTCAAAAAAGTTTATCAATAACAATTTCTCAAGTAACTCCATTTTCTTGATAGCTGCCTGGGACAAATATAGTTCTTTTATGCTAATCTTAACTATTAACATTAACACTTAGGTTACACATTACACATCACATACTAAATATGATCCTATATGCATATATACAGGCTACAGAAAGAGCTACAAAGGGTTAAAGAGGACAAAACAGAGTTTCAGGACTTCCAAAAGGGCCTGAGAGGACAAAGTTTGAAAGCAATGATGATGCAGAAAGAGTTTGGGGCAGGGTGTCAGATAATGGACACTGTTGGCAGCCTGCTGTAAATGCTACAATAGAATCATAACTCAGGCTTGACTTAAGCTGTGGAAACGAGATGAAGGACCAAGGAAGTCATAGGCAAATATGAGTTCCAGGCAACAATATCAAGACTGGGTTTCTGGCCAAAGTGAAACCCCCAGGGCAGTCATGACTTCTCTGCTTCTGGTCCCATGATGCACATACTGGGCATTTAGATGACTCTGGCATCAACTTCACATTACAAAAACTATGAAAATGCTATCAATAAATATTAGGAAAGAATGCCTTTACAGTGTAAGATAATAGATTAGATCTAAATCAATTATATCAGGAAAAGTTCTGAGTGGAATATTTGTTGCACATAGGTGGGACAAGGTTTAAGTGTAAATCTGTATATGTTATCAAAATCAGTATTTCTATGCATTTTTAATAATTTTTAAGTTTTATTTATTCATTTTCAAAGACAGAAAGAGAGAGAGATAGAGAGATAGAGATGAGAGAGAGAGAGAGAGAGAGAGAGAGAGAGAGGATGAGTGCTCCAGTGCCCCTAGCCAGTACAAATGAACTCCAGATGTGAGGACCACTTTGTGCATACAGTTACACCTAGGTACTGGAGAACTGATCCAGGTTTCTAGGCTTTGCCGCCAAGCACCTTAACCACTGAGCCATCTCTCCAACTTATTCTGTATACCTTTATGAAGCTAATTTCTTAGCAAAATAAATTAAGCTGGAAATGAGAGCTCTTCCGGCCAAGATGGCCAACGCCTAACTGCCCCGTGCACATCCCCGTGCAGGTAGCCCACCCCACCCCCCAAGCAGCCTCTGTACCCTCAGTCCCAGCTTCAGGAAACTCCCACACTTACTGTAGGAAAAGGGTCCCAGGCCAACGTAGTTCGACTTGCCTCACTGCACAGGGGCGATCACCCTGCTACCCCTGCCCACGAGTGACCTTGGCCAGGCTACGCCCATTAGCCCACTGGAGCTCAGGCTCCCGTGATAAATTTGCTGCCACACCCACGGAACCCTGCTTGTGCAAGCTTAGCCTGCTCGGCCCATTTGCTCACTTACTGCTCTGGCTGCCACACATTCATGCACAACCCCAGGCCCATTGCAACTGCCCACACCAGCTCAGGTTGTCTCTGTCTGTCCCTTGCACCAGCTCAGATGCCAGCCCCTCCTTGTCTGCTGAGCCACCGACCTCCATTGTCCTGTTGCTGGTGAACTCAGACTGCTTCTGGGTCCCGGTGTTCTGCCATGCCAGAGTTTGGATATTCCAGTGATTGGTGCCTCAGTGTCCCTCCTAACATGAGTGCAGAAAGCTTTGGCACATTACCTCATGAGAGCTAAGGCAACTTTGGCATCCCTGCCAGGCAGGAGCTCAGGCGGCTTTGGCAAGTGAGAGCCAAAGCCCAGACTGCTTGGAAACTGCCTCAGATTGCTTCGGCCTCACACTGTGCTTGAGCATAGGCTGATCCACCTACCTACATGCCCATACACTGCGATGGGCAGACCAGAGCACAAAAGAAATAACATGAAAAATCAAATACAAGAAAATCCAGTTAGATCACCCAGTCCTACAACGAACATCTCTAATCAAAATATGGAAGAGTCATTAGGATCAGAACACCAAAATAAAGCTAAGATCAATGCAACCCTGACCAAGCTACTGGTAGAACTTGCAGAAAAGCAACAAAGGACCTATAATCATGTGGATGCTGCCATCACTAGAATAGACCTAATAGATAAGAAAATGGAAGGAATTCAAAGACAGCTAAGATATATGAAAGAGACTGAAAGAAAAGAGGACCTCAAAAATCAGCTCGTGATGCTAAATGAAGACATAAAGAAATGCAAGGATGAATTCCAAGAAGCATCCAGAAAATCAGAAAATGATGTGAAAAGGGAGCTTAACAGAGGGATGGAAACTACACATAGAAAAGTAATAGAAAATGCAAACCTAAATGAACAAGTCCAAAACTCTCTGGAAGCTCTCAAGAATAGAGTCAGCCATATGGAGGATAGAAACACTGATCTGGAAGACAAGATGGAAGAAACAGTTCGAGAGTTCAAAAGTTTCAGTAAGTTCAAAAATTTCTGTGAAGAGAACATGAGGGAATTGTGGGCTATCCTTAAATGTACTAATATCAGGATCATTGGAATACCAGAAGGAGAAGAAATTCAGACCAAAGGCATGGAGAACTTATTTAACAAAATAATTGAAGAAAACTTCCCCAGTCTCTTAAAAGAAAGGCCCATCAAGATACAAGGCATGGTGGTGCAAGCCTTTAATCCCAGCACTTGGGAGGCAGAGGAAGGAGGATCACCATGAGTTCAAGGCCACCCTGAGACTCCATAGTGAATTCCAGGTCAGCCTGGGCTAGAGTGAAACTCTAACTCGAAAAACCAAAACCAAAACCAAAAACAAACAAACAAAAAAAAGATGCAAGAAGCCAACAGAATTCCAAGCAGACTGGACCAAAGGAGAAATTCTCCAAGACATATTGTCATTCTAAACATTGAAACCAAAGAGAAAATCCTAAAAGCAGCTAGGGAAAAACAGCACATCACTTTTAAAGGTAACCCCATCAGATTTACTCCAGACTTCTCAATGGGAACCCTGAAAGCCAGAAGGGCCTGGAATGAAACACTGCAAATTCTAAGAACCTATGGCTTCCAACCAAAATTACTTTACCCAGAAAAAGTATCACTCATAATAGATGGTGAAAGAAAAACTTCCCATGACAGAACTCAGCTTTACAATTATATGAACACAAAACCAAACCTACAGAGAGTATTTCAGGATATTCTCCATAGAGAAGAATCAAATAATCAAACTCAAATGCCTGTAAGAATCAGATTACAATAACCAAACTCAGAAAAGGCACAAAAAACTTCAAAGTCCATGAAAACACCAAACCACATATACCATCACAGTATGGCAGGGATCAAATCAAATCTCACAGTCATTATCCTAAACAGTTGCAGGAAAATGTCTAAAACTGGGATGAGAGAATTCTACACACAGGAGGAATGAAAACAAGTTCATAGTAAAAACTAGCTGGGCTATGAACAGCACAAAATGCCATGGAAGTGTGAGGAACGCTAGTTTTGTAGCTAGATTCCACAGAACAGGATAACAGGTTTAGATGTTTTTCAAAGAGCAATTCAAGAGTGTTTAGAAATATTTAAACATGAAGAAGGCTGATGATTATGAGTGGTAGGATATGTAGGGGTACTAGAATGGAATTTGTAAAAGCCACTCGGTTTTAATGTTGAAAGCAAATGGACAGGGACCAATTAGAAAGATTCAATGATAAACATGGAGAGATATTATTATGTCTGTAAATAGGGATAAAACAGGAAAGGTGAAGGCAAAACATTAGATATATTCAAAAGAAATACTTGAAGCCAAGTTAGATAGATTAATCAACTATATGGGTTAACTCTGGAAGAAATATATTAATGAATGATGGCACACAGCAATTTAGGCTGGAAACAAGATGAACAGCTCTTTCATTCACGGCTATCGGACAAATTGGGGGTGAAATTTTTCTTGGAAAAACGGAGGGTAGAATTTTTACATTGTTCTGAAAATGTGTTAATATGAACTCTCTTTTAGATCTATAAGTGATAATATTTGATGGGCAAATGCAGTTGAACATAAACATACATGTGTATCTATATGATATGTAAATTAATTATATACTAAATTATTTGTAATAAAATTAATCCTTAATGTAGTGAATTTATTTTTATTTATTCCAAAAATAGAATGCAAGTTTTCAATTATACTTTATATTCTAGTATTAGCATAGTAGTTTCAAAGTTCACTATGTTGTGATTAAACTTATTAAATAAGATATTTAAGATCAATTAAGATTTAATTTATTCTCCATATTAATTTTTAAAAATATCTTAATATATGGGTAGAAAATATATAAAATTAAATTATAAATTACTCAGAAATAACTGACAAAATATATCATTTTAATATTTATATAATCCAGATAATATTTTACCAATGGAAGACTGCTCTCTCTTAACTAATTTTGAGTATATAAAAATAAAATGCTTTTTGGCATAAAACATATAAACCTGGAGAAAATATTTAAATAATTTATAACAAAGATATCAACAAATTAGAGAAGAATGGTCTTGATAAATAGAATGGGCAGAATCAACCATGTGCACTCATGACAACTATGCACACATTTTACTCACACTCTCATCTTGTTTTAGAGAGTGTCAGGATAATTTTGAAAAGAAAATGTTCCCCTTTAGTACTATATATTTTCTCAATTCCTAATATTAAGCATTATTAATAGACTTATAATTAATTTTCATAATGGGAAAATAGATATTTCCAGCCTTGAAGAAGATAAGCCACATACATAAACAAGGTTAAAGAATTTAAGGAAAAATAAAAATTTGTGAAGGAAAGAAGATTTGGAAAGAATGAAAATAAAGACACAATATAACAATAGATGACTTAGCTTGAAACAGAGAGTATATTCCAACACAAACTTGATACATATATATTGACAGAAAATTAAACAGAAAAGATAGATGTAATCAGAATACTCATCTCCAAAATTACCATAAACAAATTGCAGGAGCCTGAGAATACATTGCTTAGCATGGATAAAATAGATTTTGAAGATATTATTGGAGTAAGGATTTTAAACAGAGCTACTGTTTTGATTTAACTGGGCAGACCCCATAAATCATGAAGGTCCTTATAAGTAGTAGATGGAGGTGAGTGTGTCAGATTGGAAAAGACGCTTGAAGATGTCACCCTGAGGGCTTTCAAGATGGAAGAAAGGGCCAACTGAGATGGCCTCTCCAAGCTGTAAAAAGCAGGGAGACAGCATTGTCCTTGGAGCTTCTAGAAAGGGCTTATCCCTGCTAGCAGCACAGTTTAGTGCATTGAGGATCTTTTCTTATTTCTTGGTAACATATTTAAATTCATGTGGAAATATGAGTGAATGAAAATAAAATACCATTCAATATGCCAGAAAACAAAACAAGATTACAAAAATATGAGAATAAATTGTCAATACGTTATCAATCATGTAGCAAACAATGGGCTTAATAAAAGTGCATGTGTATTTGTATGTGGAGTGCAAAAGAGAAACAGACAGTGGCAGAAAAGCAGAAAAAAGATAACTGAAAATGATGACAAGAATACTAGTATCAAATGTTCCATCCCATGTTATCTTGATATGTCAAAGAAACAAATCTAAAGTAATGATACCATGTGTCACATTCCAGTATGAGTCTTCCATTATAAGTTAACTGAAATGTTTAAGATAGGATAAAATCAACAGATGCTGCACAATTGAATGTTTTACATGATTACACAAAATGCATTGCTTTAAAATTCTTCTTGTCTATCCACTCAAAGCAATTATTAATGATTTCATATCACTTTTAAAACCATTTTTTAAAAAACATTATGATACATGTCTTTATAATTAGATTAACAAAAAAAAAACACTTTTCCTACATGGAAAAATTAGAAACTCTTAGTTTCCTGTAAGTCCAACCATCCAATCTTTCTGTACCAGGGTGACTAGATTGAATTTAAATTGTTTCACAAATTCTAGTGCAGAAAATATCTCACAGGTGTCATAGTGACAGTTTTGGAATTGTTCTTTCAAAAATTGCAATTCTTTAATATGATATTATAATATTTATCCAATTCTTCAACTGATATTGTCAGGGTTCTCCTATATGCCAAATAAAATGGTCAGTATGTCATCACCTCCATGCTGGAAATTCACAACTTGTACACTGAAACTATGGAGGATTAAAATTCTTCTCTCTCTCAGCATACATGTGTCAATTTCCAGCATTCCACACATAGGCTCCTTACTTCAGACTGCTAGGGGACATTTTATACTCTGACCACTAGACAAATCAATGTCACTCACTTGTTGCTATAACATTTTACAATACTATTTTGACTATCACAATTTGGTTTATTAATATAACATAAAAAGTTTTGCAAAGTCCAATATAAGTTAGAAAAAATATAGTCCCTTACAAAAGTAAAATCTTACACATTGAAGAGGTAAGAGGAGAAAGTTAAAGTGACAAGAAAGGAGATAACTTCCTTTCTTGGGATCCTGGCTTGCAGATCTCACCAATTGCCCCACAGTGCTCTCTGCTTGAGCTAAAAGTAGCAATAAACCTATCCAAGAAAATTTGAATTTAAAGGATCTAAAATAAGCTGATATTATTGTTGCCTGTATGTGTGGAAGAAAATCTCGACTAATGAGTAAGAGTGAACCTAAAGAATATTCTGTGGCTAGAATCCAAACCAGTGTGTTGGTGAGGAAAGGCAAACACAAGAAAGTCAAAGTGTGGGAATAGTATGTATCAGTGAATGCAGCAGTTAAAGGCACTTGCTTGAAAGCCTCTCTATACTTGTTGAATTCACAGGCTGCAAGAATATGTCTGATGCAAAAGCTAGACAAGTGTCTGACACTAATTTGCAAAAGCAAGAAGATATGGTGCATCCCCTGACACACACACAGTGCAAAAACAAAAAAAAAAAAAAGTTATATAAAAGAAATTCAGCTGGTTTTGGTGGCCCATGACAGTAGGGAACTACTTCCAAGGGCAGAGGCTGTAGGACCAGAAGTTGCAAATTAGCCTGGATTACATCTCAGGGCTGGGAAACAGTCTCCGTGGGTAAGAGCACTTGCCAGACAAGCATGAGAGCCTGAGATGGCTTGAGTTGGATCCCTGACACTCATATAAACAGCTGGTCATAACCTGTAACCCCAGTTTTGGGGTGTGGGAGCAGACTAGAAATCACTGAAGCTCACTGGGTAGCCAATCTAACTAAAAACAAATAAGCAAGCAAGCTAATAACAATAGTAAAAACAAAACAGCAAACAAACCAAAGTGACAGCTCCAGGTTCAGTTAGAAGCTGGCCTCAAGGAAACATCAGGAGCACATTAGAGGAAGGTGCTCAACATTCCCCTCTGGCTTCTGCATTGTGTGCTGCACATTCACAAGCATGTCCTACATGTGCAACACACACGCCATACATACACATCTCAACACACATCCTGCACACACATGCAAAAAAAAAAAAAAAAAAAACACCAAAACAACAACAACAACAACAACAACAACAAAAAAAAAACAGGAAAGAAAAGAAACACAGATTTCAAAGATGTTGTATACACTGTAGTTCTGGATGTTCCACAGTCTGTGACATTGGCCCAAACCAGCCTCTTCTGAAACCTGCAAACATGCATGGACTTTCATAGAATAGATTGATGACCGCATAAATCTATGAGGGTGGAAAAAAGCTGAACTTTCCCTCTGCTATCATTGTGAATTAAGCTGCATATCATGTCTAACTGATAGCAGGATTAGGATGAACACAGATAATCCTATTGTTTTAAGATTATTCCACATCATAACCTCTGATTTCATGACTAGATGAAACTTAGAGCCTCTTTGGTGGAGAAAAGTAACTTTCCTCATTATAACTGCCACCAAAGACACAGCTTCACTGTGGTCTGTGAGCTGTTAGGTACTGAAACACAAAAGAACTACTTTGTCTTTACATGGTGAGGAACAGATTACATGTGGTTTATTCTGGTGTTTTACCCCTTCTACTTTGTGTTCATCAGCAGCCTTTCCAATCATCACTCCTTAGTACTTCTTTGACATGATTTTCTTTTCACTTACATTCAGGAAAGTTTATTACTTTTAATGCAAATTTTCTACAACTTCTAACAAATGCACATAGTTGTGCTGCTATAATAACAATCAGTAGGTAGAAAAGCTTCATCAACTTTCAAATTCATCACACCCTCCTATAGTGAGCTCCTGTCCTTCTCTCCCTTGCAATCCATAGCAACCATTGACAATTCAGTATTTGAGTCTAGCCTTGATAATCTAATATAGTGCATTTCATATTTAAATACACAGTATGCCAACAGCTGGTTCCTTTTTATCTCAGAGTAATACTTATCTTATGAAGAACGTCACTACTTATTTATCTATTCCTTTATTAGACATTTGGAGTGTGCAATATTTTAGGTGTCTATGATGAGAGACTCTATAAACTCTTGAAGAGGAATTTTCTGAGAACATAAATTTTCATTTCACTTAAGTAAAACCTAGGACAGGGATTACTGGGCTATTTGGTAAATAAGTGGCTAACTCTAAAAGTCTTTCAAATTGTGTTTCCTATAATGTTTACTAATTTATATTTTTCCCACACCTTTTACTGATATTTTAAAGCTTGTAATGGTGTCCAATGGTTGGGTAATAATTTGAGAAAATTTAATGTACTTATTTTCTCTGTGTTTATATTCTTGGGTAGATTCTCAGTTTAAAATCTACCAATATTGAGGGTTTGTTGCTATTATTGTTTACTTTGGGGGAAGGGCCTTGCTTGTTTTCTTATTATTTCTACATATAACCTGGATATATCTGTCATTAGCATTGACATGTAAGAGTATGCACTCTGTGCTACTGTGGATTTTAATTATTATAATGATATTTGGGGAATAGAAATTCTCATCTTTGTTACAGCCTAATTTACAATTTTATAGATGGATTGTACTTTGAAATTACATCTAAGAGTACTTGATTTCATTGAATTCCAAAAAGGTTTTCTTGTATCCTGTTTATTTTTTCTAGAGTATGAGATTTTACAATTTTACATTCAGTTTTAACATTTCTCCTGAGTGAATTTTTGGATGGGATCCTATTTATGGAAGACAATATGTTCTTCTGACACAGAATATTCAAGATAAAGATTTCTCTTCAGCCCATGTTAAAAAAGTTGTCTGTACTTCATTCAGTTGCATTTGATCACTTTCATGGAGAATCACTTCATTAGATGTATGAGTTTCTATGTCGAATTGATGTTCCTTGTGGTCCTGACAATCAAATATAGGGCCACAAAAATCTCAAATGAGTGTTTTAACATGGAGCCACACCTGAGACCCATATTTTTTCTCATAAGAAACACAAATGCAGGCTTCTCTGAGGCTGGCTCAGGACTGCCTGGATCTTGCGAGGCTACTGTCGCAGCAGGCCCCTTGCTCCAGCTTCATGATTGAGGTGTCCCTGGGTCCCCAATTCTCAGATTCCCTGCTCCAGAGGCTGAACCCATAGAGTGAGTAAGCCAGATCTCCCTGTTCACCACTTCCTCCAAGTTCCTCAGTCCTTGTAGATTCCCCTGTGGCTGGGTTGGGGCTGCTTGGACCCTGTGAGCTTACTGTAGAAGCAGCTCCCTTGATCCACCTTGCTGATTGAAGGGTATTTTTGCCCCCAGTTCCTGGATCCCCTGATCCAGAGGGTGCACGTGCGGAGTGAGTAGGCTAGAACTCCTGGTTGGCTCCTCCACTTCCCAGTTCCCTGATCCTGGTAATCCTGCTGCTGCTTTGGGTAGGCCTGGTCCCTGTGTGTGGGCTAAGGAAACGGGACTTTTGCTCTGGTATCGTTATTGGCCCCTGGGTACCCAAATCCCAATTTCCTTGAGTCAAAGGGTGCGGGGCCACTGTAGGAGCTGGTGTGTTGCCCCTGGCTCTCCAGCATCCGGGCTTCTTGTTCCCAAACACTAATCCCCCATGTGCTGAGGAGTATGTGCAAGTGGAGTGAGTCAGTCACAGCTTCCAGTTCCCCAGGTACCTATAATCTCCACAATTTCCATATCTGTGGTACCAACCTCTTCTTATACAATACAACAATCAAGTTCACATTTAAAACAGAACACCCTCTGAAGATCCCGCAAAGACAAATACTCGCTTCCTCCTCAATAGAATGAGACGTTTCTCCAAGATGAGTAACCACAACACAATGAAGGCAATGAAATTCAAAAAATTGAGAGATCTCCACCAAGGATGCCTGGTCCCACAATGGAAGCATCCACTCAAATTATAGAGAAATCAACAGAAATTCAGTCCCAAAACGAAAACACAACAACCAATGAGACCCTTATCAAAAGGATTACTGAACTCAAAGTAAACCATCAATAAACTAAAAATTATGTTAAAGAAATTAAGGAAAATTTTCTCTTACAGCATTCAGCTTTTGACATTATCTTAATTTGATTGAAGAAAACATTAGAATTTTCAGAAGAGATATAATTGAATTGAAGGTGAGTCAACAAATGGAAGATCTCAATAATCAATTGATTAAGCTTAATGCAGACTTGATCAAATGCAAGAATGAATTCCAGGAAGCATAACAAAACTCAAAATCTCAAAGTAAAATCATAACTCAAAAAAGAGATGGACAAAAAGCAAAATAACATAATATAAAACAAAAACCAAATAGAACTTATAAAAACCCTCTCTAGAACTCTTCACTAACAGAGTAACTCATGTGAAAGATAGAACCTCTGACGTGGAAGACAAGACAGAAAAAATTGATTGGGAGGCCAAAATCTTTGCTTAGTTCAGAAAAATCAAGTGAACAGAAGACAAGTAAACTGTGAGATACCTTAAAATGACAAACATCAGGATCATGGATATACCAGAAGCAGAAAATCAACAGGGAAATAATAGAGTTCAACAACATCATAAATTAACTAGATCTAATGGAAATCTACAGAACTTTCCACCCCAAATCTAAATAATACATATTCTTCTCAGCAGCCCATGGAGTCTTTTCCCAAAGAGACCATATATTAGGCCATAAAATATGCCTCCATAAATTATGAAAATTGAAGTAAGTTCTTGCATCATATGAGATCACAATGCTTTAAAGATAGAAAATAACAAGAGATACATCAAGAGCTCCACCAGTTCCTGAAGACTAACCAACACACTTTTAAACAATGAATGTATTGTGGAAGAAATCAAAAATGAAAATTTAAAATTCCTAGAATTGAATGATAATGAAAACACAACCTACCAAAACTTATGGGACACAATGAAGGCAGTTCTAATGGGAAAATTCATAGCACTAAATGCCTTCATAACAAAGACAGAGATCCCAAATTAATAATCTGACTTTTCACCTAAAGGCATGCAAAACAGGAAAAGTCCAACTTCAAGAGCTCCAGACAAAGAGAAATAGTCAATATCAGTGCAGAAATTCATGAATTGGAAAATAAGAAAACAATTTTTAAAAAATGAAATGAAGAGCTGGTTCTTTTAAAAAATAAACAAGATTGGTAAATCCCTGGTGAATTTAATCAAACAGAAAAAGGAGAAGTGTCATATTAACAAAAATAAATTAACAGAAATGAAAAAGGGTATATCACAACAGATATCAATGAAATTGGAAGAATTATCAGGGCATACATCCAAAACCTCTAATCCACAAAACTGTATAATCTGGAAGAAATGAATAAATTCTATTCACATACCACCTACCAAAACTAAACTCAGAGCAGATTAATCATCTATACAAACCTAGCACATCCATGGAGTTTGAAAAGGTAACCCAAAACCTCCCCCAAAATAAAAGTCCAGAACCAGATGGCTTCTCAGACAAATTCTATCAAACCTTCATTGAAAAACTGAAAACAATTTTTCTCAAACTGTTTAGAATAATCAAAGACCAGGAAATCCTGTCCAACTCTTTTTATGAAGCCATCATCACCCTAATGACAAAATCAGACAGAGATCCAACAAGAAACTATAGGCCTATGTCTCTGATGAATTATATGCAAAGATCCTGAACAAAATCCTTATAAGCCTAATTCAAGAACACATCAAAGGTTTTATCCACCTTAATCAAGTAGGCTTCATCCCAAGGATGCAGGGATGGTTTAATATAGGGAAATCAGTCAATGTAATATACCACATAAACATTCTTAACCATCAGAACCATGTAATCATCTCAATTTATACAGAGAAGGCTTTTATGTTATATATTTATTATATATTATATTATATATGTGGTATAAAATTAATAAACTGAAAAAGTTCAGATTACCTGTACAACATAATGCCTGCAGTTTGAAAAAATTAATTATATGTGTAAATTCTTAAGTGCATGTACTGTAAGTGTCCTAAGCATGTCATTTTTAAGAACACATAAAGGAGTTTTTACATGGTATAGACAATGCAGAGAATATTCAACAATATTTCACTCATTTGAATAATATTTTTTGAGAACAGTTTCATTTTATGTGGACATAGGGAAAACTTTCTGATTCATCTAAGCCTCCATATTGTTCTGTTGGACATAAAGGCTTTGAGCTATTATGATCATGAATTCACTCAAAGGCAAATGGAAAAGTCCCAGAGCAATTTTAAAAAGTATGCAGTGAAGATGGGAGGATAAATCTACCTGCTGATAAGCAATTAGTAAACAAATTAGCAAAATGATATGTCTAAATGTGCTTGGATTATGAATGATCAGGTATTAGTAAAGTATAGGGCATGGGTATAATTAGGATTGTACCCACAACTCTGCTAGAAAGTTTTAGCATGATAAGATTATAATGTATACTATGGTAAAACTAAGTTGAAGTTAATGAAATCAGTGTGGGGTCCTAATCTCAATAAAGGAATGAATACAAAGGAAACATTTTTGACATGTACAATGGCATCATAACCCTAAAAGATGTATGGATTCTTCAGGAAGGTGTTAATTACTGAACCATAATAATATGGCTCCAAATTCATTTAAACAATGATGGTATCTCTTTGTATTAATTAGCAACTTGCATCACACCTACATAATTGAAATTGATCCAATAAGGCATATAGTTAATAATTTTGATACATAAAACACAAACAAACTAAAGGGACTGAATTTATCATTTAGAAAAAGAAACTTGGAAATATGTTGTGTTTAAAAAAAAAAAGATACTAACCAAGCTACCACATTTTCTTGCCAATATTAGAAATGAGTATGAACAGAAAGACCCTTCATAAAATGGATATTTGGGACTCAGCACTATGAGATTAATTGAAAACAACAGTATTTTAGAAGCTTCCAAAGTGAACAAATTACTCAGCATTTCCTGTAAGTTATTGACTCTCCAAGGAAGTATTTTTATCACTGAAGTTTTAAAATGCTGATATCTGAAGATGCTTCACTATTATTGTAGATAACAAAATTTTCCCCAAATGCAAATAGACTGACAATAAGCTTAATAATGCTGGCAATATTGGATTCATTTTTCTCTTTTAAAATTCCCGTGTGTGTGTGTGTGTGTGTGTGTGTGTGTGTTTGTTATTTCCTTATTTGTTCCTTCAGACTTTTCTAACCTTACAAAGTAAACAAACATTTTCTCTCTTAGTCATTCCTTCATAAGACATTAGAAATCTTTTCTTTTTTTTTTTTTTTTTTTTTTTTTGGTTTTTCGAGGTAGGGTCTCACTCTAGCCCAGGCTGACCTGGAATTCACTATGGAGTCTCAGGGTGGCCTCGAACTCACGGCGATCCTCCTACCTCTGCCTCCCGAGTGCTGGGATTAAAGGCATGCGCCACCATGCCCGGCTGTTAGAAATCTTTTCTAGGAGTTTTTTAAATGTAACCTAGAAGTTGTCTATGTTTCTTTTTCTTTTATTTTATGTATTCTTACAGAGAGAGAGGAAGAGAGGAAGAGAGAGACAGAGAGAGAGAGAGAGAGAGAGAATGGGTGTGTCAGGGCTTCTAGCCACCACAAATGCATGTCTCCTTGTGCATCTACCTTTAGTAGGTACTGGGGAGTTGAACCTGAGTCCCTAGGCACCATAGGCAAATACTTTTACTGCTACATTATCTCTTCAGCCTCTTTGCTAAAATTTTTGAAGTAAAAATGAAGGAATGAGTAGGGATTCACCATGAAGATGAAGCTGTGGAGGGAGTACTAACTGCAAGATAAGTTGATTTAAAGGTTTCCCCATCAATGCTAATAGGATTAGAGCAATTAAATCCAATTTAAAGACTTATTTTTTGACTCAATCTTCCAATATGCACATATCTCACTTTTGACTCAAACTAGTACATTTATTTTTGTTCCTTACCCCATAGAGTAGCCAAAATAATCAAACAATAAGGCATATTGCACAAGTACTTAAGGAAATATTTAGAGTGGTGAAATTAATAGTGAGTATGGGGAGATGCTAAACAAATTAATTGGATCATGTATCATTTTTGAGCTAAACAAACAAGCAGGGACAAAGGAAAAGAAAACCTCTTTCCTGTTTGCTATAGAGGTGGGGTTCAAACTCATGACCTTGTACATGAATGGCAGGGACTCTATCACTGCAATATTATTTCCAGTACAAGAAAGAGTACATAAATAATTACTTTAATCAAGTCAGCTTCATCCCAGGGATGCAGGAATGGTTCAGCATATTGAAATTGGTTCATCTAATACACAACATGAACAACTTAATCAAAAGAACCACATGATTATCTCAATTGATACAGAGAAGGCCTTTGAAAAAATAAAAAAGAATTTAAAAAAATAAAAAAAGAAAAAAAAGTTTTTCACTTCATGAAAAACTCTGGAAAGAATAGGCCTGTAGGGTTTATTTCTAGGCACAATAGAGGTTATATATGAAGTGCCTAAAGCCCAAATAATACTTAATGGGGAAAGACTCAAGCAGTTCTTACTGAGATCGGCAACAAGACAGGGAGCCCTCTCTCACCACTGCTCTTCAACATAGTACTAGAAGAACTAGCCCAAGCATTTAGACAGGAGGAAGAAATAAAAGGAATACAAATTGGAAAGGAGAAGTCAAGTTAGCACTACTTGCAAATAACATGATCCTATGCATAAGTGATTCAAAAAGTCTATATCTGAAAGCTTCTAAATGTGATTAATTCCTTCATTAAAGTGACAGGATACAAAATCAATGCACAAAAATCAGTAGCCTTTATATATGCAAAGGACAAATATACAGAGAAAGAAATCAGTGATGCTGTCCTATTTTCAATACCAACAAAAAATTAATTACCTTAGAATAGCACTAACCAAGGATGTGAAAGACCTATATAATGAAAACATTAAAAAAAAATCTCAAGAAAGAAATTGAGGAGGACTTGAGAATATAGAAAGACATCCCATGGTCTTGGATAGGTAGAATTAATATTGTTAAAATGACAAATCTAGCAATAGCAATATACAGATTTAATGTGATACAAATTAAAATTCCAGCATAATTCTGCACAGAGATTGCAAAATGATCTCAAAATTCATATGTAATGGCAGCAGGCCTCCAATATCCAAACATATCCTCAGTAAAAAAGAAAAAAGAAAGAAAAAACCTCTGGATATATCAAAATTCCTGATGTAAAGCTATATTACAAAGCCATATTAACAAAAACAGCATGGTGCTGGCATAAGAACAGAATCATAGGCCAATGGAACAGAATTGATGACTCAGACCTTAGGTCAATTGACTACAGCTACTTGATCTTTGACAAAAGTGCCAGTAATGTAGACTGGAGAAAAGACAGCACCTTCAACAAATGGTGTTAGACAAATTGGATGACCATATGTAGAAAAATGAAACTAGACCAGCTCCTCTCTCACATAAATGAGTCCAAATAGATTAAAGAGCTCAATATAAAACCTGAAACTCTTCCCCTACTAGGAGAAAAAAATAAGAGGCACTCCACATGAGATAGGAATGGGGAAAGACTTCCTGAACAAAACTTTAGTAGACCAGGAACTTAAATAAGTACTCAACCAATAGGATCTCATGAAGCTAAAAAGCTTTTGCACAGACAAACATACCACAAGCAGAGCCAATATATTACCCACTGAATGGGAGAAAATTTTTTCCAGCTGTACCACTGATGGAAGCCTAATATCTAGAATCTACAAAGAACTCAAAAATTAAATAAAAAATCAACAACCCACTCCAAAGATGGGTCAGAGAAATGAATAGGAAGTTCTCAGAGAAAGAAATACAAAAGGTTATTGTACACTCAAAATGTTCCACATCCCAAGCCATCAGGGAAATGAAAATTAAAACAACTTTGAAATATTACCTTACTCCAGTCAGGATCGAAATCCTTAAAAAAAAAAAAAAAAAGCATCAAAAAATGTTGTTGTGCTCAGTTCATTATAGCTAAGAACTGGAATCACACAGGTGCCCATCATTGTATGAATAGATAACAAAGTTGTATCACATTTACACAATGGAATTCTACTCAGCAGGAAGAAAAAACTGATACAATGAAATTTGTAGAAAAATGGACAGACTTGGAATACATTATACTCAATGATCTCACACAATCACTTATCTGAGGTTCATAACCTGGACCAGCTCGAGTTGTTGACATACTTGATAGGCAACTGAAGACCCAGACAATAGTGATGGAAGGATTTGGGGGGAGGAAAAGGGAAGTATAGGGAACAACAAACACAAAATTAAATCCAAAATGAACAGGCACCATAGAAATGTTTCTCCTTGTAGATGAACTAAAAGATATAACCCTTGGGCTGGAGAGATGGCTTAACAGTTAAGCACTTGCCTGTGAAGCTTAAGGACCCTGGTTCGAGGCTAGATTCCCCAGGACCCACGTTAGCCAGATGCACAAGGAGGTGCATGCATCTGGAGTTCATTTGCAGTTGCTGGAGGCCCTGGCGTGCCCATTCTCTCACTCTCTCCCTCTCTCTCTCTCTCTGTCACTTTCAAATAAATAAATTTAAAAAAAAAAAAACAAAAAAATAAAAAACAAGATGTGACCCTCAAAGGAGAAAGGTGGGAGCACCAGAAAATTAGAGCCATGAATAGTGTGAAATGAAATCTAAACTTAATTATTTTTCTTGTCTCTGGCCTGTAACTCCCAGTACCAGAAATCAGTTGCTACCCACATTGAGCTGTTGATCAGAGAGATCTATGAAATCCCTAAAACAAGACAGGTTTCTCTCAAATCAGTTGATTTCCCACCTGAACCAAAAGGTAAGATCCTATTGCTGAAGGCACCATATGCTGCCAACACAGAGCATGGAGAGACCTGGCTGGAATCTGGAAGAGAGCTAGTATCCAGAGAGTTAGCCTATCTAGTGTGGGAAAGTGCTATATGAGGTCCTGGGGAAAAGTGGCCAACAATGATATGAGCAACTACAGGTCTAAGCTATTCAGCAGCAAACACCCTGAGAGGATGTACATGCTAGTGTAATAGTGGCACACAGCGTTGGTGGGTAACCAAGCTTTAACATAGATTTCTGACAGGCAAAGAGATCTGCTCAGCGTAAAGAATTCCATCTCTGATGGGATCCAGATAAGAATCCTATGGAGACAAAGATTATGTTCTCCAGTGTCAAGCTGTCACTAGTCTTTGGCTAAAAGAAGGGTTATATGCATCAAATTCTCCCTCAATTAATAAGCTGCACTGACTTCACTCTCCACCGGAGAATCTGTTCTTTTTCAGACAGTAGTGAGAGCTGAGGGCATAAACTACCCCTCACACTTCAGCCAAATCACAGCTGACACCCTAACCCCCTCAAAAAAAAAAAAAACAAAAATGACTGCTGCTTCCACAATGCACAACCCACAAAACCATGGGAAATACTTGTAACCCCACTGAAGAGGGTCCCCAGCAGAATGGGGGCAGAGACAGAGGAAAAGAGGGTACCACCACATGTGGTGTGCATATAAAATATGTTTTAATACTAATAAAACAATTTCCATAAGGATGATTGTTGCAAAAGGATAGGTATCATTGAAGTAGAGGATGTATGCCTGATATGTTCAAAATTTGCTCATTTTAGTAACTAGCAATCTGCTTTATCATGACAGACTTTTAGGGATTGACACATTTCGGAGCTAAATGATTCATTTTTAGGGAGAGTTTTATTCTGTGAAAATCCTGGAAAGAGAGATTTTTACCTGATTGGATTAGGCCTCAGCTGAAGTTGATGAATTTTAACTTTAGAAAGTAATGATTTGTCTGCATTTTTCTGCATTTTGGTTTGGTTTTTAATCTTTTCTTGATGGCTATTCCTGCCATACTTGTGAATCTCAGGCCAATGTCTCCAGCATGTGTCCTAATTGCAAGTTATATTTTTCTAACTCTTGCTCTATTCATAGTGTTGTTTTAGTCTAAGCTTCATTAATTTTGTCTGCCTTTGGCCTAGTCCTAAATTAGCTATTGGGAATAGGTGATAGCATTAACTTTGGTCTGCATTGTTTTGTCTGTCTTATTTTACTAGATGGATATTAGTACTTTTAATTTGGCTATATTTTTTTAACCTCCTCTTTACATTGATTCTTGTGGCTGTTTATCACAGGGAAGCATGAAGAAAGTACAACTCCAGCTCACTTCCTTCATCATAAGCCTGTTTTGGGAGATCTTACTTGGGAAAGATTTCTAGTCTTTGTTAACTGCCTTTAAAAATAGGTATGTCCTTAATAGATCAGTTTAAGAGCAAATTGGGAGATATATCAATGACTGACATAAGTAAAAAGATAATTCGTAATAGCTGCAAATTCATTAAAACATGGACTTTATTGTTATTTTCCTTATGTTAGTAAGTAAGAGAGCATTTGGGAATAGAAATAGCAGAGTAGTTCTTTCTGGTTTTGTCCTTTACATCCTAATAAAATATTCCCAATTTTCTAATTTGATTTATGCTTTAAATTTTTATCTTTAATTTTCTTACTGACATTTAGTCTTCTAAAAATAAAACATAAGGGTAATAAAGCAGTTAATTATGAACAGGCTAGCTTTTAGATTCTGTGTGACTCCAGGGTTTTGTAATGTTCCCTCTTGGGAAGGACTATAATCAGTAAAGTTAGCAGGAACAAAGAGAGGGGATTAAAAGTGAGAAATCTCTGACTGTGGAACCCAGTGATTAATGCCATTGCTGTCTATCAAGGTGCACCAGAACCCCTAACTGTATGCACTGATCTAATGTCTGCAGGGTGCCATCATTATCACATCATTATACTAAAAGCACAGGAAAGGTTTGGATCCTTCTTTGTTGTACAAATTCACATTACATTGTAATTCCTTAAGGCTTTTTCCCCCTCAGTTAATTTTTCTTTCTGTAAAACAGGCTTTCATGTAGCCCAGGTTGGCCTCAAAGTCATGTGTAGTTGAAGCTGACCATCCTGAACCTTCTAATTCACCTTGCAAATGCTAGCATTACAGTAGTGCACCAACCTGCCTGGCTTAAATTCAGGAATTGTTTTGGATGGTACCTTACAAAATGACCTGCAAATGTGTTTGAATCTTTTCTTTTTCTTTTTGAATTTAACATAAAGTGAAAAATTTTACTCATTTTCTAAATGTCACTCCATTATTATACTTAATCTCAAAATATTTCACATGTTTTTCTGTTAGCATTTCATTTGTGAAGGTCAACTGTGCCATTTGCTATGCCCTTTATAAAATCTCTCTCTTTTACCATACACAAAAGTAACCCAGGCTCACTTTGATCATCTCTATTTCAAAACCTAATTTCTCAAGGAAACCAGTAAGTACTGCTTGTGTTTTTTAGTGAAGAATGTTCAGTTTACATTCTGTAAATTGTATACTTTGAAGTAACTTCATTTTTTTTTTAGATTTTTTTTTTATGTGTGTGCATGTGTGTGTGAGAGAGAAAGTGAATTGGCACACAGGGTCTTCAGCCACTCCAGTCAAATTCTAGACATATGTGCCCTCTTGTACGTATGTGTGACCTGGTGCCCATGCATCACTGTGAATCTGGCTTACGTGGGACCTGGAGAGTTGAACATGAATCCTTAGGCTTTGCAGGCAAGTGTCTTAACCACTAGGCCATCTCTCGATCCCTAACTTCATTTTTAAATCGCTGCTATTAAATCCACAGTCAAAAGCTATTCATAAATATAGAAGCTCCCTTCAAAATTATAAAACGATTTTTAGTTCTATGCTAACTCATAGATACAAATATTATGATTTCCCTTTCCTTGTAACTCTCATGTGCCTGACATATTTTTGCCCCTCTTTAGCCATTCTTTCTGAATGATCTTGCTTTCAGTGGATCTTTTATCCAGCATTTAAATTTCACTGTATTAGCCGGAGTTAAATTTTGCAATGTCAACTAACATTTTATGTATTTAAATTTAAAATTTGTCCTGAATTCTACTCTTTTTTATTTTAATGTATTTATTGAAAACACAGAATAAATTAGAAATATGTGTGAGCTAAACAAAATGGTGTTTCCCCTTTTCATTAGTTTCATATGTACTTGCAATATTTGACCATTTATATGATTATTCAAAAGCTGATATTATCCTAATCATAGTTGTCTTTATCCTAATAACTTAAATAATATACTTATTATGTATACCTTAGATTCTCTATTTTATTTTAGTAGTGGGTACTATATTCTGATATCACATACATAATAGCATATTTTTGTAGCTTATAACGTGATTGTGTAATATATCCTGATATATTATATATACTATATATATGTTTATATAACAACCTTTTTTGAAAGCATCTCTTTGTTCTTGCTGTGATTAAAAAGAGACTATCCTTGTTACATGCTGCTCCTATTTCTCAGCTTCTTGTTTGCTTCAACTTTCAATTTAGCAAATAACGGTTATTACTATTCAATTTCTTAAGTAAGCTATAATTTCTGCTAGGTGGGCTGGAGAGAAGACTCAACAATTAAAGGTGCTTGCTTGCAAAGCCAGATGACCCCAGTTTGATTCCCCAGTGCCCATATATGTTAAATCAGATGTAAAGGGTGGCACATGTGTAGAGTTCATTTGCAGTGGCAGGAGACTCTGGCATGCCCATTCTCCCTCTCTCTCTCCTTGCAAATAAATAAGAAAGTATTTTAATTATACTTGCTTTTCTTTCAGTATAAATGTTATTTATATTACCATATATTATCTATAAAGTCTAATGATTTAATTTTATTTTTTCTTATTCTGTTCTCATTTTTATTATTTGTTCTGATTACTCCACCTTAAACTTTGCATATAATCTTACTTCATTTGCCTGATTGCAGATTATTTTAGCTTCCAGCATGAGCTAATAGAATTTTAGTCCTTTAGCTTTCATTTTCTCTGCTTTATTTAAAGTATATCTGTGCAGATTGACAAGAGAGAGAGAACAAGAGAGAGAGAGAGAGAGGGAAGAATAGATGGGCCCTGATCTAGTGGGAAATATTAATAAATTATTATTAAACATTTTTTTCTAAAATTTAACTTTTTACCATTTAAAGGTTTATTTCTTTTTTAATTTATGATTTTTTTAGATATGGACATATTTAATATGTAAACAATGCATGTTGGTATCATCCTTTCCCTCCACCCTGCCCCTTTTCTTAAGAGACCTCCCTTGTTAGGGATGCAGGTCAACCCCATGGGTATTGTGGGTCATTCATTATGGGGCAGCAGTCAGTTACAGGGAAGAGGCAATGTTTCTGTACAAAATGTCCCAACTTGTGGCTCTAACAATCTATCTACCCCCCACTTCTGCAAAATTCCCTGAGCCATGTTGGGTGTGTTTTAATTCTACTTCAGTTCCGGACACTTATGAGCCTCTGGATCTCTAGTTTAGTAGGTGTTGATAGTCCTCAGTGTCTATCTCCTTTACCCTTGTGCTGATATGAGATTCACTAAGAAAACAGCACTCTTGTTTATTTCCCCAGTTCCTCTGTGGTTTCAGCTAGGGCTGGGGTGAAGTGCACTGGGTCATTTATCTCCTCAGGTCCAGCTCCTATCTGAAAAAGAGAAGCAGATTCTTCACCAGAGAGTGAAATCACTACCTGTTAAATGAAATAACCATTATTAGAGAGAATATAAAGGGTGTAAACCCTCTTATAGCCCAAGATTAATGGGAGCTTGACAATGGAAAGCAGAATCATTATCTGGATATGATTCTGACTTGTTTCCCAATTCCAGATATAGTTTCCTTTCCACTGAGCAGATCTGTTAGCAAATCCAAGAGGAGTTGGTTACCACCCATGGCTATGTGCCACTATTGCACATCACTTCAGAATATTTGCTTCTGAGTCACTCAGAAGTTGAGTTGATCTGACAGATGTTGGCCACTTTCCCCCAGTAGCTCATGTAGTGCCTTCCAGGAGTAGATGGGATAATTGTCTAGGGACTAGCTCTCTTCTGTATTCCAACCAGGTCCCTCCATGGTCTGTGCCAAAAGCATATGGTGTCTTCAGCAGTAGGGTTTTACAATTAAGTTCTGGTAGGTAATCAAGTGCTCTGACAGAAATCTGTCTTCTTTGTTTTGGGAGATCAAGTGGGTCTCTCTGATCAGCATCTCATTAAAGTTGTAAACCACCTCCTGGTACAGGGAATTACAGGCCAGTGCCAAGGGAAAAGAAAAATGAATAAAACAGAGAAAAAGAAAAACAGGAGAAATGTAAGGTTTGGCTTCATCTCATCCTTTCTAGGCTCCTTTGATTCAGGTGCTCCTCTTAAGGCCCTCTTGAGGGTTCCACCTTTTAGCCTAATTTCCAGGATATATTATTGTATGCCACTAGTTCAATTTGGGTTCAGTTTTGTGTTTCCCCCCACCCTTCCCCCAAGCTCTACCTTCTCTCTTGTCCAAATGTCGAGATACTATTCAGGTATGTCAACAACTCGGCCTGATACAATTTAGGAACCATGTGATGATTGTCTTTCTGTGATTGTGTGGATTCAGTTAGAATGATCTGTTCCAAGTTCAACCATTTTTCTACAAATTTCATTGTGTCATTTTTTTCTTTCTGCTGAGTAGAATTCCATTGTGTAGATATACCACATCTTGGTTATCCATTCACCCAGTGGCGGGCACCTGGGTTGATTCTAGTTCTTAGCTATTATGAATTGAGTAGCTATAAACATGATTGAGCAAATATCTCTGAACTGAGATGTGGAGCTTTTAGGATAAATACATAGCAGGGGAATAACAGGGTCTGTTGGTAACTCTATGTTCATCCTTTTCAGGAGTCCCAATATTGCTTTCCATAGTGATTTTACCAGCTTACATTTCCACCAACCGTGAGTGAGTATTCCTATTTCTCTACATCCTGACCAACATTTGTTTTCAGTTGATTTTTTAATGTTTTCTATCCTTACTGGGGCAAAGTGGAATCTCATAGTTGTTTTAATTTGCATTTCCCTAATTGTTAAGGATGTTGAACATTTATTAAGTGTGTGTTATACATTTGTAATTGTTCCTCTGAGAACTCCTATTCAGTTTTCTCCCCCACTTTTTGAGTGGGCTTTTTGATTTTTTTTATTGTTCAGGTTTTTGAGTTCTTTGTGTAGATTCTAGATAGTAGGTTTCTGTCAGTGGTATAGCTGGCAAAGATTTTCTCCCATTCAGTGGGTAATCTATTGACTCTGCTTGTGGTATGTTTGCTTGTGCAAAAGCTTTTTGGCTTTATGAGATCCCATTGGTTGAGTGCTTAATTTCCTAGGCTACTGGGTGTTTTTTTTTTTTTTTTTTTTCCATGAAATCTTTTCCCAGTCCTGTATTGTGGAGAGTGTCTCCTCTTTTTTTCTTCCCGTAGTTGAAGAGTTTTAGGCCTTATTTTGAGGTCTTTAATCATTAATTTAGACTTGATTTTTGTGTATGACAAAATGAGTGGGTCTAATTTCATTTTTCTACATATGATCATCCAATTTGCCCAACACCATTTGTTGAAGATGCTGTCTTTTCTCCTGTCTACATTATTGGCATATTTGTCAAAGATCAAGCAGCTACACTTACTTGAGCTAAGATCTTAATCTTCAATTCTATTCAATTTTTCTATGTTTCTCTTTTTATTCCATTACCATACTGTTTTGTCAGTATGGCTTTGTAATATAGCTTCAGGTCAAGTATCGTGCTACTGCCAGAAGGGTTTTATTTTTATTTTTTTTTTCTTTTTAGAATATGCTTGGATATCTGAGGCCTCAATCTCTGTGAATAATGATGCTGGTACTTTTATTGGTATTGTGTTAAATTTGTATATTGCTTTTGATAGAATTGCTATTTAAACAATACTAATTGTATCTATCTAGGAACATGAGGGATCTTTCCATCTTCTCAAGTTCTTGATTTCTTTCTTGAGGGTTTTTTTTTTTTTCAGTATATAGGTGTTTCACATTCTTGGTTAGTGTTATTCCAAGGTATTTAATTTTTTTGTTGTTGTTGTTGCTGTTGAAAATGGGACAGCCTCACTAGCCTCACTGATTTCTTTCTCTGAATATTTGTCCTCTGCATATAGAAAAACTCTTGATTTTTGTTCATTGATTTTGTATCTTGCCACTTTGCTGAAGGAATTAAGCACATTTAGAAGTTTTGAGATGGAGACTTTTGGGTCACTTATATACAGGATCATGTCATCTGTAAATAGGGCTAACTTGACTTCTTTCATTCCAATTTGAATCATTTTTATTTCTTTCTTCTGTCTTATTGCTTGATCTAGTACTTCTAGTACTATGTCGAAGAGCAGTGGTGAGAGTGGGCACCCCTGTCTTGTTCCTGATCTCAGTGGGAACTCTTTGAATTTTTCCCTTTAAAAATTATTTGGGGGCTAGAGAGATGGCTTAGTGGTTAAGTGCTTGCCTGTGAAGCCTAAGGACCCCGGTTCGAGGCTTGATTCCCCAGGACCCACGTTAGTAAGATGCACAAGGGGGCTCATGCATCTGGAGTTTATTTGCAGTGGCTGGAAGCCCTGGCATGCTCTCTCTCTCGATCTCTCTCTCCCTCTCCATCCCTCTTTCTCTGTCTGTCGCTCTCAAATAAATAAATAAATAAAATTATTTGGGCTTTAGGAGCTTTATACATAGCCTTTCTGGAATGGGAGAGGATGACCTTTTAAATGCTTTCCCTCTCTATTTGTGTGTATGTGTATATGTGTGTGTGTGTCTTTATCTCTCTCTCCTTCTTTTTCACAAATAAATAAAATAATAAATTTCATGTAAAACATTTTAAATATAATTGCTGTTCTATCATACACTTCTATTTACATATTTAGGAATGAAATGGGAATGTTCATAATAGCATTGTTCATAACAGCTCAAAGTTAGAAACATTCTAAATAATCCATCAACTGATAAACAAGTACAATGTTGCAAATTTAGGGACCTTCAGCCACTAAAAGTGAAATCCAGACTCATGTACCACTGTCTTTGTATGGCTTCTGTGAGTCCTGGGGAATCTAATCTGAGTTCTTTGGCTTTGCAGGTAACCACCTTAACCATTAAGCCATCTCTCCAGCCTGTAGTTATATTTTAACATTGTTAAGGCTGACACACACATTTCAAAAGTGAATATACCATTTTACTGTCTTTCTCAAACTTTGTATTATTTGTATTTCTTTATTTAGCTATCCAAATGGGTTTGAAATCAGTCATCAATGTGATATATGTATATATATATATATATATATATATATATATATATTTCACATTGGAGTTCATTGTGATGAGTGGGACTATGGCTATTACTTGAATGCAAGCTTTCAACTTGTTCCAAAATGTACATGAGATTCTGGTTGGGTTAAGATATGCGAAGGCAGTCAGATGGCATTCAGATGGTGATTGCTATTAAACATATGATTTGCTTCTCACATTCCAAGAGGAATGAGGTCACACAGATCCCCAGGAGAGAACCTCAGTGGTAGGCACAGAAGGAGGAAACTGATGAACTGTATGGTGACTGTGGGAAGGGGTGACTGAAGCAGTTGAAACAGGTTGCTTGGAATAATTTCAGCAGGGCCTAGAGCATAGGGGCTTCCCTTACTTGTCTGTGGGCTGTTGTGATTAGGAAAGGGAATTTATGTCACAAATAGGAGTGTCCAATGAAGGTGTTATGTGTAGAAAGCAAAGGCTTTGAATTAGTTATTTTGTATATGCAAATAGAAACCCAGGAGAATTTCTTCACATCTCCCAGAATCTCATACAAGTGGTTATGGTGCTCAGTGGCACTGGCAAAGAGTTTTCCTTCCATGCCTGTGAGGCCGTGGGATCATTACAGCATCACAGAGAGTCAGGGAGGACAGCCAATGTTCTCCCTGGGAAGAACAGAACCTCTCTGGTCTGCAAAGCCTGTGTCAGCACCTCAGTAAGGTGCATACCTGTATAACTACATTTAAGTAGCATGCAGAATAGTTCCACTGTCCCAATCCTTATGCTTTACCTACCCACCCCTCACTCTTATTCCAACTGCTGTTCTTTTTGCTGTCTATATAATTTTTTGTTGTTGTTGTTGGTTTTCAAGGTAAGTTCTCACTCTAGCTCAGGCTGACCAGGGAAATCACCATGTAGTCTCTGGGTGGCCTTGGATTCATGGCGATCCTCCTACCTCTGCCTCCTGAGTGAGTACTGGGATTAAAGGCACCATGTCTGCCTGTCAATATAATTATTAAACAAGTATAATTTGATTTGTAGCCTTTTTTAAAAATGTATTTTATTTTATTTATTTATTTATTTATTTATTTATTTATTTATTTATTAAGAGAGAGAAAAAGGGAGGGAGGGAGAGAGAGAAAGAGGGAGAGAGAAATGGGCATGCCAAGGCCTCCAGCCACTGCAAACAAACTCCAGATGCATGTGCCACCTTGGGCATCTGTCTTACATGGGTCCTGGAGAATCGAACTGGGATCCTTTGGCTTTGCAGGCAAACGGCTTAAACTCTAAGCCATCTCTCCAGCCCTGCTTTTAGCCTTTTGAGATTGTATTCTATGGCTTCTTCCACATAGCAAAATGAATCTAGATTCTCCATATATTTTCTTGTCCACAAAGCTTATTTCTTTTAATCATTGTTATATTTTTCTGTTTGCAGGGACCACAGATTATGTATCTACTATTGTACTGAAGGGCATCATGGTCAATTGCATTGTTAAAAATTTAAAGTGCTACACATTTTCATCTGTTTTAGTGTGAAAAAAGTTTTCATTTAATTGGTGTAAAACATTGGACTTGTGGATCATATGGGAAGTATGTATTTAGTTCATAAAGACCTTCTAAATTTTTTGCAAACTAGCTGTTCTATTTTTTTTTTAATTCCAAACAACACATTATATTGGAATTCCTGAGTTCCAAAGTAACTCAGATTTGCTGGTGAATGTTTTGGTGCTAGATATCTCAATAATTTGCTGTAATTACATAAATAATTTATAATACCAAGTCCTTTTTAAATCTGTTGATCTGCTATCTGTTTATCTTTTACAATTATGTATCTGCTAAATATTTTACCCTCTTGCTAACAGACTTAAGAGGGGTATCTTTCATTTGTCTACATACAGCTTTGCACATCGGCGTAGCATGTTACATACTGAGGAATACATTAAAACTCTGCCAGTCTTCCTTTGGTATTTCATTCCCCAGGCATTTATGTGGTGTACTTCTCTTTAGCATCTCATTAGCTCCCACTCTTATTAACATTTCAGATACTGTGTTCAACAAAAAGCATTGATTGGCTTTTGTGGATAACTGAGGATGTGATTGTTTGCATGGATCCTGTTCAAATGATGGTGATCACTGAGAATGCAGCCTTTCCAGAGAGCTGCACATTAGTCAAATGGTACAAATGGGCTTTTCTTACAATTCTAAACACAGTTTGCCTTCCAGAGTCAGGAGGATCTGATGTTACACAGATACCACAACCTGTTTTAAAGGCTGCAAAACTGAATGGAGGTAGAGGAATAGGCTGAGTTATCGTATTTCAAAATGCATGACATTAAATGTTTCAGCAGTTAAAGGTCTGTAGTCCAGATTTCATTTCCAGCACCTTCATGAAGCCAGACGAAAAGAGTGGTGCAAGCACCTGGCATTAATTTGTGTTTAGTGTTCCTTTGTAGTGACAAAAGACCCTAACATATCCCCCTCCTCCGAGACACATGCAAATAAACAAATAAAAGGTTTTTTTTTTTTTTTTTTTTTTTTTTTTTTTTTTTGGTTTTTCAAGGTAGGGTCTCACTCTGGTCCAGGCTGACCTGGAATTCCCTATGTAGTCTCAGGGTGGCCTCGAACTCATGGTGATCCTCCTACCTCTGCCTCCCGAGTGCTGGGATTAAAGGCGTGTGCCACCACGCCCGGCTTAATAAATAAAAGTTTTAAAAGGACCACAAAGGTAACACTTCTTACCAAGATTCAAACTTTTTTTGAAAAGATGTTCTTTGGTCCACTACAAACATATATGTAATTTAAAGTTCTGCAAAAAGTCAGTTTTTACTTATTTATTCATTTTTACTTTTATTGTCTTTGCTTTTAGGACAAATACATTTAAAAGGTCATCCTCTCCCATTCCAGAAATATATTTCTTGAGATAAAAAGTCCTTATAAAATTTCCTGAATCTTTATCTCCAAAACGAGAATCATATCCCTAGACCAAGGAGCCACTCCAAAACTTTATCTTTGTCCTATACTCATTCACATTTTGAACATAATCATATTTATTTTTATTATTAATTATTTTATTTATTTGAGAGAGATAGGATGAGGCAAAGAGAAAGTGGTGGGGGAGAGAGAATGGGCATGCCAGGACCTCCAGCTGCTACAAACAAACTCTAGACACATGAACCACTTTGGGCATCTGGATTACTTGGGACCTGTGGAATCGAACCTGGGTCCTTTGGCTTTGCAGGTAAGCACCTTAACTGTGTTTCTTTTCTATAACTCTCGGTTGCATTATTTATGTGTTCTATTTACAAATTTTACATTTTATTGAAATGTTGTGCCATTATTGCATAAAATTATAGAGCATGAAAATGTCATTGTCTTTCACTATAGAGGAGTCATTAGCTCCTTTTCTATAAAGATAATGTGCTGCTAAATCGCCTTAAATTAACTGAGATATTAGTGTTAGACAGATTTCCATCTTGGAAAGGTTTTGCCCTCTGTTTCCATGGCACAGTCCTGTACCTCTAATAATGACCGTGTCCATTACCTTCCCTCCCCACTCTTTTTTACTCTGAGTATTTGTACACCAAAGCCCAAGTTTTTATTCTAGACTTTGTCTATTTTTGCCTCTCTTTGAAATTAGAACATGTTCCCAGAAGCAAAGAAACTGCATAATTGTATCATACCTATTTGATATTCTAAATTTTCAAATCTATGTCTCTCATTTCAGTGGTTTTCTAATGGCTATAAATTGACTGAATGTTTTATTATTTATGTTAAGAATTCTTATTATTTTTAACAGTGATGTTCTACTAATCAAATGTGGGTGCTGAAGAATGTTCACTTTCATCATATATGCTATTCTTTTGAAGAAATGTCTTCAGGGTCATGATAATATTTGTATCCTCAGAAATTGCATGCTTCCTGCCAATTGAACTACATGTTCCATGTATATTTGCAAGATTCAGAATGCTTACTTTGATCTTCTGACAAATCTAAAAGAAAAATATAGGCTTTACTTCTGAACATAGTCACAAAGTGTTTATGGTATCTAAAAATTAAATAGTTACTCCTTGCTCTTACCTATTTGTCACTCCATAGGAATTTTTCCAAATAGATGTTTGTGCACATACATTTCTTGTACCTTCTGTATTTTTCAGTTTTCATGAATTTTCCATATATCAATATTAGCAATATTAACTGTCTATTTTAGGGATTCATATTTATTCACCTGCTGTTTTATAACAATGTTAGAAAAAGACAAATTTCAGTCATTGCCATTAACAAGCTTACAACTCTATAAAATATTTAATGTACTCTATACTGAATGATGAACTAGTATCTATGTATAAATATATAATTTATGATATAATATATAATATATAAATGTGTATATATATATGTGTATTTATATAATAAAAATAGAGTTGGAAGTCAGATTTAAAAACTAGTTCATTTGTATAACTACATTAGAGGCTTAAGACTTTCATTTGATAATACATATTCTTGCAAAAACCAAAATCTGTATATAGCTCATTTTCTTATACAATGACATTTAAATATGCTACATGTACATATATATATATATATATATATATATATATTCATATATATATATAAACTAAGACTATTTTGAGTGCAATGTACATTCAGAACATAATTCACTAAAAGTATTGACTTAATATCTCTATTTACATGTATATATATATTCAATATTAAAAGTATTTAAATAATTGAATTTGTTTTTAAGGATAATTTCTACCCTTTACATCATCATTTATACTTTGAAATTTGAATATACTTTGAATATACTTTGAAATAAATACTTTGAAATTTAAATATAATAATCACTTGGTTCACTAATAACCTAACAAATGTTCAATGCCTCCCATCTTATGCTTAGGAATCTGTTTTATTAAAATTACTTAATTAGCTTGATGCATCTAATGCAGTATTTCAGCATGCATAAATCTCACTTTCAGTAGTTTCTAGTCATGAAGCTGATCATGTTGCCATTTTCTAGTTTTACCAGTTACTTCTGAATACTGAGGTAAAATGACCATTCCTTTATAATTCCTGCATAGAACATAGTAATTAGGTATTAAAATATTTATTTTAATAATTTGTGAAATGAGCTCTTACCAAGGAGTTTACATAAGATACTTTGTATGAATATATAGAGTTAAAATCCTGAATAATCAAATTGCTGTTTGTCAAATCAAAGCTTTATTTACTTCTTAGTATTTCAGTTTCCTAATTGTGAAACAGGAACAATGCTCATATCACTCAGAGCTTTGGCAATATTTAAATTAAGTATGGATTGAAATGATCATCATGGTACCTCATACATAAGAGACACTCAGACAAATCCTCCTTTTGGCTATGTAGAGATATTTACTCCATGTCAATCCTACAAAGCAGTAGTTTGAAAGAACTAGAGTTGAATATTTTTTCTTGTTTGATACAGGGTCTTATTATATATCCCAGGTTTGCCTGGAACTCATAATATTGCCCAACCTGGAGATCTGTTTGATTTTTAACAATGACTTTAAATGCTCTGAGTTTTAAAACACTTAATAGAACGTGTACCATGTGCAAAACAGTTTAATTCTACAGTAGGATTAAGCTATCTCTGAAGGCTTTTCTCAACTTTAGAATTTTATGATTCAATAACTTTTATGTCCGATATTATAAGGGTGAAGTCACATCACCTAAAGCATTTTATTATATTAAAGTGGGATCCATTAAGCCAGGTGTGGTGGTGCATGCCTTTAATCCCAGCACTCGGGAGGCAGAGGTAGGAGGATCACTTTGAATTTGAGGCCACCCTGAGACTACATAGTGAATTCCAGGCCAGCCTGAGCTAGACTGAGTCCCTAACTCTCAAAAAACCAAAAAACCAAAAAAAAAAAAAAAAAAAAAAAAAAGTAATGTAGGATCACTGATATTTTAATATCAATTCATATTAACCATTATAAGACCACAAAATGTTTCTTAGATATCTTTCTGGATTTTGTTTTATTACTGTGCCCTATATTTATAAAATGATAGTAGTATGAAGAAACAGAAATTCCTGAGATCCCTTTGATTAATACCCTAGTTAATGAACAGGTATTTTAAATCCAATGAGCATTATCTGAGTATGATAGGCTAGGAATAATGATTACAATAAGCAATATAACTGAGTGCATATTGTTAGTTAAGCATTATGGCAAATTCTTTATATATACTACCAGGCTTATCTTTATAATTATTATACAAAACTTGGTAAATTTTCTTGCACTGATTTTATTTATGTCATATTTCTTGCCAAGGTACTCCAGCAATGAATAAGAAAGGATTCAGGCTTAGACAACTTTCTACAGTAGTTTTCAAACTTGTCATATCACTAGATAGTTGGAACAACAGTGTTCATTGTTAAAATATTTTTAAATTCATTTAATTTTTAGAACGTAATGTTAGATAGTAACAAATCAAATAGAATTAAATATAATAAAATTAATTATCAGACATCACTAGAAGTCCAAAGGAAGATAAGTTTTGAGTTGAATAACTCAAAATTAATTTGTTCTGCTGGAAGGCCACTGAGAAATCCTGCTGGAACTGAGCTGATAACCTCCTCTATGTAGACCAGCTGACAGAAAGCTGAAAGAAGCAATTCTGTATGCAGTTCAATGGGAGAGAGAGAAGAATCACCAGTGAACAGTGGACACTGAAAGTCTTATATGTGGCCAGCCAGGCCAATGGATGCAACAGTGGCACGTCTGTCATGGTGGAAACCAACGGCCCTTTAATTGGACTGGAGGCCTGCTCCATGGGAGGGAATACATCCCTGATACTGAAAACTTAAAACAGGGGTAGTCATGAGCCCTAGGGGTGTAATGTCTGATGCTGTCTGGCTAAATGTATATACTATGCTTATCAAACTGCCCTGTAAGCACTTCTCTTAATGTTCATATCCTTATATTAATGCTACTCTCACTTTTGGCAGAGAATCTTCTCTTTTCAGATGGCAGTGATCTTGGGATGACTGAGAAGGCATCATGGTGCTGGAAAGAAGTGACCCGAGTGCTCAGTATTATAATATCTCTATCACACCTTCCAAGGCTCAGGGTCTAATGTGGAAGAGGTGGCGGAAAGAATGTACAACGTGCTCCCCCCAGACACAAAATGGCCTGGATATCCATGACCTCACAGTGTCTGACACTACCTATGCAAGACCATCATAAGAGGAGGAAAAGATCACAACATCAAAATAAAAGAGAGACTAATTGAGATGGGGAGGGGATATGATGGAGAATGGAGTTTCAAAGGGGAAAGTGGGGGAGGGAGGGTATTAGTATGGGATATTTTTTATAATCATGGAAGTTGTTAATAAAAATTTGAAATAAAAAAGAAAAAATAATAAATAAAATAAATCTTAAAAAAGAGAGAGAAGGAATATACTTAATTGAAATAGACACACATTCAATTAATTTTTTATATTAATCACAAATATTGACATATCAAAAACATCAATTTCAAAAATTAATATTTGCAAAGTTATATGGTTTCTTGTTTTATAAGAAAAGACTATGGTTTATAGGAAAAGACTATGGTTTCTTGTTTTATAGGGAAACTTGTGATAACTTGAATGCAAGAAATGTGTTAGATTCGCACAGTGATTTTCCATATGTTGCTTCATATGATACTAACTGTAACATTACAAAGTAGATGCTAATATCCCTTTCAGTTTACAAATATTAATTGATAATATTTCTATTTTAAAAATGATTATAAAGGTAAAGCTAATGAAAACCTACAAAAAAGATATCATACAACAAATTCTATATTTAAGGCTAATAAAATTCTGTGAAGAAAATAAATGCCAACATTTTCAGTGCCTGACCACCATTGTTTTACATCTTTTCCACTTCTGAAACTCAAGACAAAGACATAACTAAAATTTTCACTTGTGATGCTGTCCCTTGTGTATTAACAACTTATAACAATAATAAAATAATATGAAAATAATTCCACACCGAAAGAACCCCTTGTTGTACATTGGAAATCTTGTGCACATTCTTTTGATATCTTTGTCTATCCAATGAGAATTGAATCTCAGAGAATGTGTAGCTTACCATACTGTTCAAATTTCCACAGTTATGTCAACAGGTCTGCTATAAACAATAAAAAGTGATGAAAGATTTATCTAGGCTCAGGGGTTACAAGATATCAACCTATGGGCTAGTTGGCTACAGTCTTGCTGGGCCTGTTTGGAGAATATGGTAGAGCAAAATTGCTCACTTCAGTGACATGAATCACATAAAGAAGCAGGGCCAGGGGCCAAATATAATCAATAAAGGCTCTCACCAAGTTTCCTACTTCTACCAGTAGCCCCACCAGCTGAAGACCAGGCCTTCAACACATGATCGTTGGTGGTAATTCTAGATGCAAACTATGTCACTAATCTAAATTATGAGATTGAAAAGATGTAAAAAAAACATAAATCCACATGATAAATTCTTGTCCTAGCACAGAAGTAATTGCATGTGTAAGTTGTCAAGTAATCTAATATTAAACCACATTATGATTGATTTATAATTATAGCAATTCAAAAATACATTTGAGGAAAACATCTTATTTTCCATTTATTTCTAGATATAGTAATTATTCTACATATAAATTAATTTCCCAACCCCAGTGACATTTACATTTTAGGTCAGGTAATATTTTGTAAGCTATTATATATGTTTTAAAATATTTAACATCATGTAGAGCATCTATCTAGTGAAACATCTATCTGTCTTTGTGAAGATCTGGAAATTAATATCTTAGCATATTTCAGATATTCCTTGGGTTAAAAATAATCAATTTGGTAGCCACTGGGCAATATTTATCATAGAAAAGAGAAAAAGTATGTTATATTCTTGGTTAACAAAAAGATTCGTGGGAAGGAAGCAAAAGAAAAATGACAAAGAATGGAGATTATATTTGAGAGAGAATGATGTATATCATAAGTAAGGATAAATGAGATTCAAATAAAAGCTGGTATTAAATTTATCATGAATTTAAGTCAAGGCAGATGTCTGAGTTTATTGAAGTCAAAGGATTGAATAAAAATTTTTCAGGGTTTATATTACTAGCATTCTTGCTGGGAAGTCAAACTCATAGCCTCAATAATGAAAATTATAAATTCTATTTCAGTCTGCCATTCTAACAATGCCAACACAATTCCACATGCTTCATTGTATAGGATTAGGACTGCAAAGAAAGCAGAACATTTGAGTATTTAGATCTTAAGAGTCAGCATGGTATCTAGTTTATGGTACAATCTAAATAGAAACAATTGCAGAATGATCCAGTTACAAATCTCCAGTTGTAGTGTCCATTTGCAGGGGTGATGTTCTTAGAAATTACTGGACAAAACTTCAATTTAGTTGGTCAGAGTGGATGGTATTGGCTTTTCTTCTCACACCAAGACAAAATACCATAAGTAACCCATTGAGCATAGTCTGAATCACAGGTGTGATACATAGATCTACCTAAAAGTGTGTAACTAGACTTCTCCTGGGTAAGCAATGCTATATTTCCGTTGACTGCATATGAGTAGAAACGCATGGTCTATGATCAATTACAGATCTAGAATCTCATTGTATGAGTGGTGAGTGTAGAGTGAATGAATGGGAACAGAATGTCCACTGAATTCATTTTTTTAATGTACAAAGAACACCATTTTCATTCCCGTTATTTATTAGGCTGGTTTGAAAGAAACTACAGAAATTATTAAAATTCCCTGTGTCACATTGCAAAGAACAGGGGAAATAGTGAATGACAGAAAGCAGGAATAAGCAGGAGGCACGGTTAATCTTTGATTCATGTGTGGAAAACTAAAGTAGGAATTAAATAGGATATGGCAGGAAGAATGTCAAGCTGATTGTTTATTCTAAACAGAACGATTGCCTTCAAATATAAACTGTACTTAGAGGATTCTAACACAACACAAAATGGGCCATTTCTTGGATTGCCCAAGGAAGCACAACCACCTAATACTACTGTGTGATGTCTTCAGAGAAGTAAAGCTGCCAGTTCACTCTGTTCTCTGCAGAACCTCTTGAAGGAGATCTGAGTAGCATGCTCCTGTGGTGGTTCCCACATTTTCCTTTGTGTAAACACTAGAGAAGACACACCAAAATTCTAGAGATTTTTATCCTTGATTTGAAAACTAATTTATAATTTTAATTGAATTTTTAAATTACATGATTTTTAATATTCTTTAATGAACTCCTGAGTTCTTGATAAAACCGTGGTACTTTTGTAAGAATGTCATTTTTTATTCAAGTCTGCTTATAACTTCAAATATGCTGTAAGTGAAACTTAGTTCTTATGCTATATACAGATTTATTTATAAAACTGTTTGCTTAATATTACGAATCAAAAGATAGTTTCCATGCATAGTCAGTGTAAAATATACATTGCTTTCTATATTCAATCTGGCTGCTTCTTAATGGTGATAAAAATAAAGTTGATGAACATATGCATGTTGTAATATCACTGCTATGTATGTGCACTATAGGCTAAAGTTTTGCATGAAATTACAATTTTATTAAATAGACTACAGAGTCTTTTGTGTATAAAATGATTAGTAAACAATAATTTTAGAAATATTTTTTGGACAAACCCAATGAACTGGGCTTTTCTTTATGTGAGATAGTGAGAACAAGGGGTGGTGGTATTGGTGCACCAGGGCCTCCAGCCTCTAAAATTAAACTCCAGACATATGTATCACCTTGTTCTCATGTTCGACCTTGCACAGTTCCATCACCTTGTGTATCTGAATTATGTGGGACCTGGAGAGTTAAACATTGGTCCTTAGGATTCACAGGCAAGTGCTTTATCCTCCAAGCCATCTCTCCAGCCCTAATTGTGGACTTTATCGATCTTAGAATTATGTTTTGGAGATAATTATTGTTTTCAAGCTACATAATGAAAACAATTTCACATCAGATTTGAAGTTTTACCTTTCTAGAATACTTTTAAGTAGATACATATTTTGAATTATTTATATATAAATATGCCCTGATAATCCATAAATGAAATACAAAATTGATATTTCATTCTGTTTGAATTTAATTTATAAAAACATTAATGAACACTCATTTTCTATTCAGCAGACATTTTTTACTCTTGTTAGAAAATGCTTCATTATATATAATCATATAAATTTCAGTGGAGATACATGTCTGTTCTTAACTCAGTAATGGTGCGGGAGAGCTGGTTCCTGTACAAGCCTGAGAGCCAGAGGAGGCCCGAGAGTCTGCTCAAGTTTGATTGCTAGTACTCGTGAGCATCTTTGCACGGCTATGAACATCTATAACCGCAGCCTTGTGGGCAGCACAGAGTAGAGAATTGTCAGGGCTTGTGAAAAAAACAGCAATTTCTGAAATCAGTAGGACACTCTAGATTAAGTAAGAATTGACAGAAAGTGATGGAGGAAGACATTGAAAGTTTTCTTTTAGCAGTGCAGGTCACTGCACCCCACCACAGGAGAGCACATGGGGTGTTGCATGAAACATTACATAAACCACACACACACACACACACAGAAAATACAACACAATGCATTAAATACACATATGAAAACCAAACACTGAAAAAAAAAATCAAAGACAGAAGTTTGTAGTCTTGGTCTAACAATTGAAGAATACAAACCAAGGGCTGAGGATGTGGCTAATGTTAGAGTTTCTGCTTTGCATGCACAAGGTTCATGGGATTCATTTCTAGCACCACTACTACAAACTGTGGAACAATATGAAGTAGGCATGAGCAGTCAAATGATATTGCTAGGATCCTTAAGTGTGGAAAAATAATTGACTTATGGAGCCGGGTATAGTAGTGGTGTATGCCTTTAATTCCAACACTAGGGAGGCAGAGGTAGGAGGATCACCGTGAGTTCGAGGCCAGCCTGAGACTACATAGTGAATTCCAAGTTACCCTGGGCTAGAGTGAGACCCTTCATCGAAAAACCAAAAACAAAACCAAAAAAAAAAAAAAAAAAAAAGAATTGACTTATGGGACAGCAAGAGTGATGTCTAGAAGTGTTGGTAGAATCCTACAGATTCTGAAGCTGATAAACTTAAATTGACTTTTACTTTCACTTAACTCATTTACAAAGGCTGACATTCCATCTCCAATGAGGCATTCAACATTTTTCAAAAAATATCTTTTTTCATCATAATGCTTCTAACATCAGCTTCCATTACAGAAAACCAAGGACTCAGACAAATACCAAAAATTTCTAACAATAAGAAACTATTCAGGGAAAAGGGAAATCTGGAAGTATAGTTGTCAAATTCAGCTGAGGAAGAGGGCTTAAAATTTCTCAGATATGAGTGAAATGGTCTGCAAGAAATGCAAGATTGGATACAGAGCTTGCTTTGTCCAGCAAAGCTCTCTCTCTTTTTGTATTGATATTCTTCTTCCTTGCTTAAATTTATTTTGATTACTTTCAAGCCCTAAAGATTCTTTTTCTTAAAAAAGATAAATTGTCAGGTTCAAATGCATCTCCACAAAGGCAAGGAAAATAAACCAAATAAACAAATGAAAACAAGAAAATACCTTTCTCATTTAAAAGGTAACTTAGTTTTTCTAGATGTATGAGAGACTTCAGAATTCTCTGTGGATGTGAGAATGGCATCATTAAAGGTAAGATAGTTATTGATTGTACTGTATGCATAGTAGATATTTTCTTTCTATTTATTTATTTATTTATGTAGGTTTTTTGAGGTAGGGTCTTCCTCTAGTCCAGGTTGACTAGGAATTCACTCTGTAGTCCCAGGATGGCCTTGAACTCATGGCAATTCTCCCACCTCTTCAGCTTGAGTGCCATAATTGAAAGCATGTGCCACCACTCCCAGCTTATTAGATATTTCTAACAGTATGCATGTAAACAAAGGCTTAGAAAATCTGATTTACTAGGAAATTTGCAGTTCTCTTATGTACTCGCAAGAGTCTAGAAAGAGAAATGCAAATGTTATTAAAGTTAGAGTGTTGTGTTCAGCTTGTGTGCTAAGCTAATGTAACTCCTTAAAACACCTAAGGGACACAAGATATCACTGGAACTTGAGTGGATAATCAGCACCTTTGAGAATTACTGAAGTTATAATGTGAAAAGCTATAAATGAAATGCATGAGTTCACTAATTTCAATGGGATTGTTATATGAACCAACCCTATTGTGGAGGCAGTGAGTAAAGTTACAACATGAGAACAGGGATGGATTATAGTCCATGACCTGGGCTGGAGAAACAATTTAGCAATTAAGGTGCTTGCCTGCAAATCCAAAGGATCCAGGTTTGATTCCCCAGGACCCACATAAGGCAGATGTACAATGGGGCATATTCACCTGGAGTTTGTTTGCAGTGGCTGGATGCCCTGACACACTCATTCTCTCTCTCCCTATTTCTGTATCTTTCTCTCAAAGAAATAAATAAAAATAAAATATTTAAAAAATCCATGACCTGAACTCAAAAGCCCAAAGCCTATAAAGGCTTAACATATTCATTTATATTAGATTCAATTATGTCTTTGTCTGAAGACCTGCACATTTGATAGTCAAGGTTTGGTTCTTCTTATAATCACAGAGACTCTGCTATTATGGTAGGTGCTGACTGAAACATCTATGACAAGTAACCTCAGTCTGTCGTACTGCTGCTGGTATACTGAGAGATCTTGCTTCCTCACTGCCTGTTCTGCAGTAAAGTCTTGCTCCCAGGATCTTCCCTTTACTGTGTTGGCAAATAGGATGCCATGGAGCCATGCATGAAGATTATGCAGGAGAAGATTTTACACATGGGCAAGATATCTGGCTGCATGGGACTTTATTTAATTATGGTGGTTTGAGTCAGGTGTCCCCCATAAACTGATATGTTCTGAATGCTAGGTCTCCAGATAGTAGCAATTTGGGAATTGGATCCTCCTGGAGAAAGTGTATTGTGGGGAGTGGGATTATGGGGGTCAAAGCCTGCTTCCTCTTTCCAGTGTTTGGCACACTCTCCTATTTCTGTTGTCCAATCAATGTTGGCCAGGAAGTGATGTTCAAATATTGCTTATGCCATCATTTTTCCCTGCCATCAAGGAGCTTACCCTGTAGTCTATAAGACAAAATAAACCCTTTCCTCTGAGAAATTGCTCTTGGTTGGGTGTTTTCTGCCAGCAACATTAAGCTAACTGCAACGGTAAATTGGTACCAAGAGTGAGGCTGCTTAGAAATCTAATTTTGTGGCTTTGGCCTTTTGGAACTGCTTTGCAGGAAGAATGTGGATGAATTTGAAATCTTGGCCTAAGAGAATCCTTGCAGTGCTACAAGTACAGCTTGCTAGACCACTATTATAATAGTTGAAAAACCTAAAGGCAGTAAGAACTATGGATTGTGAAGTTTGGCTTATGAGGGTGAGAAAGAGCTTTGCCTGGATTGGGCTAGAAGCAGTCTACGTGAGAGGCTTGCTGTTATGCCCATGTCATGGGAACTTGTGTAGTGTTGCATTGCATATAAATGGACTGCTATTAGCAGTGGGATATAGCACACACACAAAAAAATGAAATAAAATACTTGGGCTGAAACTGATGCCTGTTCTGCTTCAATTGTATTAGAGATTCCAAAAATTGAATTTGGCAAAGCTGACCTACTTTGAGACAATAGAAATAGTTTTTATAACTCTTTTGAAGGGACCTGAGTGCTGAAGGAGTTTCCTGTTCTTCAAAGTCTGTTTTATTGCCCCCCTGGATTAACAAGTTGGTAGCCCACCTGGTATTATGGAGTATAACAAATGCAGAAAAGAGAGTTGCCATTGAATGCGCACCACCGGGTTTTTTTTTTTTTTTTTTTTTTGTTTGTTTTGGAAACGACCATGGGCAGTGTGTATCAAGCTTGTTTGATTACCTGTGTGCAGACATGATGGAGCCATGAAGATGCATCATGGGTTGCAATGGAGACCCAGTGGATATGCCAAGATTATGGAATGACTGCCAAGGAAAGTTGCTGGGACTGCAACATTAATCAATCATTAGAGAAATTTTTCTCTTTCTCCCCAGTAGACTATTCTCTAATCATCTGATAAGGCTTCTTTTTGTTTTGTTTATTTTTATTTATTTATTTGATAGTGACAGCAGACAGGGAGAGAGAGAGAGAGAATGGGCTTGTGCCAGGGCCTCCAGCCACTGCAAATGAACTCTAGACTCATGCACCCCCTTGTGCATCTGGCTAACGTGGGTCCTGGGGAATTGAGCCTGGAACCGGAGTCCTTAGGCTTCACAGGCAAGTGCTTAGCTGCTAAGCCATCTCTCCAGCCCTGATAAGGCTTCTTGAAAGAGGGACTATGGCTTAAAATATCCACTGCCAGGTCTCAGCTGTGAACTTGAGCATAATCCTGCATTTACTTTCCTGCCATTTGTGCTTCATGATCTTTGCCTTTCAACCCTAAAATTATATTTTCTAGCAAAGTGATAAGATATGTGCATCCAGGATTTTCCTCTTCTATATAATGTTTAGCTAGGAAAGTTACATATAAATTCTGTATTAGATTTTCAAAGTAAGCATTGTGTTGCTTATGTCTAGTACCTCTATTGATAAAAACCAGCCTTTACTAACTGTTCATTCAGCAGTATCAAATTATTCAAGTTACCTCTTATTGGCTGTCTGGAACATGGCATTGGAATCTGTTACAGCTTTGGCAAGAATTTCTACTGAAGAAATATAGGTTTGATAGAGACATTGCTTGATTGGCATGGCCATTTCTTCCAGCCTTGAAAATTATAATGTGGTCATGGAAAAAAGTTATCAATATAAGGCCCAGAGAGCCTTGTAAGAGCAAAGAGGGGCTCACAATAAAATCTGGCTTCCAATGTTAATAGTTGCATATCTGAAAACTAAATTACATGTCAGAGAGTTGCAGGGACCTGAGGAACAGGATAGTGACTTTTAAGGGTATGCACCTGAGAAACTTGTGTCTCCAGTATGAGAGAAATAGCTATCTCCCCCTTTCATAGACACCAGAAACTTTACTGGAGTCCAGTGAATTCTCCTTAAAATCAGTTCTTGCTATTCCTGTGGTCTTCAAATTCACTGTCAAGGACAGATCTATGCACAACCTTATTAGATACCAAGGGAATCACAAGAACCAGTGAAGTATTGTAAAAGTGGATCAGCAGAGTTTGGTCTATGGCGAGGAACTAATATTGGATAGGGATCAGTTGACTCTAGTGGGAAAGGAGATTTGAACAGTATGAACCCATGGGTCCTTAGAAGTTGAGAATGCCTCTGGTAAATGAGGTGGAAATTCTGAACTTCTTGGGAACACATTGAGGAAGAGATCACAAAGCACAGAAAGGTGGGAAAATTGGAATGTTTTCAACTTTGCAATGCCCAAGATCACATGGGGTGATTGTGGTTTTCCAGACATTTGCTTCGTTAAGCTAATAAGAAAATTCCTGAGGAGAGGAATAAGCTTGTGAAGCTTGACGTGAACTGTCCTCAAAGGTAAGAATTGATCACTACTGGGCCTCAGGAAGTCATCTACCATGGTTTTTTGACATCTTGTATCACTGATCCAAATGCTCAATAACAAGCTGGATCCAGATACTTCTGAAGAGCACTAAATATGTGTCAAGTGCCAGGCTGCCCCCTGGGAGAAGGTATTTTCAATCTTCACTACACTATCTGTTTGTTGGATGATAGCTTTTTATAAACGAAAGCTTTCATTTCCAGTTCTTATAATTATATATCATGACAATCTGAGAAGAATTTGGGTGGTTAATAATAGCTATTACTGCGTACCTATTCATATCCTCCAAATTATTTGTGTGAATAACTGGGGAGGCCATGAACATCTCCCATATCACCTATTCATAAAATATCTTCCCATAAGTTTCAAATAGTTTTCAACTTAATGATTTAAGTATTAGTTAATAACATTATAATTTTTTTGGTTTGGTTTTTCTAGGTAGGGTCTCACTCTAGCCTAGGCTAACCTGGAATTCACTATGGAGTCTCAGGGTGGCCTTGAATTCATGGCAATCCTCCTACCTCTGCTTCCTGAGTGCTGGGATTAAGGGCATGCACCACCATGCCTGGCTAAATTTTTCATGTAATAATTAAATTAGTTAAATGAAGCCGGGCGTGGTGGCACACGCCTTTAATCCCAGCACTCGGGTGGCAGAGGTAGGAGGATCACCGTGAGTTCGAGGCCACCCTGAGACTACATAGTGAATTCCAGGTCAGCCTGGACTAGAGTGAAACTCTACCTCAAAAAAAAAAAAAATTAGTTAAATGATGTAAAATATACAAAATATCAAAATGAGTAAATAATTAGTATTGTAACTTGAAGAAATCATTAATAAGCTTAGAAAAATGTATATATTCCTGTTCTGTTGAAATCCAACATATCTGAATTGAAAACCGAAAGGATATTAAACATTTCAATAGCTCTTTCCATATTTTGCTCCAGAAGTAGTGTTCTAACTTCAAACATATGAGTTGGTGTCAGAAGAGCTGCCTGTACATTTTGAGCATTCTCTTTGTCTTTGCTTGTTTCCTCATGATTCTAGGCTTTATATTTTTACCTTTTTGGCAAATGGAAATTTGGGAACTTTTGTTTGAAATTACTTACAATCACTGACATTTTAATTGTGTGCAATCTTCTTTCATTTGAAATGCTTAGAAGCCAGTGTATTTTATGATAATTATTATGATCAGGGAATCGTTTGTTTTCTTTGTTTACTTGGCTTTATTTTTTTCTTTGATATTACTTCTCTAAAATAAAAGATGAATATATTGCATTCCTGAATCTCAGTGAAGCAGCTCAAACACCTTTTCAATCACCCCATTCCCTGCGTCCTTGATTTGTAGTCTCTGTGAGAAGCACCAAACTCTGTACATGGTTGCCATCCTGCCAGTTCAGTGCGTGTTGCCATCGTCTCCCCAGAAGAACGACCACCCAGTTTCTTTGTGCTCCATCAGGGTAACAATATAAAAGAAAGTATGGTCTTACTTTTATTTGTATGTTATCACTATGGTCTGCCATAGAAGAAAGAGGACAATAAGCTACCAATGTAAGGCAATAAAATTTCTGAAATGATAGACATAACAGAAAATATTTATTTTGATTCAGTCTGTAAGTTTCAGTTCATGACATGGTAGACCAGTGGTTTTTAGCCCTCTAGATACTGGAACAGGTGGTAATATAGGGAGTGTATGCTATAAAAAATAAAAAATATATATAAAAAAAACTATTTAGCCAGGAGTGGTGGTACAGGTCTTTAATCCCAGGACTCTGGAGGCAGAGGTAGGAGGATCTTTGTGAATTGGAGGCCACTTTGAAACTGCATAGTTCCAGCCTGGACTACAGTGAAACCTTGTCTCAAAAATGGGGTGGGGGAAGAAGAAGGAGCAGTGGCTTCCCAATCCTTCTCATGGACATTCCCTAAATGACAACCCTCCAATTGAAATCACCTCTTAAAAACACTACGATCTCCCAATATGGCCAAGCTGGGGGCTAAGGCTCTTAACACTAAGACTTTTAAGAAACACTGCAGATTCAAATTGCAGCACTAAATAAGGAATCAAATAGTAGTGCAGAAAATGGGGCGCTTTTGCAATCAACTGAACAAATTATAAGGCAAATTATAAAAGGAAGTAAATATTTGCAAACAATTGAAAAGAAGTTAACACTGAAAATATACAACCCATCAACAAAAAATACAACAACAATAGTTACAACAAAATCACCATGATTTCTAGGGGGAACAAAAAAAGCAGTAATTCTGTGGATTTCACAACATCAAGCAGGAAGTAGGTGTTTGAATGCCAAAGTAGCAGAGGGCATTAATGTTTGTATACTATTTTTTTGCTGCTTTCCAGAGAATAAAAAATATAGACCTTCCAGAAAGAAGAATTATATGGGCTTAATTTCTCAGGAGGAAGGGAATCTGTCATACTCAGAAACTTGGGACCATTTGCCTTCTATTGCCAATTATAGACCAAAATGTGGGCTGCATGAAGTGGCTGAGTGGGTAAAGTGCTTCCGAACACAAGCAAATGGACTGCACAGCATTAAACTAAACACAAAACCAATCAAGACAATGTAAAGCTGCCTATGAAATGGGAGACAAAATGTGCAAACTGATAAGAGAATAACACTAATTACTTCAATAATCTTCTGAAACTCAATAGGGAAAAATAAAATAAACCCCATAATTTAAAAGAGGGCAAAGAACATTAAATATACTTTTCTCTAAACATGAAAATGTCTAACAGAAGGAGGGTTTTGTGTTAGATATGTTGACTTATGTCTGGGACAAAATACCTGACCTGTCAAAATCAACTGCCGGAAAGGATGGTTTGCTTTGGATTACATTTTCAGGGAATATAGTTCATTGTGGCCATGTAAGTGTAAAATTAAATATAACATTTATCCCATTACTTCTTTCTGTCACGATTGGTCCAAGCAATGAGAGAAGTAACTGATTCAATAATAAACTAATAGCAGTAGGGAATGGAGTCTGCCAAATGTGGACATCTAAGGGATGTTCCACAGGTAAAATTATTTCAATAATTCAAAATGAGTATTTCTATGAAATATAGCATAATTTATCAATAGTTGTGATATTGCACTCTCAAGTACATTAAGAAAATAAATTCCACATTTTCATCACCCTCCCCTAAATTAAAACAAAAATAGAAAACAATCCCTTTGTCTTTTTCTATACACAATCACACACACGAAAGCATAAGAAAATATGCATAGGTGATGGTGTATTTAGAGACTTGACTACTCTTGCAATTTGTTATGTGTGAGAGAGAGAAGCAGAGAGAGAGGGAGAGAGAGAGAAAGAATTTGTGTTCCAGGGCCTGCAGCCACTGTAATGAAACTCCAGATGCATGTACCACCTTATGCACCTTGCACAGTTGTATCACCTTGTGGATCTGGCTTGCATGGGATCTGGAGAGTTGAACATGGTTCCCTAGAATTTGCGGACAAGCAAGCACCTTAACCACTAAGCTATCTCTCCAGCCTACAAGCTTTATTTTTATCTTATACCATTGCTATATGCATGCTTTCAATTTCATGAAATGTATACATTAAATGTATACAATTTTATGTAGCACTTATGAATCAGTAAAACGTAAATATTCATGCCAGACTTCAAAATTAAGAGTTATAGATGATAATTATAATTATTAATTATCAATGCATGAATAAATGTACATTTTTGGAGTCAATGATATGTATTAAATATTTTTGAAATAATTTCATTTTGTTTTTATATGCTAATTATTTCAATGAAAATTTCTGATTAAAAACAAAATAGAAATAACCTTGATAAATCAAATGGCTCAGTGAATTAATTTATGGGAGTGATCTAACACAGAAGAACAAGTAACACTACTTTTGGTAATATAGTTTACTTCTAAATTTTCTGAATAAACAAACAAATTTTTGATAATGTGTAATTGTTTTATTTTATAAAAGATTAAGAACTGAAAATATTTGATGTTTATATATTGTGAATCTATTCAGCAGCTTAGTTTTGACAAAATGTTTTCTAGCAGTGGGTATCAATTCATTTAATTCTAGTACTGCCTTTAAGGCTTACTGATTAGAAATTAGGCAGCACAATGATTAATTACTTGATAAATTCACTGTGTAAACAAGTATAAAGAATTCTACTGCTTTTCAAATCCAGGTATTTTCTTGCTCCAAACTAGTTTCCTCAGAAACTATAATTTATTTGCTGTGTATATATGATGTGTGCATGCATGTTCATATGTTTATGGACACACAAGTATGTTTGTGGGGAGGCCAGCTATTAATGTCATGTGTCTTTCTCAACACCTCTTTCACTTTAAATGATTTGAGACAGGTTCCTTGCTGAACCTATGACTCACCAATTTGGCTATGCAGCAAATTGCAAGGTTCCTATAGACATGTGTCACCATGTCTGACATTCTGTGCATATGACAGACACAAACTCAAGTCCTCATGCTTGGGCAGCAAACACTTTAAGGATTGGTCCATTTCCCCAGCCCTAAAATAGGATTTTCATAATACTCAGCTTTCTGATTAATGTTTATCTGGAACATTCCATATAATTTTATGTCAGTCCCTTCAGGTATATAGTATTTCTAATGATTGCTATTGGAGATGCAAGACATCTGTCATATAGTGTTGGTAAAATACACACAAGTTTATAGAGTAAGTAAGAATAGTCCAAGTTTAGGACTGCCTGATCTGAGAACTCCAGCATCCTACATGCAAAAACTTTTCCCAAATAGGAACAATCTAGGCCCACCATGATGGACACCCTGTCCAGAACTACTCCCCTCTCAAAACAATCAAAATATTTCTTCACTGTACTTACTATAAATCTTCCATTAAGTTCCTCTTAATCAGATTTTAGGGTCTTATACATATAAACTTTATTGTCTATCACCGTTATGAATCATAGGACTTCTCTGTTTAATTTTTCATAATTACATTTATTTAGATGAACATTAAGTGTCTAACAAATTCTTGCATGTTTTCAAGGCTTAGCACCAGGGTAGTGCCTTGGGAAGTATGGAAGCTTTAAGAAGTGGAGTCTATGAAGAGGTATTTGGGTCACTGGGGCTGCATGTTTGAAGAAATTGTGAGATTCTGACCTCTTTTTCATTCTTTTCACTCCTTTCTAGTGACATGAGCAGCTTTGCCCCAGCAGGTTCTCCTGACATGATGTACTGCTTCCCTGCAGGCTCAGTTGAGTGCCAGCCACCAACAGCACAAGTAAATAAACCCAGATTTTTCTTCAAAGTTAATTATTTGCAATACTTTTTTAAGCTACCACCAAAATTATTCATATTTCTTCCATGATATTTAGGCAAAGCTTACCCAAATGAAAAGTATCTTGGTCTATTTGATTGCTTTTGCACACACCACTTTTCTTTTCATATGCAAAAGAAATGACTCATTGTACAGCTTGTCTGGTATAGGAAGGAAAACATTTTGCTCAACGCTTTAAATTATATAGTGTACTTTCCTAAAAATGCTGAATTTAAGCTTAGATTTCCCTTTGGTCTTCTTTTCATTGGTTATCAGTAGTACTGTGTTACATGAGCCATTATATTTTCAAATTTCATAGGATGGAAAATGAACGGAGAGATGTCTCATAGTTTAAGACCATGTTCCTTGTAAGCATGAGGGCCTGAGTAGACCAGAGAGGGCACAAGATTGATCCTAATTCCCATATAAAAAGCTGTGCATGGGGTTGCATTTCTGTCACCCAGTACAATAGTGAGCAGAGATCTGAGAATTACTGGGATTGCAATAAAACTGCAAGCTCTGAGATCAGTAAGAGACTTTGAGTGGAAGAGAAATGGAATAGGACACCTATAACTCCAGTCTGGTCACTTACCACAGAAGAGCACATCCCCCTCCTCTGCAGGCAAGCGCATGTGGCACTGCATGTACATAGAGCACACACACCATATCACTCACATAGATACACACACATAGCCATGCACACATAAGCAAAATAAACATTACAAAACAGAAAAAAATATATAGATGGTAAATATATTCTCTTCTTGCTTATGGAGTAAGGCCATTTTCACACTTACTTGAAATTAAATTTGCAATTTGCAAAATGGAATAATGTTTTTTGTAATTGTTACATGAAAATAGTTGATGAATAGATATCATATACTTTGGAGCAAACCAGTCCTGTATTACTTTTGCAACTGAAAGTAATTTTATGAGGCTGGAATTTTCCTACCTAACTTGTATATTGAAAATATTAACATCTTAGTTATTAAAAATGTATGACCACAATAACAAACATTTCAGTACAAGTTATCTAATTTAATAATTTCAGTTGGATGGAGGGTATTTTCTTTATTTTCCAGGGGAAATTGAAAATCTGGTTAGACAAACAACTTTTCTAATAGTTAATTCCAGCAGACAGATTTGAACATAACTGCCAAGTTTGGTAAGGCTACCAGAACAAAATAGTGCAGATGCAATGGTTTATAAACAGGAATTTATTTCTCAAAGGTCTGGAGGATGGTGATCCAAAAGCAAAGTGATAGCAGGTGTGGTATCTCTGTCACAGAACTCAGGTATGGAAGCTCATTTCCCCCAGAAAAACTAATGTTCAAGAGACAGTGTTGGGAAAAAGAAGTTTTGCTCATAGATGCTGAAGAATGCAGAGGAGCAAGACTCACACATCAGTTTCCCCCCTTCATGGAGATTAGGAGTTATAGAGCTAAAGCAGGCATAAGGGAGAGACAGACTCATAAAAGAGAAGAATATTCATGTTCTTCCTTAATATATGTGGAGCTCTTCTAGGAACTTGTGTTACTTTCTTTCCATACCTGTCATAGGCTAGTGCATCCAGTCATGGATGTTGGCTCCTGAAGGTGGAGAGAGACTAAGCACGTGTAGCCCAAGTTAAAACCCTGCATTATTGTTTGGACAACATATTTCTCAAATGATGCACACATCTGCACACAGAGGTGAGTAAATTCTGACACAAACAATAAAGTGTCAGAGAAGAAAGACATGAATACGGAGAAGCCAAGCTTCTTCAATCTGTTTCATCTACTCAGCAGATATCTGCAGACCCAAGGGATGAGTCATTGTTTTCAGCAAAAGCAGCAATCAACTCTCCTAAAAGTAATACAGACAACTGTCAATGTAATGTACAGGGCAGAGCTGTTATCTATAGCAAAGGTGGTGGGAAGCTTGTAATGTATACCCTTTAAGTCAAATAAGAGAACAATGAAGATAGAAAGTTTGCTTATGTTTGTCTCAATGATATCAAGGGAGAGAGTCATTATGAAGAGAAAGAACCCTCACCCTTCTGACTGACTCTGACTGCCTTACTGAAGGCAGAGGATTTTCCTTCCATAAGGTTTACCACTTGGCTTCCAAGTGACATGTAGCCCAGTCCTTTCATGACATTTGCTCTGAACCCCTGGCATCTCCTTCTGCATGTCCCAGTCTTCTCCTCATTCAACAATGTCAGTTAGAATGGACTAGAACCCAATTCAGGGTTTCCTTTTAGGTTACTTTTCACTTTAAGACCCCCTCTCCAGTCACATTATAGGGTCCTAGAGTTTAGGGCTCCAACATATAAACAGGGAGTACAATTTAGTTTCTATTTTCAAATTAGGCACTCAATGGTCATGAAGTATATTGTCTTCCTAATTTAGATGTTTCTAATACAACTTTCAAACTCCAGGCTTGGTCTATTTTACATTGTATAGTATATAATAGCTTACATTGCACATGTTAGAGACACTTAACAGAAAATATTGGTGTGATTGAATTCCACCTTCTCCTCTTTTTCACTTTATCAAAACATTTTCATAAAAATAATTATGTTAGAATCATTTAAATAAAATTTCTTTAAATTTTTATCACTTCTTGGCCTTTTGGCTAGGATCGGGTGTAATTTTTTTAACAGTAACAGAAGGTTTAACAGTAAACCTTCAATATGTGAACTGCATGGAGTCATTGAACCCAATGTGCCATAAATGAAAGGGAAGATCTTATACATGTTCATTTCTTTGTTGAGGCTGTTGTTAAATAATTTATTTATTGAGTGTATATGTATGTAAGTTTGTGTGTGAGAGTGTGGGTGTTCATGTATCATGGCACACAAAAAGATCAGACAGACCTGCACAGTGGGGGAGAACCCACATCTGATACTGGAAACCATGTCAGAATCCCTTGGCTAGAGAACTCTTAGATTCCAGCAAGAAGTCTCCACTTCTCTCTTAGAACAAGAAGACTGTTTTTACACACAAAAATACTCAAATAACTATACATTCCCCCTTTAATCTATGATGCTCTCAATCTTGGTTGGAGAAACTGTTTTATTTTAGAGATGGCAGACAAAACTCAGGAGATTCAAGATTCATCAATACAAGAAAATATCGCTGACTGCCTATCATAAGACATGCCACCTGTACCACATCAGCAATGGCCCCCAAAATTGCAGAGAAAGCAGCAACATAAGTTATTTCTCCCACTAGTAGCTGACAACAAGCTCCAGGGAAAGGCAACAAACACTTTTGGCTATCAACACACATGTAATCAGAAACCAAGAGCCCACAGAGAGAGTCCACACTAAACAAGACTACTAACAAACCCAGTATGGTAGTTTGAATGGAAGTCCCCCAATAGATTCAGGAGTTTAGACACCTACTTGGAGTAGATGTCACTGTGGGCAGATGCCGAGGGCCGGCAGTATGGTGTTATTGGGGGTGGGTCTAAACTCCAGCCTAGGGGATGCAGAGAGTTTGAGCTCTGCCTGAGGATCGCACAGTGTGTTTGCTTGTGGTGCCGGTGGTTGTCTTTCCTTTTGCACAGATTTGATAAAGAGGGCCAACTTCTTTCACCATTAAAGAACTTCCCCTGGATCTTAAGATTAAACTAAATCTGCTTCCTTCCATACCTGTATCTGGTCTAGAGGTTCATCCCCACAACAGAACTGACCATGACACCCACCAAGGCTCAGAGACCATTGTGGAAGAGGGAGTGGGAAGATTGTAAGATCCACAGGGGTGCTAGAAATATCCTGAGGCTGAAACATTGTTTCCCCAACAGTGAACACCAATAATCTTGCTGAGGAGAACCCTCAGGGAAAGTGGGAGTACGGCAGGGGAGAGTGAATATAATACCATAACCTCTGTAAAAAAATGCAAGTGAATAAATTTTAAAAGAAAGAAAAGGAATTGTACTTTGGTGAAATTTTGTAGGTTAAACAAAAATACTTTCGAAAGAATATCATATTAAACTTAGAATTCAAAGTTCTTTCTTTTTATGTCTTATGTAAAATTATCAAGAATTATTGGTACTGTGTATAATTCACAAGAAATAATGTTCAACAGCATTGGAAATATGATATATGTGTGTGCTAGTAATGCTAATGAGAAGACAGGACGCCGATGTCATGGGTATATTGGCATTGGATTTGAGTGGTAGTATTGGATGATTCAAAATAAGTATTTTGTGTTTTGAGACAAAGTCTCTTTCTGTAATTCAAGTTTTCTTGAATTCATGGCAATCCCCCTGTTCAATCTTCCAAATGCAGGAGTGTTACGCATATTTTTGTTGAGTATCCTCGTAGTTGTGGATTTTTTTTTTCCCTTAGTTCTATTGCTCCCTCTTCTTCTCCCTTTTCTATCTAAATGCAATTGGTCTTCTACTTTTTTTTAATGATTTAACTTTCCACTAGCATTGAACATGAGTTCCAATGTTTCTATTGTATTGCTCTTGCCAGTGACATGACTGAATGAATTTATTGAAATCTAAGTATATGAAGCAACGAGTAGCTTACTAAAATGAACATTGTAACTATTGTTGATTTCATACATTCATTGTTTTTAATCAGTGAGAATAAATTGACTGATGATATCAAGGAGACACCAAAAACATTGCTGTTTTATTTTTTTTTTCTATTTGTCATTTAGAAATCCTCTGTCCAAGCTTGAAATGGTGGTTTTATACAGGAAAACATACAATAGAGACACAAGCATTAAGTGTTTAGTTCAGTAAACTTTTACAAGTTGAGCAGATCCATATAAGTGATATCCAGATGAGCAAGTAGAATATTATAAATTATACAAAATAACCTTCACAGTCCATTTATCTACTAACTTTTATCCAAGATGCATCCCCTTCCTGTATTGCCATAATTACAGCTGTTTCTAAAATGGTTTAGTTCATGTACAGAGAGTCACATATGGTCTTTCTGCATGGGATTTTTTTTCTCTATTAGGTTTAGCATTTGCTTTCTTACATGTGGCATTACTACATTTTATTTTATTTCTGAGTGATTATACAATGTCTAAATGAGTATGAACTCATATCCTTATCAATCTTATTGTTACATACTTGTTTTAATATCACCTTCGAATATTAGCAAGGTCTTGTTATGAACTATTCAAGACATGTCTTTTGGTGAAAATATAGGCAAGTTCTTGTTGAATATCTTCCTATCAGTGGGTTTTCTGTTTAGTTCTTCCTCTTTCTCTCTCTATTCTGTCTAGAGGCAAGTGATCTCCAAAATTTTTAATTATTTAAGTTTTCACCAACATTGAACATGAGTCCCATTTTTGTGTGTTACAAACTCTTAATACAGATATTGCTGCATAGTTACAGAAATTTATAGGAACAAGTATTTACATTTTTGCTCCCATGTTTATTTGGGAAGCTCTGCTTTGGGCTAGAAGTCTGATTCAGGCTTGCTTTATAGATCATTTTTCTCCTAGGACCAGGATTTCTCATAGTTGATCAAATGGCCACATGATGCACAATGAGAGTCCTGTGGTAGCATCTAATACTTCTTCCAGAACTGGCACAGTGCCACATTGCATTCATACATCTTTTGCAAAAGCAATCATGTAGACAAGACAAAATTCAGCTGCCTGGAGAAGGCAATGCACCACTTACTATGATGTGAAATACAACAGTATTTTCACAAAATAGTTATAAATATTTCATTCTAGTACAGAGATGACAGATAATCAGAAAGTATTTTTCACTTTAGTAAGTATGATAGAAACGTAGTATTATGGTTAATTTCCAATTGTCAAGTTGACAGGACTTAAAATCACCTTTGAAATAAATCACTGAGTATACCTGTGAGAAATCTTCTAGATTAGATTAGTTGAGCGGGGGAAGACACAGTTTAACTGTGGTGCACTGGGATCCAGGATGGTATAGGAAGCTAGCTGAGCACTCAACATTCATTGCTCTACTTTCTGATGTCTGATGCAGTGCGATTAGCTGCTTCACATTCCTACTGCCATGTCCTCACCACCATGATGGGCTTGCTTGAGCTTCAAGCAGAAATGAATAATTCCTTCCATAAGTTGCTTCTGGTCAGGTATCTGGTCACCACAATGAAAAGTTAACTAATACACATTCTATCTCATTACTGACTGAAGTTGCATTTAATTTACAGGTATTGAAGCTAGCTGTCATTTCAAATGTTTACTTGTGAATTGAGTATGAAAGATTTTTGACATTTTCAGATTTTATCACCTAATATCCATTCGTTATGCTTTGGATATTATAGCTCTAGAGGCGGGAGTCATTTTCAACTACACATTTTAACCATTTTTCCCACTATATTGTTTACATATTGCCCTATCAATGATATGTTTTGATGTTTAAAACTGCCATTTTGAACAACTTACATTCCTTGTCTTCATTTTTGAACTATTTACCTTGCTGAAAAAATGTTTCCTATTCTGTCGAGAATATGTTGTTCTAATATTTACAAGTAGATCTGAAATCAATTTGGAATTGATTTTATATTATGATGATAGTAAGTCTCAGATATATTATTTTTCAATATGAAATTAAATTGGGTCAGCACCACTTATTGATAAACTGTTTTATTTTTCAGTAAGTTTTATTGGTAACTGTCTCAAACTCAAGGGTCTCTATATTAAGCAGATATATTTTTGGATTTTATATTTCGCATCATTGTTTGATTTGTATATATCACTCTAAATGACACAGTGTCTAACCTTACTTTCTTGATAATAAATCTTGATATTTTTTGGAATAAATCCTGCAGTTATATTTCCCTTGGGTTAACTTGGCTCTTCATAGAATTTTTCCTTTAGATAGAAAGTTTTAAATCAGCTTACCAATATCCACAAAAGTCTATAGGGGATTTGTGATTATATTGAAGCTATAAACTATATTGGAGGGAATTGATAAATCACAATATCAAATTTTTCATTCAATAAAACTAGAAAGGTGAAACATTACTGAACTATAAAAAGTCATTAGAAATTTTATCAATGACACTATTCAAAACAAGAAAGTGTCAATAGTATTTTTCTATATTAGAAAACACATTTACTGTGTAGCTATTATTAATATTATAAGTGACTTTAGTTTTTGCCTTAATAAGCATTTCAAAGCTTTTTATGTTGATTTGTAAAATAGATTGATTCTGAACTGCTCCCAACAAGCTTCTTCCCCAGATAATGGCACTATTTTTAAAATTTTATTTTTATTAGTTATGGACATACTTAGTAAATAAACAACACATGTTGGTACCATCCTTTCCCTCATCCCTGGCCCATTTCTGAAGAGGCCTTCCTCCTAGGGGATGCAGTTCAACCCCATGGGGATTGTGGGTTGTGCATTTGTGGGGGCAGCAGTCAGTTATGGTGGAGAGGCAATGTCTCTGTGCCTGTACATAATGTCCCAACTTGTGGCTCTAACAATCTTTCTGTCTCATTAAGTTCCCTGAGCCATGTTGTGTTTGTTTTATGTCTATTTTGGTGATGGACTCTTAGGAGCCTCTGGTTCTCTGGTTTGGTAGGTGTTGAGTGTCCTCAGTGTCTATTTCCATCACCCTTGTGTTGATATCAGGTTCACTGAAAAAGCTGCACTTTTGCTCACCTACCCAATTCTTCTGTGGTTTCTGCTGAGGCCAGACTGAAGTGTAGGAGGTCATTTCTCTCCTCAGGTCCCGCTCCCATCTGAGAAAGAGAAGCAGATTCACCAAGGGAGAGTGAAGTCAGCACACATTAAATGGGATAAGCATTATTAATTAGAATTTAATGGATGTAGTCACTCTTATAGCCCAAGATTACTGGTCGCTTGATATTGGAGAGAGAAAAAATCATTACATGGATATGATTCTGACTTGTTTCCCACTTCCAGATATGGGTTCCTTTTCTCTGAGTGGATCTGTTAGCCAATCCAAAATGGCACTATTTGGAGGGACTGAAAATTGATTTGGAGATGGAATTTTCTGGTAGTAATAGCAGCATGCCTTTCAAGTTTCTAGCTTTCCCTCTTGTTCTTATCCTGCTCTCTGCTTCCTGGTCCTCAGTAATATGAACAGGGTCCAATACACATTAGCCTTGATGAACTGAAACCATGGGCTAAAATAAACCTATCTTTCCTTAAATTGTGCCTTCCAGGTACTGTAGTTACAATGGCAGAGAAATGATTAATATACTTTGTTTTCACTTTATTGATTTTATTAAAAAGTCTGTGCTGAGTTTGGTGGTGTCATATGTAATCTTTGGATAAGCTAAGGTAGGAGGATCACATGTTTGAGGCCTTCTGGGGCAACATAGTGAGTCAAAAAATCTGTCAGAAATTACAAAATGAAAACAGTGGTATTTCTACAACATTTATGATGAGAATCAACTAAATTAAGGAGAAACAGACATTATAAATAGAACAAATTTCATTTTCCTGATAAAAAGTTATATTATAATATCAATTAAAATGCCAGTTTGATGTATAATTATATAATAATGTGCATTATCATAATGCTGTTTTAAAATTTACAATTTTCTAAATTCCAAATGATTCCTTTTATTATATCATTCAATATAAAATTAGCATAGGGTGATTTCTGCCAGCAATGTAAAGCTGACTGCTATATCAGCCCATCGTTGGTTCTTCTATTACATGCTTGGTATTCCACTGAATTGGGTGATCACAGTTTCTTCATCCCACCCCTTATTGAGAAATATACACATTGTTTATACTGATTTAGAATTAAAAACTGCTATGGTACAAATGCGTGCCTCCAAATCATATGCTGAAACATAACTCTTGATGTGATAGTATTAGGAAGCTGGACTCTAAGCTGTAATTAGCACATTCAGGCTGCACGATGGTGAAGGGATTGATGTCCTTATAAAAAATGCAGCACAATGCTATCAGCCCCTTTCTGTTTAATGCCTTCTACCATGTGAGGAGCAGCATCTTCAGAGCAGACATTAAAGGTGCTGTGAAGTTAACCTTGAACCATCTATCCTTTAGAATAACATGACCTATATTTACATTATTTATAAATCACTTTGTCTTGATATTTTGTTATAGGAACATGAATGGAATCAGGCACAAGTAATGCTGGAGTGAACCTCTTGAGTTAGGCAGAGCTCTCTAGGAAATAATCCAACAGATGGATACCTGGGGTTCACTGGTCTGACAGTCTAAACTATTTGGTCAGTTACATACCAATGAGACCCTGATTCAAAAAAAAAAAGGTAAAAATGCCAGGCATGGTGGCACATGTCTTTAATCCCAGCATGTGGGAGGCAGAATTAGCAGGAGCACTGTGAGTTTGAGGCCACCATGAGATTACATAGTGAATTCCATGTCAGTCTGGTATAGAGTGTGATCTTATCTCAACAACCCACTCCGAAAAAAGTTGAACAGCACCTGAGCAATGAGATTTGAGGTTATCCTCCAGTCTACACATTCATACCCTCATACATAGACCTGTGTGTGCAGGTGCACACGCGTGCACACACACAAACACAAATAATGAGTAAAGAAAAAAATCCATTTGACAATTTTAAGCCAAAACTGTACATCTTAAATAGCCATGGAGAAATTCAGAATGTGATGGACAATGACCAGTGAAGAAGACAAATATTGTCCATGTCAAGTCAAGTCATTCAGAGATTTAAGTTGTTCACTAAAACTCAAACAGATGTGAAATATATTCTGCCAAGAAACAGCTCAAGTACACAACTTAGATGATATAATTATGTATATTATTTCTAAGATATAAATAAAGAAGTAATTAGAAGACTAGATTAATGGGGGTTAATAGGCCCAAGCGAGGTCAGGGGAAGAAATTCAGTAAAGGAAAGGTAGAGGGAGGGCAAATCAAAATTTAAGAGGATATAAATAAATCATATGGAAACCTAATTTTTTGGACAATGGAATACTCAGGGCCATAGACTGTTGCTAGAAAATTTTCAGTGCCAGGGATGGGATACCTTCCAGTGAGTTGTTGGCCAGGGAGGTCCCTGATGCCCCCAAAAATTATAGGTCATTGCCGAGGCCCTTGGTTTCCCACCAGGAATAGATGGTAAGACCCTATTGCTAAAGGCTGCACATACTTGGGCTGCAAGGCCATTGAGCAATCCTGCTGGAACTGAGCTGATAAACTCCTCCATGTAGACCAGCTGACAGAAAGCTGGAAGAAGCCATTCTGCATGCGGTTCAATGGCAGGGAGAGAAATCACCAGTGAGAACACTCAACAGTGGACACTATAAGTCTTAAATTTTGCCATCCAGGCCAAATGAGCCAATAGGTGCAACAGTGTCACTACTGTCATGCTGGAAACCAACTACCCTCTAATTGGACTGGAGGCCCACTCCATGGGAGGAAATACATCCCTGATACTGAAAACTTAAAACAGGGGTAGTCATGAGACCTAGGGTTGTAATGCCTGCTGCTGTCTGGCTAAATGTACATACTACGCTTATCAAACTGCCCAGTAAGTACTTCTCTTAATGTTCATGCCCATATATTAATGCCACTCTCACATTTGGTAGAGAACCTTCTCTTTTCAGGTGGAAGTGACCTTGGAATGACTAAGAAGGCATCATGGTGCAAGAAAGTGACAGGAGTGCTCAGCACTGCAATATCTCTATCTCACCTTCCAAGGCTCAGGGTCTATTGTGAAAGAGGTGGCAGAATGAGTGTAAGATCCAAAGGAAGGGTAGGACTCCTTACAATGTGCTTCTCCCAGACACAAAATGGCCTTGGTATCCATGACCTCACAGTGCCTGAAACTACCTACACAAGACCATCATAATAGGAGGAAAAGGTCATGACATCAAAATAAAAGAGAGGGCTGGAGAGATGGCTTAGCAGTTCAGCGCTTGCCTGTGAAGCCTAAGGACCCCAGTTCAAGGCTCGGTTCCCCAGGACCTACGTTAGCCAGATGCACAAGGGGGCACATGTGTCTGGAGTGCGTTTGCAGTGGCTGGAGGCCCTGTGGTGCCCATTCTCTCTCTCTCTCTCTCTCTCTCTCTACCTGCCCCTCTCTCTCTCTGTCTGTTGTTCTCAAATAAATAAATTTTAAAAAATTAAAAAAAATAAAAGAGAGACTGATTGAGAGGGGGCTCCGTACACATTTCTGAAGATGTGGCAGAGAGAATACTCCCACTAATACCTTCTCTACAGAAATGGCCATACTGAGAACAGTCAAAAGTAATCAAAGCTGAAAATATAAGGCTCTTGAAGCTCAACACTAAATTTCACATTTCTGTCACACCCTCCAAGACTCAGGGTGCATTGTAGAAGAGGTGGTAGAAAGAATGTAAGAGCCACAGGGTGGAAAAAAGTACTTTGGGTCACTGTTCTCTGGACATGAACTGACTGGTACATTCATAAGCTCACAGTCTTTGTTGATACCCCCAAGAATATTGAGCCCATCAACATATTGACACAGAGGATAGAGGAGAACAAATAGAAAGAAGAACTTTTTAAAAAGAGAAGGGTTATCAGTGGAAAAGGTTTGCGAAAGAAGGGACAAGTACTGGTAATGACAAGGATATATGGTCAAATTATAATATCTTCATTATTAGAATTCACAGCTGAAAATTGTTCATCATTAATGAAAAATTAATGATATATAATATCCCAGCTGATAATTTATGTTATTTTTTTTCTGAATTTGCCCATCTAGTTTGTTCCTACCTAAAATGATTGTTCTTATTAAATTTTGATTCCTTCTAACCAAAATAGTAATTAATTTAAAAAAGACATAAGATGAAAAAAACAAAAATAAAAATCTTATGAAAGAGAGGGAGAGAGAGAGATGCAGATAGAGACAGAGAGAGAGAGAGAGAGATAATGGGCGCACCATATCCTCCAACCACGGCAAAACAACTCCAGTCACATGTGACACCTTGTGCATCTTACTTACATGGATCCTGGCAAATCAAACCTGGGTCCTTAGGCTTCACAGGCAAATGACTTAACCACTCAGCACTCTCTCCAGCCCCAGGAGCGAGGTTTTTAATAAAATAGTTATGTTTAATATAATAGTTATGTTAAAAAGGGAGAGCTTATCATTTTTGACAATGTGCATCAAACAGGAAGATATTTACCAGAAGAAACAGCAGGAAAAATATAATATGATGTATTTGTTTGCAGAATCACAAAATAAAAATCATCAAGTACATAGAAACAAAGATTTATGAGTGGTTTCCAAGGACTGAAGGGCATGGGTAAAATAGAGAAGTCTAGGCCAAAGGGTAAGAAGAAAAATAAAGTTATCTCAGATGAATAATTCTAGAAGCAATAACTTAAAAAATAAGATAAATAATGTTGCATGTTGAAAAATTGCTAAAATGTGAATTTAATTTCTGTTACAAGAATGATAAAAAGAAGCTAATTACATGCAATGGCAAATATGTTAAAAGGATGGTAGTGATATGCGATAGAGATTTCCTATTGCTAACATGTGAGAAATCAACAAAAAGGGAAAGAAAAGAAAGGAAAACATTATATGATTATACTACTCATTGCTTCTTAGGACAGTTGGTTACCCAGGTTGTTTAACCTTATAAAATCCCTGCATCCTTTCTAAAATAAAATTCACTAACTTTACAAAAGTGGAACAAGAACTGGTTACATTCTGTAATCATAATATGATGAAACTAATAGTTTGTATCCTTAGTGCACTCATAAGTGAAAATGTCACTCTGTTATACAGATTTCTTTCAAATAGGAAATTAAGTAATACAGCTTTAGGATACCTTCATTTTTTTTTCTCTTTAGCACTAGCAAGAAATGAAGAGTGAAATGAAAGAGTCAAGCAATCAAACCATTTTATTTTCTCAGAAGAAAAATAGGCTCCAAAAGTTCACAAATGTTTAGATATGTATAAGACCTCACTTGGATAACTCCAACATAGAAGGATCTGAGTCTAGAAAGTTTTCACCAGAACTCTTGTTGGTGTTCAATTACCAGTGTGAGGTGATAAAAAGAGTGGCCATTAAGAGGTGATGGGTACATGAGGGCATGCTTTTATGAACTTATATGTTAACTAGGTGGATCTATCACTGGAGTGGCTTTGTTATAAAAGTAAGCTTTGGGCCAGAACGATGGCCTAGGGGTTGAAGGCTCTTGCCTGCAAAGCCAAAGGTCCTCAGTTTAATTCCTCAGGACCCATGTAAGCCAGATGCACAAGGTGGTGCATGCATCTGGAGTTCCTTTGCAGTGGGTGGAGGCCCTGGTGCGCCCTTTCTCTCTCTCTCTCTCCCTCTCTATCTCTCTTTCTCTCTCTATGATGATTTCTCTTGAATAAATAAATAAAATAAAATTTAAATAAATAAAGTAAAAGTAAGCTTTTTACTTGCTTTCACTGTATTTTGTCATATCAGTAGGAAGATCTTAATCACAAGGGAAAAAAACATAGTACTATGTTCTTGGACTTTCAGAAACTTCAGCCAAAAATTTTTATTTCCTTTGTAAATTTTACTTACGCTTCTGCATCCTGTTATAACAGCAAAAGGACAAAGAGGAAACGTTACATATGATGCCTTAGTAGGAGAGCAGAGTTCAGAGTTCACAATCATCAGAGGCTACCTGAAAGTGTTGCTTTCATTCCTACTATCCTCTTATTCCTCTTCTTGTGCTTCATCAACTCATCACTTAAATATACTATTTGAGTTTCAACAAAAGTCAGATGAAACATTCCAATTTTATAATAAAGGGAAATTCATTCCCTTTATTATTCATTCCCTTCCTATTCTGTAATACATACAAGATTTCCAATTAGAAGTTATATTAATGAAATTGTTACTACTTTAAAAGTAAGTCCAGTTCATAAAAATGAAGAATTTTGGTATATATGCTGTTTAGTGAGTATTTACAAGATGTGTATATAACAGTGAAGAAATTTACATTGACTTCAGCAGGAAAAGTCACCACAGTTATTCTATAACTTATAGCATTCATTTAATAAATAGTCACTGACTACCTTTATGTCATGGACAATAGGCACTTGTAATTCTTGCTAATATATTGGCTTTTAATAAATTCATAAGTAAAGATTAAAAATTACAAATATTTATCAAAAGTTAAATACTAGGTAATATAAAAAATGATCTTCTGGGGCTGGAGAGATGGCTTAGCAGTTAAGCGTTTGCCTGTGATGCCTAAGGACCCCAGTTTGTGGCTTGATTCCCCAGGACCCACATTTGCCAGATGCACAAGGGGGCGCACGCGTCTGGAGTTCGTTTGCAGTACTTGAAGGCCCTGGCATTCCCATTCTCTCTCTCTGCCTCTTTCTCTATCTGTCTCTCTCTCTATAATGAATATATAAAAATTGAATTAAAAAATGATCTTCTGAAGCAGTTTCAGTTAGATTAACAGGTAATAAGCAAATACAAGAGGACCTAAACATTTATATTTGCAAAGTTTTACATAAAACTGACCTAGAGAGGAAAGAACCATTCACGATATATTTAAAATAGATACTAATACATTATGAAACTATGTTAGAGAAGATAAAAAAAAATGGGCTGGAAAGATTGATTAATGGTTAAGGTGCTTGCCTGTAAAGTCTAAGGACCCAGGTTCAGTTTCACAGTACTCATGTAAGCCAGATGCACAAGGTACACATTCATTCGGAGTTCATTTGCAGTGGCTAGAGGCCATGGTGTGTCCATTTTCTCTGTCTCTCTCTCACTCAAATAAATCAATTAATAAACATTATTTTTTTTAAAAAAGAAGATAAAGTGCCGGGCATGGTGACGCATGCCTTTAATCCCAGCACTGGGAGGCAGAGGTAGGAGGATCACTGTGAGTTCAAGGCCACCCTGAGGCTCCATAGTGAATTGCCAGGTCAGTCTGGGCTAGAGTGAGACCCTACCCCGAAAAACCAAAAAATAAAAAATAAATATAATAGAAGATAAAAATTAACAAAGAATCTTATTATGTATTTGAATAATATAAAGAGACATATATATGATATATATATGATATAGATAGATATAGATATAGATATATCAAAAGAATTTTAAGTGCAATAGAAAGAAAAAAAATTTAAATATAAATTTTGTACTTGTTGACATCATGAAGGTGTGAATTAAAGTTCCTAGAAAAGCACTACTGCTGCACATACTTCCAGAAAGGCTGAATGAACTGATAAAACTACTGTGATCACAGAAAGATGGAACATTTCAAGGTCAGATCCAAAACACTTTGGGCTACTGTGAGCCCCTAAATAGCCATTATTGCCCACCTCTGTGTTTGACCTAATATCCATGTGCCTATCAGTTGATCAGGTGCAAACTTTTGGGGATGTACTGGCATAATACCAGTTTTCACCAACTCAGGCGCTAAGAATATAACCAGACAGCATCTGAAGCTTATGGTGGAAATTTCCCCCTTTGCTGTTACCTGCCTCTCTGATGGTCAACTAGTGCAGTTGAAAAGTGCCTTGATTCATGCTTTTCTTTTGTTCCATAGCTGTAAAACCTTTATGAAATGGATAACATGTTGAAACATGGAATTGAGGTAAATTAAATCTGTGTTCCTGGGCCATGGTCACTCATATTTGGCTTCAGAATCAACTATCCCTTATCCCCTTTGAGGTGGGAACTACGTATTTTACATTGAAAAACATGAAACAATAAATATATTGATTGATCAATGGCCTATGACAAGATAGCTAAGTAGACTATATATTTCTGAGAACCACAAAAGTATGTCTGGAACTATAGCAGTGAGATAAATATTTTTTGCTTGTGTGTGTGTGCTCATGAATGAATTGCATTTCCCTATACTTTTAGGTTTGAGAGAATATCTTCTATATACTACGTTCTATAGTAAATATCCAAATGCAAATGAAACAAGTAAAATAATTTTAATTGTGTCTGCATTATTACTTCTGGAAAATTATACTGGATCATGTAAAACCACATAATTCATAAGTGCATATGCTGTTTAAATTATGAATGATGCCTTTATGCTTAAATGATGGAAAGACAATAATCATGGACGTGATTTGATTATAAAATATCACCCATACACTCATATGTTTGAATGTTTAATCCCTTTTTGGTGACTGTTTGGAAAGATTGTGGAACTTTTATGAGGTAGAGTTGTTGGAGGAAGCATACTGCTGGAGGCAGGCCTTGAGGTATATTACCTGGTCCCAGTTGCTGTTCCCTCTTCCCACTTTCTCCCTGCTTAAGTGCTGAAGTGACTCTAGTTTCCTGTTTGTGCCATGCTTTTTCCCACCATGACAGAATCTACCCTCTGGATCTGTAAGCTGAAATAAAGACTTTTCCTCCCCAAATTGCTTCTGGTTGGGTATTTTGTCCCAATAATAACAAAGTAACTTACAATCACAGAAAGTGAGTTTAAGTCCATCAGAAAAAAGTAAGTGCAATAATTGGTTCTTCAGATTTTTTTTGTGTGGGGGTTCCAAACATGTGTATGAGTCTAGTTTTTCAAGTGTAGTAGAGGATCTTTATATTGTAAGTGGATATACAACTCAGTGGTGGGCTGGAAACATAGTTTAGCAGGTAAGAGTTTATGCAAGTATGAAGACTTGCACTAGATCCTCAACACCAATGTAAAAAGCCAGAAATTATTTCCCCAGTGGTGAGTAAGACAGAGAGAGGTGGATTATTGGGACTTTCTGGTCTGCCACTCCAGCTGAAAAATGAGAAGCACCAGGTTCAGTGAGAGACTGTTTCAGGAAGATAATGCAGAAGAGTGATAGAAGGGGATGCCTGATGCCCTCTTCCTGCCTCCCAATGCCTGCTCATGGGCATAGAGATCTGCACACGCATGCACCCATCATCATATACATCACACATACTTCTCACACACCACAAACAAGGTACACTGCATTTTCATTTGCTCATTGCTAGACAGAATATGTTATCCCCAGCTCAGTGCCATCATCCATCCCTATTGGGTGCTAAGGCATCCATAAACTGTCTGCCACTGAGATAAAGAGTAATGAACTACTTTCTCTGACATGTCTTAACACCAGGTGGTCAGACTTTCTGGCAACAGAATAGCACCAACTCATTATCTATAACTCAGCCAGCTGACAGGGACTGGTTGATCAATACATGTACTCCTTTGAAAAAAATCACAGGATATTCTTCATCCATTGTCAAATATGAGTAATATCCTGTCTCTATCATTCTTGCTCCGGACACATTATCTGTGCCTGCATTCCTGTTGCCTTTCTTAACTCTGATTATTGATACAATGCCTTGCTTGAACTAAAGTTGTAAGAAGTGCATTTTTATCCTTACTTTATCCAAACTTTAATCCTTGGAATTTAACTTTTATCACTAGAATTTTCCAGAATTTGCTTCTTATAATAAAATCAATGATTTCAAATAGACTAATGTATCTTACTGGGCATGTAGGTTTTAGAACAATATCTCCAAGTGTCATGCAAATACCTGGTCATTTTCCCAAGAGGTATTTTGATGGATTCACTGTATCTATTTTGTTTCTGCTTTCTTCTCTTCCTATACAGTTATACATGTGATGCTTTCAGGTCTTTGTGTTTCTCTTCTGTGAGTGCCTGTGCAGTTGCCACCAGAAAAATGAGAGTAAGTGAGTATCCTTACCCTTGAAGAGTCTGTCATCCTCAAGCCAATGTTTGAACACACTTCAGTCTTCACTGGGAAGATGGAGAACACTGTCTGTTCTCTACATCTAGACTCGGTAACACACACAGGTGTAGGTCTATAACCTATAGTTTCTCAATGTTTTTCCCACAGGATTACAAAAGTAAAATAAAGTAAATGAGCTCTTTTATTCTGAACTTGAGGGCCTCAGGGAGCATGATGTCCTCAGGGTCACACCTTAATGATACATATACAATTACTTATTATTGCATAACACTAAAGCTTTGCTACTGGCCCATGTTTCTTGATATCAAATCTAGTTTTAAGTCCCTGTAAGCAGAACTTAGAGGGTCTGTGTTCAATACAGCTTTCACAATTTCACATTTACTATAGAACATAGTGTTTACAAAATTTTGTTCCCATACGAAAAAACACAGAGAAACACAATTGATTCCTGCATGCACACATGCAAAAAAAAAAAAAAAAAAAAAAAGTATCCCACTATTATGGTCCCAGTTTTATTTTTAAGTCCTCAGAAATTCATATCCTTTTTAACTGTTTAGTTGTAGGACATCATTACTGTCAGTACCATATTCTGGGTTGGACATTCAAACCAAGCACAGTGTATGGGAGGAAGGGATTTATTTTAAGCTTGCAGATCCAGGGGAAGTTCTATCAAGTGGAAGACAAAGCTGGCTCCATTCTTAAATCCAACATGAGAAACACCACCAAACAGCCAACACCACAAGCTAGAGCTCCAAAACCCTTTGCATACTCTTAGGCTGGAATTCAGTTCTGTCCCCAGTGATATGCCTCCCTACAGCAGGAGTCTGCTTGTGCTAGGGACCAAAGATGCAAATTCAGTTTTAATAAAACCTCTGAGTCTATGGGGAACACACATTAAAACTACCACAGATATTTTCCATGAATGCTTTTTAAATCATTTTACTTTTGACCTTCATGATATCAAAAGTTACTAAAATTATTTATTGAACTGATTTCGGGTATTTTATGATTATGTGTATGTTTTACTTATTATCAGAATACAAATTTCATTGTGTGTCCCATATAATCAATATATCTGTCAGGATATACAATTCAATTGGTACTCTGACTTTACTTAACTATTTTAATAGCATTTATTTTGACTAGAGAATAAATACATACATAATACATAAATACATAATGTGAAAAGACACATAACTTCTGTTCTACAAATAACTGGTAATATTGTGTCACATAAATTCAATAATAGGTTTAGACCCAGTTATTCCCTTACTGGGCATTTACCCTAAAAGCTCCACGCCTCAGTTCAGAGAGATTTGCTCAACCATATTTATAGGTGCTCAGTTCATAATAGCTAAGAGATGGAATCAACCCAGATGGCCATCATTAGATGAAGGAATAATCGAGATGTGGTATATCTACACAATGGAATTCTACATAGCAGTAAGGAAAAATGACACAATGAAATTTGAAAATGTTAAAATTTGGAAGAGATCATTCTCAGTAAACTCACCCAATCACAGAAAGATAATCATCACAGGTCTCATTCATCTGTGGCTCCTAACCTGAATCTTCACAAGATTCTGATATATCTAATAAGAATCTCGAAGACCAGACAATAAGGAGGGTGGGATGGGAGGGGAGGGTAATAGTGGGGGGTGGACACAAAACTGTACACAAATGGCAATGGTACCATAAAATTCTATATACTAAAAGACAGACTAAATGATTGAACATTCATCAGGTACTTAGAGGGAACACCTGAACCACAGGGCCCTGGAGAGTGTATGATGAAGACTAACCATAATCTTCTCCTGTTTTTATTTTTCCCTCTCTCCCAATTCTTTTTCTGTTTTATATTACTTATCTTTTTCTTCCTTCTTTTCCTTGGTGCTGACCTGGAACTCCCAGTACCAGCATGTGGTTAATATCCACAATGAGCTGTTGATTAGAGACCTGCAAGGTTTCCCAAAAGAAGACAGATTTCTGTCAGAGTACTTGATGACCCACCAAAAGTTTCTGGTAAGACCCTACTGCAAAAGTCACCATATGTTGTATTGTTATATGATTTTCAGGTTGTGTAATGAGAAATAATTTACCTTAAACAGTATTCTTCCCCCATATCTTATTCTTATGAACAATAGTCATACTAGCAATCATTGTTTACATCTGAAATTTGTTGGTTAGATTGCTAGATATTCCAAATAATTAATGAAAACTAGCTCATTCATTTCTTTATATTTATAAATAATATACTATTGATATTACCATTTTAGAACCATAAAACTATCACATGGGACTTTCTGTTCTACAGTAGTGCTTGGACAGCAAGTGTCCTTTCCAGAGAAAAATATAGAAATTCTCAACAAAACATGACAGTCTAAGAATTAAAATATTAATTTATTAAGCATAATATATATAATTGTCAAAGGGAATTTTTTCCATGTATTTGAAGGAATGATTGTATGGTTGCTGTTATCCTATATAAAAACATAAATGGCTATATAAATCACTACAGCAAATTGGAAGTACAAATAAAATAGAATTGGTAGAAATTTATTTCTAATATCTTTGGATAAGTGTCCAACATTTTACAGAAAAGAATGTATGTCAAATTATTGTTTGTATCAGTGTGGAGATTATAAACGAGCTTAAAGTTCAATAATCATATAATCGATTCTAATTATTTTTTTAATATAATCAAATATTGCAAACCACCCAAAATTACTAAAAATATATTTGCATTGATAGAAAATATTGATGAGGACTTCCACTCAGAATGGCATCCACCTAAACATGCGTCACTTCTCAGGACAATAACAGGCAAGATCTGTGTGTTTTCTAGAGTCAGCACATCCTACCAGACCTCCAGTAGAAGGGCACAGAGGAATAAAGTAGGGAATTTGCTGATTTCCATGCTTTATGGCAGCCCACTAGTCCCATAAGCCCCTCAAGCAGCCATCTCAGGTGTTGTTCTGTGGATCAGGTTCATTCCTACACTACCTGCAGGTTCCATGGATCTGGGCCAGTCAGTGCTCACCTTTTCCCACACCACCTGGCTCTCATACCTTCTTCCCTTCTGTGGCTTTCCTCACTTTCTTTGCTACCAGACCACATTGTCACATCTCCCCCACCATGCAAACCAACCATGTCATCTCACCCCACCCCCCCACATGCCACTAGACTGTGCAGTCCTATCTCTCTGCTCTTCCCTACAACTCCACCAGGAATACACCAAACCATATCCCTTGCCTCAACAGCAGACCATGCAACCCCATCTCTCTGCTCTGCCCCACTGCACCACAGGACCATGCAGTCCAACCCCCCATGTACCACACCATCCATTTCCCCCACTATGCCATGCCACTGGGCTGCATCATCCATCCTCCCCATTTGCCATGCTACTAGACTGCACCATCCCATCCCCCCCCCCTTCCGCACCACCAGGTCTACATGTCTTCACCAGGGATGCACTAACATCTTCCACATGAGCAGAAAGGCCCCCTTGCCATGAAAAGGCTAATCTAGTCAAACATAAAGGGGAACAATCACTGAAAACACTTCAAAGGTAAATTACAGCTTCCTCCTGAATGAAATAAGATTCCCACACTATGATAGGAAACCCACAATGCAAAAGTAATAACATGAAACATGAAATGAAAATAACCCCAACAAGGTTGCCTAGTACCACAATGGAAGTTTCTAATCAAAACATAGAAGAGACAACAGAATCAGAACCCCAAAATGAAGATACAAGCTATGTTACCCTGACCAAGCAATAGGCAGAACTTGCAGAAAATCACCAAAAGACCAACAATTGTGTGAATGCTGTCTTTGCTAGGATGGACTTAATAAAACAAAATAAAACAGGAGTCTTCCAAAGAAAATTAAGTGACATGAAGGATAGCCAAAAAAAAAAAAAAAAAAAAAAAAAGAGGACCTCAATAATCAGCTGGCTAAGTTCAATGAAGACATAAATAAATGCAAGAATGAATTCTAAGAAGCATTAAGAAAGTCAGAAAATGACCTGAAAAGAGGCAAAGGGATGGCTACTATACAGAAAAAGGCACACTGAACAAGTCGAAACCTCTCTACAAGCTCTCAAGAACGGAGTCACTCATGTGGAGGACAGGACCTCAGAACTGGAAGACAAGAGAGAAGAAACAGTTAGTCCAAAAATGTGAAAAAGTTCAATTTAAAAAAATTTTTTTAGAACAGAACATGAGAGAACTATGTTAAATGTCCCAACACTTGGATCATGAGTATACCAGAAGGGGAAGAAATTCAGACCAAAGGCATGGAGAACTTATTCAACAAAATTATGGAAGAAAACTTTCCCACCCTCTCAAAATAGAGTCTCATCAAGATACAAGAAGCTAACAGAACTCCAAAATGACTGGACTATTATCATTAAGACTCTAAACACCAAAACAAAGAGAAAGTCCTAAAACCAGCAAACAACACATTACATACAAAGGTAACCCAATCAGAATTAACTCGGAATTCTCAATGGAAACTCTGAAAGCTAGAAGGGCCTAGAATGGAACACTGAAAAGTCTAAGAACTTCCAACCCAAACAATGCTATCAAAAGTATCTATCATCGTAAATGGTGAAAGGAAAGCTTTCCATGATAAAAATTGGCCCTAGAAATATATGAACACAAAGCCAAACCTACAAAGAGTACTTCAGGGGATTCACCACACAGAAGAGTCAAATAAACAACTTTGAGAGCCTACAAGAAGCAGATGACAATAACCAAACCCAAGAAGGCTCAAAAAACTACAAAGTCCAAGAAAACACCAAACTGTATAAAGCACGACAATATGGAAGAAATTAAATCAAACCTTACAGCTATAAACCTAAACATTAATTCATGCATTAAGAGACACTAGATAACAGTAATGCACCCCACAATCTGCTGTGTTCACAAAACCCACCTTACAACTAAAGACAGACACCTCCTCAGGGTGAAAGTGTGGAAAATGATATTCCAAGCAAACAAAAACAAGAAACAAGCATTTAATGCTAATATCAGATTAAATAGACTTCAAACTAAAAGTAATAAAAAAAAAAGACAATGAAGGCCACTTCTTATTCATAAAGGAAATTATCCAACAAGAGGATATAACAATCATCAATATTCATGCACCAAACACAGGTGCACCACTATTCATAAAATAAAGCCTACTAGACAACAAAACACAAATAAACACCAACACCATCATAGTCGGGGTCTTTAGTACTCCACTATCAGCAATAGACAGATCATCCAAACAGAAAATCAACAGGGAAGAGAGCTCAACAATATGATAGATCAAATAGACCTAAGGGACATCTACAGAACATTCTACCCACAATCTACAGAATACACATTCTTCACAGCAGCCCATGGAATTTTCTCCAAAGTAGATAATTTACAGGGATATAAAGCCTGCCTCCATATATTTAGGAAAATCAAATAATTCCCTGCATGATACCAGACCATAATGCTATAAAGCTGGAAATTAACAACAAGAGATGAACCAAGAACTCCATCAGCTCCTAGAGACTGAACAATACAATTTTAAACAATAAATGGGAAGTGGATGAAATTAAAAAATAATAAAATAGCAAAATTTTTAGAGTTGAATGACAATGAGAACATATCATGCCAAAAATTTTGGGACACAATGAAGGCAGTCCTTAGGGGAAAATTCATAGCACTAAATGCCTTCATAACAAAGACAGAGAGATCCCAAATTAATAATAACCTAACCATGCATCTAAAGGCATTGGAAAATCTAGATGAATGCAACCCAAAAAAGCTCCAAATGGACAGAAATAATATAGACCAGAGAAGAAATTATTGATTTGGAAACTAAAAAACAATTAAGAAAATTGGTGAAACAAAGAGCTGGTTCTTAAAAAAAAAAAAAAAAGATTAGTAAACCCCTGACCAATTTTATGAAAGGAAAAAAGAGATGCTTCAAATTAACAAAATTAAAAATGAAAAAGGAGAGATCACAAAAGACATAAGTCAAATTGGAGGAAACACCAGGTTTTACTTCCGAAACTTCTACTTCACAAAACTTGATAACCTGGAAGAAATGGATGGATTTCTGGACACATACCACCTACCAAAACTAAACTCAGAGAAGATTAATATCCCAAACAAACCTATCACATCCATTGAGATTGGAAAGATAATCAAAACCCTCCCAAAACTTCATGGAAGAACTGAAAATAACTTTTCTCAAACTGTTCTACATAATCAGAGAATAGGGAAAGCTCCCCAACTCCTTTATGAAGCTAGTCACCCTAATACCAAAACCAGACAGAGATTCCAGAAAAGAAAACTATAGGCCTTTATGCCTGATGAACTTAGATGCAAAGATCCTGAACAAAATCCTCACAAACCAAATTCAACAACACATCAAAAGCATTATCCACCTTGATCACGTAGGCTTTATCCCAGGAATTCAGGTTTGGTTCAACATACAGAAATCTGTTAATGTAATATAATAAGCTTAATCACATAAATAAGCTTAATCAAAAAAAAAAAAAGATCATTTCAATAGATGTAGAAAAGGCCTTCAAAAAAATACAACATCACTTCATGATGAAAATGTTGGAGAGAATAGGCATAGACAGTTTATATCTCAACATAATATAGGCTTTATATAAAGCACCTAAAGTCCAAATAATACTTAATGGGGAAAGACATAGTTATAGTACTGTAATAAAAACAGGATTATAGACCAATGGAGAGAATTTAGGATCCAGATTTTAGGTCAAGTAACTGTAGCTACTTGACCTTTGACAAAGGCTCTAATAATGTAAACTGGAAAAAAGACAGCATCTTCCACAAAAGGTGCTGGACAAACTGGATAACTATATGTAGAAAAGTGAAATTTAGACCCCCACACCTTACCATGCACAAAAATGAAGTCCAAATGGACCAAAGACCTCAATATAAGAGTGGAAACTCTGCTAGTGCTGGAAGAAAAAAAAATAGGAGGAACTTTCCACGATACATTAGTAAGGAAAGACTTCTTGAACAAAACCCCAGTAGTTCAGGAACTTAAGCAATCACCAACCAATGGGATCTCATGAAGCTGAAAATATTTTCACTGAAAAACATACAATAAACAGACCTAATAGACTACCCACAGAATGGGAGAAAAAATTTTTTCCAACTATACAGCTGACAGAGGCCTAATTTCCAGAATCTACAAAGAACTCAAGAACAACAATAATAATAATAAATCAAAAAATCCGCTCACAAAGTAGGGCAGAGAACTGAATAGAGAGTTCTCAGAGGAAGGAATACAAATGACAAACACACACTAAGGAAAATGTTCTACATCCCTAATCATCAGGGAAATGCAAATTAAAACAGGTATGAGATTCTACCTTACCCCAGTAAGGATAGCAATCATTAAAAAAATCAAATCAAAACACATGTTGGCAAGAATGCAGAGAAATAGGAACCCTCTTTCACTCTTGGTGGGAGTATAAGATAGCAAAAACACTATGGAAAGCAATATGGAGATTCCTCAAATGGTTAACTACAGCTATTCCCTTATTGAGCATTTACCCTAAAAACTCCATGCTTCAGTTCAGAGATATTTACTCAACCATGTTTATAGCTGCTCAAATCATAATAGCTAAGAACTGGAATCTACCCAGTGCCCATCATCGGATGAATGGGTAAGCAAGATGTGGTATATTTTCATGATGGAATTCTACTCAGCAGTTAGAAAAAAAAATCACAAATGAAATTTGTAGAAAAATGGCTAAATTTTGGACAGGTCATACTCAGCAACATATGACCAATCACAGAAAGACAATTGTCACATGGTCTCACACATGTGCTGTTCCTAACCTATATCAGCCCAAGATACTGACATACTTAATTGGCATCTCAAGGACTGGCCAATAGGGAGGGTAGATCTTGAGGGGAGGGTAAGGGTATGTGGGGGGGGGGATCACAAAACTGGACCCAAATGGAGCTGGTACCATAAAATCCTATATCCTGGAAGACAGATTAAAAGGTTATCCCTCATCTGGACCTTAGAGGGAGCACCTGAATTAAAGGACCCTGGTTAGGGTGAGATGAAGCCTAACCTTATTTTTCTCCTGTTTCTCTCTCTCTTTTTTCATTCTTTTAAATATTTTCTTTATTTTCTCTTGGCACTGGCCTGTAACTCCCAGTACCAGGATGTGGTTAACACCCACAATGAGCTGTTGATTAGAGAGACCTACAAGGTTCCCCAAAAGAATACAGACTTCTGTCAGAGCACTTGATTACCCACCATATGTTAATGGAAAACCCTACTGGCTTAGACACCATACGTTGTTGGTATGGAACATGGAGACACCTGGCTGGAATTTGGAAGAAAGCCAATCCCCAGGCTGGGGACAGTTAGTCCATCTAGTGCTAGAAGGTGCTCTAAGAGCTACTAGGGAAACATGACCAACATGTGTACCAGCAATTCAAGGTCTAAACTATTCAGAAGCAATCAACTTGATGTGAAGCTCACACAAGTGCAATAGTGGCACACATCCATGGTGGGAAACCAACTGCTCTTGGATTGGCTAACAGATCTTCTCAGTGGAAAGGAATCCATATCTGGAACTTGGAAACAAGTCAGAATCATATCTAGATAATGTGTTTACTCTCCACTATCAAGTTCCTACAAATCTTGGGCTACAAGAGTGCCTACATCTATTAAATTATCTCAAAACTAACAATGGTTATTCCTTCTAACCTGTGCTGACTTCACCCTCTGTTGGAGAATCTGCTTCCCTTTTTCAGATGGAAGCAGGAGGAGAGATATAATCCATCACAATTCACCAGGGACCCAGCTGAAGCAATAAAGTAATTCGGGAAATGAGTAAGAATGCTCCTTTCCAATATCAGCACAAGGGTGAAGGAGATACAAATTGAGGACACTCAACTCCTACCAAACCAGAGAGTCAGAGATCGAGTCTCTTAAGAGCCCTTCACTGAAGTAGACCTAAAATGAACCCAACATGGCTGAGGGAAATTTATGGAAGAGAGGGCAGAAAGATTGTTAGCGCCAAAAGAAGTTTGGACAGAGATGCTGTCTCTTCCTCATAACTGATGGCTATCCCCACAATGAATGACCCACAATACACGTGGGGATAACAAGCATCCCCAGTGAGAGGGTCCCTTTGGAGAGGGGCAGAGATGAGGGGAAGGATGCTACCAACATGTATTGTTTACATACTGAGTATGCCCATAACTAATAAAAAAAAGAAAATATTGATGACTTGAAAATATAGAGTTTAACCCATTGTTTTGCATTATTTATATATTTAAAACTTATATGTTTATAAATACAAGTAACTCAGGAAAACAATCTCAAAACCTAAAATACAAATACTTATTGCTGGAATGCAAGATGTTCACATGACTCTATTCATTTTGACCTATGTTTTTCTTCTTATTTATTTATTGTATTATTATTATTTTAGTATTTTAGAGAAAGTGAGAGAGAAAGAGAGAGAATTGGTATGCCAGGGCCTCAAGCCACTGCAATTGGACTCCAGATGCTTGTGCCACCTAGTGGGCATATGCAACCATGTGTTTGCCTCACCTTTGTGCATCTGGCTAATGTGGGATCTGGAGAGTAGAACATGGGCCCTTTGGCTTTGCAGACAAGTGCCTTAACCACGAAACTATCTCTCCTGCCCTTGACCTATGGTTTAATTTTTTTTCATTATTTATTTGAAGAGAGAGAGAGAGCAAGAGGCATAGAGAGATAGTGAGAGAGAGAGGGAGTGGGGATAGAATGGGAAGGCCAGGGCCTTTAGCCACTGCAAACAAACTCCAGACACATGTGCCACCTTGTGCATCTGGCTTACATGCATCCTGGGGAATGGACCCTGGTTCCTTTGGCTTTGTAGGCAAATGCCTTAACCACTAAGCCATCTATCCAGCCTTTCATCTATGTTGATAAACAATAGATACTGTTAAAGATAAGGAAATATATTTAATTTGGTAAAAACATTGATTTTTGATCCCATGAATTTTATTTTCAGTAATATTTCCTAATGCTCATATGCTTTAAACTTTAAATGATTTTGGTGATTTAATTTAAAGATTTAAACTGCATTTTATAATGTATTCTCTCTCTACTTTCAAAAAATATTTATACATACTTTTGCAGATGCTTTTTTTCCCATGATTTATTAAATATGTCTCTCCAGTTATGCACTTTGTCTCAGGATTGGATATTATATTCCCCTGAATCACCTGTCTATGATGTACTGGCCTTACTCTACCGTGTTTTCACAAATTCCATGAATGATGATTTCAGTGACAAAATGTCATGTTATATTTGTTATAAAGTTTTTATTTCTCATTCTGATAACCACATTGGATGAATTAATTAAGTCACATAATTACCTAAACCCAATAACATGACATTTGCAAGCCATTTTCCTATATACCATCCAACAACCTTATAAAAGCAGTGTCAATGAGATGGTGCTGCTGTTATTCTTTAGCAGGAAAGGAAACTGATATTCACAGAGGTAACCACCACCAAGGGAAGCAAAGATGGATTCTTATATAATTTCTGAACTGCATTGAACCATGGGTATCATATAAGATCTATAATAAGTTTATAAGCTAAAATGAAAGCTAATTATATTACTAGAAAGTATATTTCCATCACTTCAAATTTATATTATATTCTTATTATCCAAGAGCTCTGAGTTATTTTGTGTATCAGTATTTATTATGCTTTGCACTTCTACATGTACCTTGCTTTGTCTAACGGTACATGGTTATCATGTTTATATCATTTTTCAAGATTTTTCCAAATAATAGAATCATTTCTGTCTCTACATATGTATACCTATATGTAGTTGAATATATGTTTAATACAACTAACAATGTAATACAATTTAATTTGTGGTACTAAAAATAGCAATGTCACATTTCCCTTGCATTGAAAATGAAATAACATACTGCTGAATAGCAAACTCTAGGTTTAAGTGGATATTCACATAATGCTAATCCATATTGGCGATTATAAAATGTGGAAAAATCAGTTGTTTGAATTAATTAGATAAACTGCTGTTTGTATTTTTCTGTTTTAATCTTTAGATCAAAGATATTTAGCACCTAATATTACCCAGTGCCTCCTGAAAGAATTTGAAGGAAACATTAAGTGGCTCAATAACATTGGATCTCCTTAGCAACAAGGACTTTTCTTTCTTTGTGTTAAAGTTGCATTAAAAATACTTCAGTCTAACATTTGCCAAACTATAATGGAGTTTTGATTTTTTATGAAAATGCACATGCATTATGCCACATTATTTTTTTCTGAAACATTGTTTGAATTCTAAAACCTATAGAAAAGTATCATTTCAAAAATCTGACAGCATATTTCCACAATGTCAGGTTACTGAATGTTACCATTTAAGTTCAACCAATTTTCCCATCTGATTTCTGTGTTGTAAAGAACTGAGTTCAGTTCCTCTGAGCACCCCAGGCAGTGTCCCATCTTTTCATATTTATTTTGAGTTTTATCCTCACTTAGAGGTTTCTTTTTAACTTCATTATCTGCCATAATTCTAATCTATGATGCTCCTCCTGGGGTTGTATTTAGCTCCCTTTGTAGAATTTATATCTTTGACAGTGTTCCTAACATACTTTGCCAACTTTTGCCCTTTGTTGTTTAGTATGTGATTATATGTCAGGGCATTTAAAGGAATTACAATCAGATTAGAGCAAAGTGATAGATAAATTTATTTCATTTTTCTCCATCCATTTCCACCTATATAAATTACCTACATGGTTTTATTCTTTAAAACTTTATATGTTAAGTTCTCTGTAGCCTCTGGACTAATTGAGGCATTAATTCTCCACAGTGAATACCATAACACCACTGAGGAGGGTCCACAAGTTGAGGGGATAAAAGAGTATGATATACAAAATAAAATTCAAACAAACAGTATAAGAAAAATTATAATATTCATAATGTTTACCTAAATGTCCATTGAAAGGCATACAGAACTATTGATTTGCAAAGAGTTTGATAACTATAAGCATATAAATATACAATGCTTCTTAAATAAGAACATGATAAATAAGTTGCACTTGGGTTGCATATTAAGCATAGGAATTAATTGAAAATAAAATCTTCCAGAGAAATCTAAAAATGACTTTCATTTTTCTAGTAACAGCAGAAAAACATAACAAAATAAACAAGGACATATACATATATGTGTTTATGTACGTGTACATACATAGATAGCACAGCTACTTGATGAATATTATTTTTATTAAAATTTTTAAAATTAAATGTTACCAGCTTTCAATTTATGTAATTTTGCTGCCTTTTTAATATCACTGTAGTGTATGCTGTGTATGTGTATGAGACAGAGAAAGAGTGAGAGAGAGAGAGGTATATATGTGTGCACAGATGTGCTCACTTTGTGCACATGCATACAGAGACCAGCGGAGGGCATAGAGTGTCATTCTCTACTGCTCTTCCACTTTGTTTCGTTTAGTGAAAGGCTATCACTGAACCTGTAGCTTATGTTTTTGTCCAGTTAGAACTATTGAACAGTAAAACCCTGCAATGCTTCTGTCTACCCTCCTCAGCACTATGGTTATAGGCCTGCATGTTAACTCCAACTTTTTTTTAGGTGGGTGCTAGGGATCAAGCTCAGGTCTTCATGCTTGAGCTGCAAGGTCTCTTACCCATATAATCAACTCTTTAACCCCCAATTTACATAGTTCACAGTCTAAGTAGAGCTTAGGAAAATGTATTTTTATGGTAATATTTGATATTAAATTAATTGAAGACCTATGTTACATAAGTCTTTTTTTACCTTTAGCACAATATTTTATAATTAGTTAGGCCACAATAAATCTATGTAAATGAGTATTCTTAATTCTAATGAACCTTAATAATTCTTTTTTAAAAGTGAAGTCATTTGGGGATATTTATATGTTTAAGTCCACGTTTTCCCAGATTTGTTTCATGGGATTTTTTTCTTTTGATGTTGTTTTTTTTTTTTTGTATTTTGCTCAAACTTGCAAATATACTGTCATTGCACTTGTACCTTACTTTCTTCATAGCATTATGGAAGCATAAATCAACTATAAAATGGGAATTTTGGGGTTCCTTGCCAATACACCAATATGCCAACACATCAATAAATTTAGGGTACCCTGGATTCTTGCCTTATGAACTTAAAGAATTAAAATCTATAGACCAGTGAGAAGGTTTAAAGATATTTTATTAGATTAAGAGAAGAATGTGTGGAGAGCTTCTTCTATGTGGAAAGACATTGAGAGCCCACATGGGAATTCCCCAGATCTTTGCCCAGATAAGGGTGGCTTACCAAAGCAGGGACTGAAAGTTCAAGAGAGGTGAAAAGCTAACAAGAAGCCTTGCACAGCTTGTAAGCATCCATTTATAATCTTACTGTGGTGGAATTTATTCTCAGTCTCACGTGATTCTGACAGAGAGCAGATTGGTAGACTCTAGAGCTGGCTCAGGAAACGGCTAGCCATAATGTCAAGTTTATAGCTGAATTTAACCAACCAGAATTCTAGAATCAGATTTAAACCTGAATTTTAGGAAAAGAGAACATCTTCCTAGTAAAGGACTCAGATTGTTTATGGAAAAGCAGATCTATGGAACTCCTTTAGGCAACAGATAAGAAGAAGCCAGATTCTTCTCTGATCTCTGGCAAAGTAGAAACTGCAGTATCAGGCCCAAAGGCATTCCTGCTTTTAACTGTCCAGGCCCAATCACCTTCAGCTGCCTCAGCTACAAAGTTTAAACTGGGAAAATAGACATCTGACAAAATCAAATTCCATATTATACTTGAATGTAATACTTCAAAAAACAGTGAATTTTTATGTTGCTCAACCACAAGACAGCTTCAGAGTCAAGTAGTAATCTTGAGCTATATAATAACTTTTATTTAGTAATGACCTGAGTGAAGAAGACAACAGGCCTCAGAGATTCCCTCTAAGTTCGAGTTCAATACTCCAGGCAAGTTTATAACAATAAAGAAATTCTTAAAATGTTTTCATATGATAATACATAAATATGGACATTGTGTTTAATATAACTTCTTGGTTATAGTTATTAATATAATTATGTTCATTAATATGTCAAATAAAGGAGTATAAAATCAGTTAAGGAAATATTTTATTTCATTGTGTTTGGATACATTAAGACTATAAACTTGTGTTTAATTACATTATTCTGGAATAAAGTACCTTTATATTTATAGCTCCCTTAATGATTTCTTTTACTTTAAGTTTACACTATATTTTGTGTTAATATCCATCTTGTTTTTATAGAGAATAATGGATTATCATGTAAGATCACTGATGCACTTTTAAATTTTCAGAAATAATCAATAGTTTAGAATATTTGACATTAGAATATAAAATGATCTGTCCTTTGATTTGCATAGCTATAATTGAATATATTTAGTCTTTAAAAGTTGGTTTATACAGAAATTCATGATGATATGGCTGTCTTTGGAAACACATAGACAAAAGCTGAAACAATACAGAGAAGATTAGCATGGCTACTGTACATAAATTCATGATAAAAATATCCAAAATGAGTTACAGAATGAAGAAATTATGCCCACCAAATGTATTAACACAATAAGAAACAGGATACTATGCATAGCATTTATATACTACTGCAATGGATCTGAAAAGAGTGCCATACTTTCCAGTACCAAGCTCATTTATAACAAAAGAAAAAAAAAAAAAAAAGGCAGGCTGCAAGAAAACTAAAGCAACTGATAGACAAAATCAAATGGCTTTGGCAAAATGCAAATTATCTTTCTAAGAAAAATATAATCATTGTGTGTTTCAAGGGGGCAGAGCTGGGGATTGAACCCAGAGTCTTCTGTATTCTACAAGCTCAAGCTCAAGTGTTTTCAAAAGTTTGGATGAATTGTAATCATTTGATTATGATATAATTAACTTTTTCATGGAAATATAAATAAGTAAATAAAATAACTTAAAGGAACAATTGTAGAAATATTTATTTTAAATACCTGTTCTATTTAGGATAACTTTAACATTCTCAGAAAAGTTTTATTTTGTTGTTTATATTTGTTTTTGTTTCTTTTAGAAATTTATTTTTATTAATTATGGAGATACTTAGTATGTAAATAAAACATGTTGGTACCATTCTATTGCAGTCAGGTTCACACTGCTGGCAGAAATCACCTGACCAAGAGCAACTTATGGGGGAAAAGGCTTATTTTACCTTACAGACTTGAATAGAAGCTCTATGATGGCAGAGGAAAACAATGGCATGAGTAGATGGTAGACATCACCGCCTGGCCAACATCAAGTGGACAACATGAAAAGGAGAGTGTGCCAAACACTGGCAAGGGGAAACTGGATATAATACCCATAAACCCTACACCAACAATACACTGCCTCCAGGAGGTATTAATTCCCAAATCTCCATCAGTTGGGAAACTAGCATTCAGAATACCTAAGTTTATAGAGGATACCTGAATCAAACCACCACACATCCTTTCCCTCATCCATACCCCTTTTCTAAAGGGGCCCTGCTCACATGGGATGCAGGTCATCCTCATAGGAATTATGGGTCTTGCATTGTGGGAGCAACAGTCAGTTACGGGGGAGAAGCAATGCCTCTGTGCATAATGTCCCAATTTGTGGTTCTAACAATCTTCCCATCCCCTCTTCTGTAAAATTCCCTGAGCCATGTTGGGTGTGTTTTAAGTCTACTTCAGTGATGGACTCTTAGGAGCTTCTGGATCTTTGATTTGGTAGGTGTTGAGTATCATCAGTGTCTATCTCCTTCACCTTTATGCTGATATCAGGTTCACCAAGAAAGCAGCATTCTTGCTCATTTCCCCAATTCCTATAGTTTCAGCTGAGACTGGGCTGAAGTGTGGTGGGTCTCAACAACACTATAGATCAACTAGACCTAACAGACATCTATAGAACATTCTACCCAAAATCTACAGAATACACATTCTTCTAAGCAGCCTGTGGAACCTTCTTCAAAATAGATTATATATTAGGCCATAAAGCCTGCATCCATATATTCAGGAAGATCAACATAATTTCCTTCATGATATCAGATCACAGTGATTCTGTAGAGCTAGAAATGAATAACAAAAGATGCACCAGGAACTCCATCAGCCCATGGAGACAGAACAACACACTTTTAAACAATAAATGGGGAGTGGAAGAAATTAAATAGGAAATTTTAAAATTGCTAGAATTGAAATGACAATGAGAACACAATGTACCAAGTTATGGGACACAATGAAGGCAGTCCTTAGAGGGTAATTCATAGCACTAAATACCTTCATAATATAGACAGAGAAATTCCAAATCAGTAACTTAACCATACATCTAAAGACCTTGGGAAAACAAGAATAATACAACCCAAAGAGCTCCAGACAGAAGGAAATAATCAAGATCAGAGAAGAAATTAATGAATTGGAAACTAAGAAAACACTGAAAAAAACTGATGAAAGAAAGTTCATTGAAAAAATAAACAAGATTGATAAACCTCTGGACAATTTGATCAAGCAAAAAAAGTCACTTCAAATTAATGAATTAGAAAGGGAAAAGGGGAGGTCACCTCAGACATAAGTGAAATTGGAAGAATCATCAGAACTTACTTCCAAAACCTCTACTCCAAAAAACTGGATAATCTGGAATAAATAGATGAATTCACTGGTACATAACAGCTACAAAACTAACCTCAGAGCAGATTAATCTATTGAACAAACCTATCACATCCATTGGGATTGAAAAGATAATTAAAAACCTCCCTCAAAAGGAGAGTCCAGAACCAGATGGGGTTTCTCAACCAAATTCTATCAAACCTTCATGGAAGAACAGAAACCAATTTTCCTCAAACTGTTCCAAATAATTGGAAAACAGGGAAAGGTCTCCAACTCCTTTTATGAAGCTAGCATCACACTAATACCAACTAGACAGAAATACAACAAGAACAGAAAACTATAGGCCTATATACCTGATAAATTTAGATGCAAAGATACTGAACAACATCCTCACAAACCAAATTCAACAACAAACACATCAAAAACATTATCTACCTCGATCATAGGAATGCAGGGATGGTTCAACATACACAAATCTATCAACATAATACACCACATAAATAAACTTAACCTCAGAAACACATGATCATTTCAATAGATGCAACAAATGAGTTCTATAAAATATAACACCACTTCATGATCAAATTGTAGGAAAAAATAGGCATGGATGGTTTATATCTCAACATAATAAGGGTTATATAAAAAGCACCAAAAGCCCAAATAATACTTAATGGGGAAAGACTCAAGGAAATATCATTGAGATCAGGAACAAGATAGGGGTACCAACTCTCACCACTGTTCTTAAACATAGTACTAGAAGTAATAGCCCAAGCAAAAAGACAACAGAAAAAATAAATAAATAAAAGGGATACAAATTGGAAAGGAAGAAGACAAGTTAGCCCTACTTGCAGATGACATGATCCTATACATAGTGACCCAAAAGACTCCATCTGAAAATTCCTAAAGGTGATCAATTCTTTCAGCAAAGTGGCAGGATACCAAATCAACACACAAAAATCAGTATCCTTTCTATATGCAAAGGACAAAGAGATTGAGAAAGAAATTAGTGACACTGTCCCATTTTCAATATCAACAACTACAAAAATAACTTGGAATAACACTAACCAACCATGTGAGAGACATATATAATGAAAACATTAAAACACTCAAGAAAGAAATTGCAGAGGATTTGAGAAGATGGAAAGACCTCCCATGCTCCTGGATAGACAGAATGAACATTGTAAAAATGGCAATCCTACCAAAAGCAATATACAGATTTAATATAAAACAATGAAAATGTCAGCATCATTCTTCATAGAGATAGAAAAAATGATCTCAAAATTCATATGGAAATGCAGCAGGTTTCTGGTATCCAAACATATCCTCAGCAGAAGAAACACCTCTGGATACATCGCCATACCTGATCTAAAGCTATATTACAAAGCCGTAGTAACAAAAACATCATGGTTTTGTCATGAAAACAGGATTATAAACCAATGGAACAGAATTGAAGACCTGGACTTTAGGTGAAATAAATATAGCTACTTGATCATTGACAAAGGCCCCAATAACATAGACTGGAGAGAGGAGAGAATCTTCAACAAATGGTACTGGACAAACTGGATGACCATAAGCAAAGACATGGAACAAGACCCACACATCTCACCATGCACAAAAATCAAGTCAAAATGGATTAAAGTCCTCAATAAAAGGCCTAAAATCTTCTACTACTGGAAGAAAAAATAGGAGGAACTCTCCATAATATAGAAGTCGAGAAAGACTTCCTGAACAAAACCCCAGAAGCTCAGGAACTTAAGCAATCATTCCATCAACGGGAACTCATGAAGCTGAAAAGTTTTGTACAGACAATCATACCATAAGCACAGCCAATAGATTACCCACAGAACGGAAGAAAATTTTTGCCACCTATACAACTGACAGAGGGCTAATATTTAGAATCCACAAAGAACTCAAAAATCTAAACAATAAAAAAAAATCAAACAAAATACTCACAATATGTGGCAGAGAACTGACTAGGGAGTTCCCAAAGAAAAAATACAAATGGAAAACACACACTTAAAAAAATTTTCAACATTCCTAACCATCAAGGAAATGAAAATTTAAAAAACTATAAGATTCCACCTTACCCCAGTAATGATTCATTAAAAAATCAAATGGAGGGTTGGAGAGATGGCTTAGTGGTTAAGCGCTTGCCTGTGAAACCTAAGGACCCCAGTTTCAGGCTTGATTCCCTAGGACCCATGTTAGCCAGATGCACAAGGGGACACAACGTGTCTGGAGTTCGTTTGCAGTAGCTGGAGGCCCTGGAATGCTCATTCTCTCTCTCTCTATCTCTCTCTACCTCTTTCTCTCTCTGTCTGTAGCTCCCAAATAAATAAAAATAACAACAAGAAATTTTTGGAAACAAATGTTGGCAAGGATATGGAGAAATAGAAACCCTTATTCACTGTTGGTGAGAATGTAAGCTCATACAACTGTGAAATTAAAGTGGAGTCTCCTGAAAAGAATGAATATAGAGCTACCTACAGATCCAGTTATTCCTTTGTCAGGAATTTACCCTAAAAGCTCCATGACTTAGTAGAGAGATATTTTCTCAGTCATGTTTATAGATGCTCAATTCATAATAGCTAAGAACTGGAATCATCCTAGGTGCCCATCATTGAACAAATGGATAGTCAAGATGTGGTATATCTACATTATGGAATTACTCTCAGCAGTTAAAGAAAAAAGACACAATGAAATTTGTAGAAAAATCATCCAACCTGGAACAGATCATACTCAGCAAACTCACACAATCACAGAAAGACAATCACTCATTGCATGGTATCACTTATCTTCAGTTCATAACCTGCATCAGTCCAAGTTGCTGACATACGTCACAGGCATCTCAAGACCTGGACAACAGAGAGGGTAGAGTTTGGGGGCAGGGGAAAGGTGTAGGGAGGACATAAAACAGAACCCAAATTGAACTGGTACCACAGAAACCTATATCCTGGTAGACAGACTAAAAGGTTGAACCCTCAACAGGACCTTTGGGGGAGTACCTGAAAAAAAGGGCCCTGGAGAGGGTGACATGATGCCTAACCTTAAACTTCTATTCTTTTTTTTTTCCTTTTATTTCCTTTTTCTCCTTTCTTTCCCCTTGGCTCTGGCCTATAACTTTCAGTACCAGGATGTGATTAACACCCACAATGAGCTGTTGATCTGAGAGACCTGCAAGGTCTCCCAAAACAAGCCAGACTTCTGTCAGAGCACTTGATTTCCCACCAGAGTTTAATGGTAAAATCTTACTGTTGTTTTTATTTGTTTTGAAGTATCTTACTTTGATTTTATTTTTTCATTTACTGGAAAGTTTTGAAGAGGTGCATGGAGTTAACTTTTGTTCAACCTACAGATTTTCCTATTGTTAATATCATGTATTCCATGGGTCAATTATACTGATAATTAAGTCCAATTATTAATTAAAGTTCAAAATTGATATTGCTTAGTTATGACCTATTAATCATCTTTGTTGTCCAGGGATACCATTTTGCGCTTGATCATCATGTTGTATGATTCCTCAGAACACTTTCTGAGTCCTTCCTTGATTTTTGTAACATTGAAAGGTTTGAGAAGCACTTGGCAGCTGTTTTTGACAATACCATCCCATTATGGTTTCTGTCATCTATTTCTCAGGGACAGACTGAAGTTATCAGTTTTGTTTGGAAGCCCAGAGAAGTGGTAGATAATTGTTTCCCCTTCACCATGAAAGACTACATTCTGGAACCAAGACTGGCTGACATTGATCTTGATCTCATAGCATAATTTTATTTCTTGTTGAAATGGGCATAATGCCTTGCCTACTAAGTAAATGAGCCTTGGATATGGGAAGTTAGGGTAATCAGGTTAGAAGTTTGTGTCTTATATTTTTTGAAGCTACAGTTGCAAGAGACTTCTGTTGCTAGTGTTTCTGGGTTTGTGCCTGTATTCCTAGCACTAGGGATACCACAGCAAGAAAAATAGTAAGTTTAAGTACAGAGGTAAATACAAAACTATCAGTGTCCACAAACAAATAACAACAATAATAAACATACCTTCACAGCCTCATTTGGTTTTCTCTCATGATGCCGAGCTTTTCCAAGTACCAGTTTTCAGAGAATGTAGTGTTATGTGGCCTTTTCAGCTACAGTTGTCTGCTGTAGCACAAGAGTGTGGTACTGTGGGCATGTGTATGAGGAAGAAAGGCATCCTGTAATTTTCCAATTGCCTGTCTTACATGGACTTGAGTTTGGAGCTGTCCCTCTTCTAGTGATGAGCTTCCCTCTTCTGATGTTTTCTATTTCCTTGGTGGTCCCTGATTGATTATCTGGCTTCCTGTACTATGTGATAACACCCTTCAGATATCACAAAGACTGGAGGTGGCTATAATAAGGAAGAAAGTCCTTTTCTCAAGCTGGAATAGGATTTGAGAATGGTGTCAAGACAGATTTTTTTTCCCTGTCTGCCTCCCGCCACCAAAAGCATGGCTTTGTAAGAAGGTGTCTGCCTCTTTCAGTTTTCTTCCCCTCCTCCTGGCATAAATGAGAATTGATCTTGCTCCAATCTTCAGTCAGAAGAAGTAAGCTTCTTGACAGGAGAGAGGGCTAAAAATTTACCCCACAGCAGTCATCAATAACTCAACAAGTTATCAGCGAAGGGCTCCCGTTGATGTCTAGCTCCAGCAATGTTGACTATAGTTGAGCAACTCTTAATGTATGGGGTAGGGTGGGGGTTTGCTTGATGGCTTCTGTAGAATTTGGATGATGGGCTATATATTCACTTTCTAGAGGGATCAATAAGTACTGATTTTCAGTCTGTCTAGCTTTCTCTTATTGTAATGATAATAGAAATTATGTTAATTATGTTTAGACTGTTTATACTTAAGAACTGAAACTAAAATTCATTTCTCTCTCTCTCTCTCTCTCTCTCTCTCTCTCTCTCTCTGTGTGTGTGTGTGTGTGTGTGTATGTGTGTAAAATCTGTGCCACAGCTTACACACTTGCCAAGTGGACTGTACAGGACAAACTTCGATGTTCGTCTCTGCTTTTCACTTGTGTGAGGAGGGTCTCTTATTACCACTGTGTTCACAAAGCTAGTTGCCCCTCAGGCTTCCTGGAATTCTCCTGTCTTTGCCTTCTATCACTACAGGCATGCTGGAATTACAACCATGCACTAACACACCCAGCTTTATGTTAATTCTTGTCATTGGAGCTCATGTCATCACATAAGTACTTTACTCACTGAGCCATCTTCACATCACCAAAAACATAAATTTTCAATGATTTTTCTGTCATTATTTTTATTAATTAGAAACCTTGACAGTTGGATTACAAGTCTACTTTAGTGAAAACTCACAGCAACTTCTGGATTTCTGTTTTGGTACATTTTGAGTGTCCTCAGTGTCTAATGCCATCACCCTGGCACAGGTTGTCAGGCTTACCGTGACAGGAGTACACTTGCTTACCTTATCAGTTTCTCTGTGGTTTCACCTGGACAATGCCTGATATGCAAAAGGTGGCTCATTTAATGATAGGGAGTTAGCTATCTTTTCTTGTCATGGTGCTGGATTTTGGTTCTTCCTGGTTTTCACTGATTGCTACAAAAGAAAAAGAAGAAGAAAACAAAACACACACACACACACACACACACACAGAGACATTTCCTCCTAACCTAACTGAGGGCTAACTCCACAATGCATGACCCATATAATTCAACAAGGAGGGGTGGCGGGGGGAATGGAGGAGGCTAATAATGGTACCAACTTGACTGTATTCACTGAGTACAAAACTAATTAATAAAAATAAAAACAGATTTTTCCAATGGAGGATGAAAGCAGCATAGGTTTAAAGGGATAAGCATAGTTAGTTAAGAGAGATTTTGATGGGTGTACCCTCTCTTTTGGCCAAAGCCTGGTAGAGCTGTTCACTGGAGTCCATGGGCCTCCTTCTTTTGCCTAATTTCTCTCATATAAATGGAATCATACAGTAAACAAGACTTTGAGGCTTATTTTCACTTATCATGATGTAGTTAACTTTCATAAACCAGGTGTGATAGCTCATGTCTTTAATCCCAGGACTCTGGAGGTTGAGGTAGGAGAATCACCATACATTCCAGGCCAGCAGAAGCTACATAGTAAGTTTCAGGTAATCCTGAGCCACTATAAAACTCTGCCTCAAAAAAAAAAAAAAATCATGTGTATCACTGTGTGGATCACCAGGAGATTCATTTATAAAGATATATACCATTCCACTGTGCAGATAAACTCAGTTTCTATTCACTGATCAATTGGAACATTTTAAGTTCATTTGCCAATATGTAAAATGTTGAGCAAAATAGTCATATGTAACACATTCAATAGTTTGGTAAGTCATGGAGACTCTTATGCCTATAATTGCAGAACACTAGAGGAAGAAAGGTAGAAAGGAAAGAAAGAAAGAAAGAAAGAAAGAAAGAAAGAAGAAAGAAAGAAAGAAAGAAAGAAAGAGGAAACTCCTACTATATATATGTGTGCACATGCACACACACAAATACATTTTAAATTTTTTTGTTTGAATTTTTTGTTCTTCTTTCATTATTTTTTATGAGAGAGAAAGAGAGAGAGGGAGGGAGAGAAGTGGTGCAGCAGGATCTCTAGCCACTACATTCAAACTCCCTTGCATGTTTGTATCACTTTGTGTGCCTGGCTTATGTGGAATCTGGACAGTCAAACATGGGTCCTTAGACTTCACAGGCTGATACCTTAACTGCTAAACTATCTCTCCAGCCTGTAAATTCGTTTTAATTTGTGAAGTAAATTCTTGAGAGTGTGGCTTCTGGCACACATGGTGAATATATGCTAAAATGAACAAGTGGCTCTGCAGTGTGCACTGTGGATTTACAATCTTAGCATAAAGGTTGGAGATTTCCTGGTGTTTTGCACCTTCTCCTGGACTGGTCAGTACCAGCCCCATAGTGATGACCATGAAGATGCCTTTATTTTCAACATCCTCATAAACCAGTCATGCTGCTCTCTGGTAGTCTTCTTAGCACTTGCCTTTGGCATAAATTCCTCAGAACATACATTCTATTCATATCTGTTTTTATTTTTTAATTAATTAATTTATTTATTTATTCTGATTTTTTGAGGCAGGGTCTCACTCTACCTCAAGCTGACCTGGAATTCACTATGATGTATCATGGTGGCCTCAAACTCATAGCAATCCTCTTACCTCTGTCTTCATCTGTTTTGATAATGTGTGTCTGGTAGTAGTTTAAACTTCTTGGTGATTTTTTTAAGGAAAAATATTGGTTGTATATTCATTATTGGTTTATCAGATTTTAATCTGAATGTAGGTAATGTACTAGATACATAGAATATGAAAACATGTTTCCAATTCTGCGGCACATACTTTATTTTCTAACAACATTTTATTAAAGGAAGTTCCTCAGCTCCTCATTGTAATTATGTCAGCAAATCATTGTTTTTTTGCATTTGGGTTCATGCCCCCATTAGACATGTAAAGCCTTGGGCTAACAGTCATGATGATAAAAAGTTTTCACTTAAGTTTCTTGTAATGTTTTAAATTTTAAGCTCCTTATGTGCCATGTCCCATATCTATTTTGGCCACTTATATTGAGCAATATCCTTCTTTTTTTTTCAGTTTTCCAAGGCAGGGTCTTGCTGTAGGCCAGGCTGGCCTGGAATTCACTATGTAGTCTTAGGGTGGTCTTGAACTCACAGAAATCCTCCTACCTCTGCCTCCTGAGTACTGGGATTAAAGGCGTGTGCCACAATGCCTGGCTTGAGTAATATTCTTCAAGTAGGTTCCAAACCATATTTAGTCATAAAAACTCTGCCTTACTTTCTACAAATTTGAGACCCACCAGTATATAACTGGAATCTTGTGTACTGAGTCCCCTACCAAAGGAGAGTTACAACCCTGTGGTGCCCTTTCCCTGAGGCAGGTTTCAGTTCTAGCTCTTTAATAGTCCATGAAATCCAGGACAGTTAAAAAACATGATCTACCTGGTTATTGCTTCAGTTTCTATATAAGGAATCACTCGCCCATATAGGAAATCACCATGCTCCATTTCAAGCCTCTAAAGAGGAGTGCAGGGGACAATGGGTTTTTCTTCCTTTCCTATCTTCTTTCTTTCACTGGCTAAACTTCACTGCAATCCAAGTTAGACAATATGCTTTTATAAACTCTCCTGAAGGAGGCCAGATCTCTTGACATGACCTGTGGTATGCAACTCTGTAAGTGGGAGGAAGAGCCAGCCACCATTCCTATGATTAAATATGAAGATAGCAGGAATTGGTCCCTAGGAGGTGTTGGAGAGAAGCAATCATGAGACGCTGAAGGCCAGCAGATGTCAGTCTCTACCAAGGGTCTGGGAAGAAGCAGGCACTGAGGAGATGGTGAGGGGTTGGTCATAGGAAGCATGCTGGTGGTGTGTGAACCATAGTCCTTTCCCAAGCATGTTAGCATGTTTCAGTAAACAGAGTTGGGAATGTTACAAATTGATAAAGTCAGAACTTATTATATGCTCTTTCATTCCTTAAATTAGATTACTATACGTGTTTTTACTTTGTTCATTGACTAAAGCCACATAAATTTTCCAGAAATTTTGTAGGATAATCAAGAAGTACAATAAGAAAATACCATTTTCTTAGTAAAAGTAATTCAACATGAAATAATTCTTTTCCATTTTCTAGGTATTATGCATTATCTGCAGGGTATAGTTTGACTGCTTTTATTCAATCACAGGTAAATGTTAGACCAATATTAAGTAGTGAGAGATAATTTCTAAATTTTACTTTTTCATATATGAATAAAACATATCAGCTGCTTGGAATTATATTTGTTTGAAATGGTATCATTTTATCTTCTCTATTATTACAGGCTAAGGACTGTGGCATATTTCTCCTAAGAACCGTTATTAAAAGAAAGAAAGAAAGAAAGAAAGAAAGAAAGAAAGAAAGAAAGAAAGAAGGAAAGAAAGAAAGAAAGAGACTCATCAATGTCTCATCGAAGTTAATGTGACAATTGGGAATATATGTTGTACAGAATAAAGTGTTTCCACCTGAATAACATTGGTGACTGGATCATATGGCCAACAAAACAACTGTGTTAAGATATTTGATGAAATTATTAAGAATTGAAAGTAGATTTTGGATTCCTAGATTTGACTTACTATTTCACAATATTTTATTTTATTTCTTGTGTTTCTTTAAAATTATTTTTATTTATTATTTTCCATTCTGCTTTTTATTTTTTCTCATTTTTTTCTAATAAAATGTAAATCCCTGTCCTTTCATGGATCAGGTTCTCCCTTCCCTCCATCTTTACTCATAGTACTTTACTGTCTGAATACTAGTTTTTAAATTTATTTGCAAGCAAAAAGGGACAAACAGAAGAGAGAGAGAGAGAGAGAGAGAGAGAGAGAGAGAATGGGTTAACCAGGGCCTCTAGCTGCTGCAAATGAAATGCAGATGCATGTGTCCCTTTGTGCATCTGGCTTTATGTGGGTACTGGGGAATCAAACGGAGGTCATTAGGTTTTGCAGGCAGGCAAGCACCTTAAGCACTGAAAAATCTCTCTAGCCCTTATTTTTTCTTGATAAGTAATTTTATACTATGGTAAATAGTTTTATTTATTATAGTCAAACATGTAGATGCAGAAAAAGACTGAATATCAAAAATAAAAAAGACTTCCTCAACCCAGAATTAGAAAACAAAAGATTTTGAATTTTTTGTCTTATAAACGTCAGTAACAAATGTAGTGTATAAAAGTTTAAAGATTTTATTGCTGTTGTTGTTTATCGCCCTACATTTTTACTGTTCCTTAAAGTATTGTTCCTAGCAGGACATCCTGTTCCAGATCCATTTAGCTGCCATAGCTGTGTGCGTTAGTAAGGTTCATTTGGGAAGAATTAAATCTTCAGTGGACTAGATAAACAGAGAAATTCAATCAGAGAATCTAAACCCTCTTAAAGTTTCATTGAATAGAATATGGAAACTGTTGCTCATACTGAACATAGTTTCTCAAAAATCAGGTCATAAAAGTAGATCATGACATACAATTAAGCCATTCCACAGTCAGGCTTACCGTATGGTAAAAACAAATCCTGCCACACTGGAAGGTCTTTTGAAGCCCTTTTCATGTGACTCAGCCATGAGTCTCTTACCACCTGATTCTTCAAACTGCAATTCTCAAGAAAAGTGTTACAGAAAGATAAATATTGCTCAGAATTATGTAAATAAATAATTACAGAACATTAGAAGTTTAGCATTTCCTCTGTGACCACGAAGCTAGGAGCAGTCATAAACTAGGTTGCCACACTGAGTGAGGTAGTCAGAATCTCCCCTCTCCATGCATACCCTTCTCTGCTCAGCACTGGGTCATAGACTTGCTCCTGCTCATGACTTTCAGCAGCAGTTATGACCAGCATACTTATTCATTCATAAAGTGTTCAATATTAACAAGGACATCATTTCACTTAATATTGCATATCAACCAATAAGACACTATGATTGCTATTTTCTTTGGTAGATAAATACTGTTATAATTAAAAAATATATATTACTAGTATTTCAGGTTTAAAAGTCCTAAAATTACTACTTGATAATATCTGCTAGAGGCACATGTTAGTGCTTGCTACTGACATGTCACACTGCATGAAATGTTTTATGAAGTAAGTTGATTTCTATGTGCATAATTGTGTTGTAGTTAAAACACCCTATGCATTATTATACATTAAAGCAGCACACTTTTGTTCCTAGCGAATGTAAGAATTTAAGATAATCAGAAAATAAAAAAATGAAATGTCTTACTTATAGGTGAAATAAAATCATCATACAGAAAAATAGTATTATATTATAACAATGGTACATTAGAAAATGCCAGAGTAGATGCCTCAGTGAATAAAGCCCTTTACTGTGTAAGAATGAGAATCACAATTTAGATTCCCAGCAACTATGTAAGTGATGAGTGAGCATAGCAACCCACTTGGAATCCCACATTTTGATAGGTGGAGAGAAGTGGGTCCCAGGGGCAAGATAGCTAAGTAGCTTAGCCAAATCATCTAAGCTTGAATTCCAGTGAGAAACCTTGTGTCAGTACATAAGGTGGAAAGTGACAGGAGACATTCAATGCCAAACTCTGCTCTCCACATACATATACACACACTTGTATACACACATACGTACACACACACACACACACACACACACACACACATAGTCACACACATGTAACCATGCAAACACGGTCTTGTTAAATTATGTATATAAGTACACAGTGTATGAAAATATCCACATATAGTTGGGGAGATGTTTTAGTTGATAAAATGTTTGCTTCCCCAAGTGTGAGTACCCAAGTTAAGATCTTCATACCCCACATGAAGTCAAACACTGTGGCTCTAGCATCTGTAGTCCCAGCATGCCTAGGATGAGAAGGGAAGCAGTGACAGCCAGCTACCCTGGCATTCACAGTGGCTAGTAATGAGTGACCCTGCCTCAAAAAGGTGGAAGACAAGGACCAATACTCATAATTGTCTTTTACTTCCATACATGCACATGCACTCATACATATGAACAAACACACACCCACACAGGCACACACAGTAGGATAATATTCCTATGATACAATGATAGGAATATAATTACGCAATTCTTACTATGAGGTATTTATTTATTTATTTATTTATATTAATTAGCTTTGTACTCAGTTAATACAGTCAAGTTGGTACCATAGTTAGGCTCATCCATGTACCACCTCCTCCCCCTGGGCCCTACTTGTTGAGGTATATGGGTCATGCATTGTGGAGTTAGCCCACAGTTATGAGTAGAAATGTCTCTGTGTATCATGACCCAATATGTGGCTCTGACATTCTTTCCAGCCCCTCTTCTGCCAAATTTCCCTGAGCCATAGTGGGTTCATTTTTGATCAGCTTCAGTGATGAGGTGTTGGGAGCCTCTGTGTTTCTGGATATCTGATTTGGTAGGAGTTGATTGTTCTCTGTGTTGATCTCCTTCACCCTTGTGCTGGTACCCTGCTCACCAAGAAAATAGCACCCTTTCTTGTTTTGCCAATTGTTCTTAGCTGGGGCCATTTTGAGGTATGATGGGGTGGTTTTCTCCTTAGTATTTGAGTCCATTTGAAAAAAAGAAGCAGACTCTCCAGCAGAGACTAAAGTTAGCACCAGACAAATGGGATAACTCTTATTTTATAATAGAGAATTTAATAGGTGTAGGCCCTCTTGTAGCCCAAGATTGGTCGTAGCTTGACAATGGAGAGTGGGTTCATGTTTGGATATGGTTCTGACTTGTTTCTCACCTCCAGATATGGGTCCTGTTTCACTGAGTGGATCAGTTAGCCAAATCAAGAGCAGTTGGTTTCCCACCATGGCTGTGCACCACTACTGCGCTTGTGTGAGCATCATAACAGGTTATTTGCTGCTAAGTAGGTTAGACCATGAGTTGCTTGGGCAGACACTGGACATTTTCCCACAGTCGCCCATGTATTACCTTCTGGTACTAGACAGGCTGACTGTATGGGGACTGACTCTCTTCCAACTTCCAGCAATGTCATCCCATTTTACGTGTCAACTGCATATGGTGTCTTCAGCAGTAGGGTCTTAGCACTAACCTTTGGTGGGTCATCATGTACTCTGACAGAAATCTGTCTTTCTTTTAGGGAACCTTGTATGTATCTCTGATCAAAAGCTCATTGTGGATGATAGCCACATGCAGGTACTGGGAGTTAAAGGTCAGTGCCAACTAAGAGAAGGTAGAAAAAGATAACTAATATAAAAGTGTTAGAGAGAAAAGAGAGAGAGAGAGAGAGAGAGAGAGAGAGACACACAGAGAGAAAGAGAGGGAGGTGGAGAGAAAAAGAGAGAGAGAGACAGAAGCTGTAGAAGATTAAGGTCCATCTTCATCATACCCTCTCCAGTGCTTTAGAGCTCAGGTGTTCCCTCTAAGGGCCTGGTGAAGGTTCAACCATTTGGTCTGCCTTTTAGGATGTAGAATTTTATGGTACCATTGCCGTTTTGGTCTAGATTTGTGTGTCTCACCCCCTCCCTAGCCCTCCCCTCCCTGCCTACCCACGCTGTTGTCTGGTGCTTGAGATGCTTACTGGGTATGTCGGCATCTTGAGTAGATTCAGGTTAGGTGCTGTAGATGAGTGAAGCTATGGGACGATTATCTTTCTGTGATTGGGTAAGTTCACTGAGAATGATCTGTTCCAGGTTCAACCATTTTTCTTCAAATTTCATCGTGTCATTTTTTTCCTTACTGCTGTATAGAATTCCATTGTGTAGATATACCACATCTTAGTTGTCCATTCTTCTACTGATGGACATCTGGGTTGATTCCAGCTCTTAGCTATTACGAATTCAGCCACTATAAACATGGTTGAGCAAATCTCTCTGGACTGAGGTTTAAAGGTTTTAGGGTAGATGCCCAGTAAGGGAATAACTGGGTCTGTTGGGAACCCTATAGTCATCTTTTTAGGAGTCTCCATATTGCTTTCCAAAGTGGTTGTACCATCCTATATTCCCACCAACAGTGGATGAGGGTTCCTAATTCTCCACATCCTGGCCAGCATTTATTTTCATTTGATTTTCTGATGTTAGCGATCCTTACTGGGGTAAAGTGGAATCTCATAGTTGTTTTAATTTGCATTTCCCTGATGATTGGGGAATGGTGATTATTTTTGAGTGTGTGTTTGCCATTTGTATTTCTTCCTCTGTGAACTGCCTGTTCAGCTCTTTGATACATTTTGTGAGTGGGTTGCTTGACATTTTACTGTTTAGGTTTTTGAGTTCTTTGTGGATTCTGGAGATTAGGCCTCTGTCAGTTGGATAATCAGCAAATATTTTCTCTCATTCTGTGGGTAATCTATTGACTTTGCTTATTGTATGCTTGTCTGTAAAGAAACTCTTCAGCTTCATATGATCCCATTGGTTGAGTGACTGTTTAAGATCCTGTGCTACTGGGGTTTTGTTCAGGAAGTCTTTTTCCATTCCTATATCATGGAAAGTTCCTTCTATATTTTCTTCCAGTAGTAGCCAAGTTTCTGGTCTTATATTGAGGACTTTGATCCATTTGGACTTGAGTGTTGTGCATGGAGAGATGTGTGGATCAAGTTTCAGTTTCCTGCATGTGGTTTTCCAGGTTGTCCATCAGAATTTGTTGCCTATGCTGCCTTTTTTTCAGCCTATATTGTTATGACCTTTGTGAAATATCAAATAGCTGTAGTTGCTTGTCCTAAAGTCCAGGTCCTCAAGTCTATTCCATTGGTCTAAACTCCTGTTTTTATGCCAGTACCATGTTGTTTTTATTACTTTGGCTTTGCTGGGATTTTAATTGGAACTGCATTAAATCTGTATATTGCATTTGGTAGGATTACCATCTTCACAATATTAATTCTACCTATCCAGGAGCATGGGAGGTCTTCCCATCTTCTCAAATCCTCCTCATTTTCTTTTTTGAGTGCTTTTATGTTTTGTTGTACAGTTCATCAGGAATATAGGCTGGTAGTTGTCATTTCTTGTGGCCTCTCTGCCTGGTTTTGGAATTAGGGTGATACTAGCTTCATAGAAGGAGTTGGGCAGATTTCCCTCTTCTCCAATTGTGTGGCACAGTTTGAGAAAGATTGGTTTGAGTTCTTCCATGAAGGTTTGATAGAATTCAGCTGAGAAGCCATCTGGTCCTGGATTCTTCTTTTTGGTGAGGATTTTTTATTACTTTTTCAATCTCAATGAGTGTGAAAGGTTTGTTTAGGAGATTAATCTGCTCTGAGTTTAGTTTGATACATGGTATGTGTCCAGGAATTTATCCACTTCCTCCATATTACCCAGTTTTGTGGAGTAGAGGTTTTTGAAGTAAGTCCTGTTGATTTTCCCAATTTCACTTATGTCCATTGTGATCTCTTCTTTTTCATTTCAAACTATGTTAGTTTGAAGTGTCTCTCCCTCACTTTTTTTTTTTTTTTTTTTTTTTTTTTTTGCTTGATCAAATTGGCCAGGGGTTTGTCAATCTTGTTTATCTTTTAAAGAACCAGTTCTTTTCATCAATTCTTAATTGTTTTCTTAGTTTCCAAATCATTTATTTTTGCTCTGATCACAAATATTTCTTTCCTTCTGTAGCTTTTTTGGTTGGATTTTTCTTTATTTTCTGGTGCATTTAGGTGGATGGTTAGGTGATTGATTTGGGTCCTCTCTGTCTTTGTTATGAAGGCATTTTCCATGGGCTGCTAAAAGAATGTGTAGTCTATGGATTGGGGATGGAATGCTCTGTTGATGCCCATTAGGTCTAAATGATCTATGGTTTTGTTGAGCTCTCTTACTTCCCTGTTGAGTTTCTGTTTGGATGATCTGTCTATTACTGATAATGGTGTATTGAAGTCCCCAACTATGATGGTGTTGGTGGTTACTTCTGTTTTATTGTCAAGTAGGTTTTTCATTATGAACTGTGGTACCCCTCTGTTTGGTGCATAGATATTTATGATTGTAATATCCTCTTGATGAATTGTTCCCTTGATAAGTAGGAAGTGCCCTTCTTTGTCTTTTTTGATTAGTTTTGGTTTGAAGTCTATTTTATCTGATATTATAATAGCTATATCTACTTGTTTCTTATTCCCATTTGCTTGGAATATTGTTTTCCACTCTTTCACCCTGAGGAGCTGTCTGTCTTTAGTGGTGAGATGGCTTTCTTTAAGACAGCATATTAAGGGGATCTAATTTTCTGATCCATCCTGTTAGCTTGTGTCTCTTGATGGGTGAATTAAGGCCATTAATATTTAGGGTAATGACTGTTAGGTTTGATTTGATCCCTGCCATATTGTGTTGGTATATGTAGTTTGGTTTTATCATGGACTTTGACGTTTTTTGTGCCTTCTCTGACTTTGGTTATTGTGATCTGCTTCTTGTGGGCATTTGAGGTTAATTATATGATTATTCTATGTGGAGAATTTCCTGAAATCCTCTCTGTAGTTTTGGTTTTGTGTTCATGTAATTGTAAAGCTGAGTTTTGTCATGGATGGTTTTACTTTCACCATCTATTATGAGGGATACTTTTGCTTGGTAAAGTAGTTTGGGTTGGAAGCCATAGGATAATAGACTTTGCAGTGTTCTATTCCAGGCTCTTTGGGATTTTAGGGTTTCCAGTCGTAATTCTAAAGTAACTCTGATGGGTTTGCCTTTAAAAGTGATGTGCTATTTTTACCTAGCTGCTTTTAGGATTTTCTCTTTGGTTTCAATGTTCAGAGTCTTAGTGACAATATGTCCTGGAGAGTTTCTCCTTTGGTCCAGTCTGTTTGGAGTTCTGTTAGCTTCTTGTATCTTGATGGGCCTTTCTTTTGAGAGAGTGGGAAAGTTTTCTTTGATTATTTTGTTAAATAAGTTCTCCATGCCTTTGGTCTGAATTTCTTCTCTTCCTGGTATTCCAATGATCCAGATATTAGAATGTTTAAAGATATCCCACAATTCCCTGATGTTTTGTTCATAGAAATTTTTGAATTTATTGAATATTTTGAACTCTCATACTGCTTCTTTCAACTTGTCTTCCAGATTGGAGTTTCTATCCTCCTCATGGCTGACTATATTCTTGAGACGTTCTAGAGAGTTTTGGACTCCTTCAGTTAGGTTTGAATTTTCTACTACTTTTCTATGTGTAGTTTCCATCCCTCGGTCAAGTTCCCTTTTCACATTATTTTCTGATTTTCTTGATGCTTCTTGGAATTCAGCTTTGCATTTCTTTATGTCTTCATTGAGGTCCTCTTTTTTTCATTTTCCTTCATATCTCTTAACTGTCTTTGTACTCCTTCCATTTTCTTATCTATTAGGTCTAGTCTAGTGATGGCAGCATCCACATGATTATCAGTCCTTTGTGGCTTTTCTGCAAGGTCTACCAGTAGTTTGGTCATGGTTGCATTGCTCATAGCTTCATTTTGGTGTTCTGATCCTAATGTCTCTTCTATGCTTTGATTAGAGATGTTCTTTGGAGGACTGGGTGATCTTACTGGATTTACTTGCATTTGATTTTTCATGTTATTTCTTTTGCACTGTGGTCTGCCCATCACAGTGTATGGGCAAGGAGAATAGGACTGTGGTCTCGATGGGCAGGGGAAGTTGTGCCTCTTGGGGGAGCTGTCCTAAGCTACCTGGCAGGCAAGCAGATGGGTAGAGTGGTCCTGAGGTAACACGTGGGTAGGTGCATCAGCCTGATCTCAGGCACAGTGAGAAGCTGAAGCAGCCTGAGCTCCTGCATGGCAGGGGTGCCACATTCCTGAGCTCTCATGCCATAATGTGTCAAAGCTGCATCAGCTTGTACTCAGAGGGATGCTGAAGCACCAAGTACCAAACCAGCCTAAACTCACCTGGTGAGACATTGGGACACAGAAAAAGTCTGAGCTTGTGGGCAACAGGACACTGGTGGGCAGCTGGCATAGCAAACAGGCAGGTGATTGCCCCTGAGCTAGTATAGGTGGACAGGCAGATTGAGCCTGATCTCACATGGGCTGGTAGAATGGGCCTGAGCTCACACTCGGATGTGTGGTGGCCAGAGCAGTAAGTGGGTAAATGGGCAGAGCAGGGTAGGATTGCATAAGCGGGGATAGGCAGCACATGTGAGGTGGGAAAATGGACCAATGGAGCCTAAGCTGCAGCAGGCCAGCGGGCAGAGCCTGCCCAAGGTCACACGTGGGTGGGGGAAGCAGGGTAATTTCCCTGTGCAGTGAGGCAGGTGGAACTATGTTGGCCTCGGTCCCCTTTCCTACAGTAAGTGCAGGAGTATCCTGAAGCTGGGCTTGTGGGTACAGTGGCTGCTTGGGGGGATTGGGGGACTGCTGGGCTACCTGCGAGTGATGCAATCAGCGATTCCCCTTTTCTTTCCCATCTGTGCCCTCCCTCTGGTGATCTATTAGAGATTTCTCTCCCCTAAAAGGTCCAATGAACCCTTAACGAATGCCTTTCTTTCCCGGGGTTTGGTGCAGTTAGGTGGTCACCATCTTGGCCAGAAGTCTTACTATGAGGTTTTAATGAGAGTATTGATTCAGGATTTCAGGGTGTAGGATAAACGTGGACTGAAGAAAGTTAAATTATTAATTATTAAATTTATTTAGGGAAAAATCACAAATTGTAGGGTTTATTTTAAAGGAGATTGGGTTCTAGGAAGGGAGGCTAGAACAGTGATAAACACATGGGAAGAAGAAAACATGCACTTAGTTGGAAAACGTTGCATGGTACACAAAGCTCATTTAAGAGAAATTGAAGTTTTAAAGAAAAAAACTGGAGTAGAGCCACAAGCATATAGAGGATAGTTTATAAACTCATCTAAGAGAAATTGAGGCTTTGAAAGAAAGACTAGATTAGAGCCATAAGCAAGTGAAAGATAGAATTTAGGAGCTTATGGAGGGAGATTTAAAAGGAACACCCATGGCATCTGCCATGTGTTTTCCCCCATAGAAAATGTTGGTGATTTAAGGAAGAATAGCAGAGAGAAAATATCAAAACAGAGACCAATTCAAAGGAGAGATGAGTAATTAATAGGGGTACAACATTACCCTGAGTTTAAAGAAATTACACAGAGAGCAAACCAGGAGTTACTGAGAGTACCAATGTGGTAGATGTAGAATGTAAAGGAAATATGCCTGTGGTAGATGCAGAGACCAGAGAAAAATTATGCATACAATCTAAGTGAGAAGTTACCCCAAACTATAAAGCAGAAATTTCCCACATACCAAGAAACAGTTCTTCTCTTCTCCCATCCAACCCAGCCAGCCTGGGTGAGGGGGAAGCTAGACTCATGTGTATCCAAGCAGAGATGAGAAGGAATCCAGAGAAGACTCCACAAACAGAAAAATAAGTAAATAAATATATAAAATGGCCAGACAGAAAATGAGAGCCTTTATATGCAAGGGAAAGATCCATTTGGTTTGTAGATTTGGGGGGTGGACTCCAAAGCCAGCCCACCTGAGTCTTCTATCTAGGTAGCATGCTAGACTGTGAATAGCAGTCTCAATCAGATACAAGTTCCATTTTGCCAAGGGTTCCATTCTTTGTCTGGGTGCAGTAGCCTGTGGGTGGCATGTTCTGGTTCTCACTGGGCCTCAATCTCCAACTGAAACCATGTAAAATAAGCTAGCTTCCTTCTTTCCTCCTTCAGTATCAAATGATATTTCAGGAGGCACCATTCTTAAAATCAGAAGTGTTCCACATGAATTTTACTGTAATTAATGCAAATCTCATTACATCCTGAATGAACGAAAAAAAAAAAAAAGAACAGTAACTATAATAAATGGTTTTAGTACCCAAAAGGAAGAAAATAATTAAGTAAAAGATAATTATATTTTAAACAATAGTGAGAAATATGGATATAGTCTATAAGATTATAAAAGTGGGTACAAATCTATTTCACCAAAAAATACTATGATACTGACACAAAAAGAAATAAATTGATGATGATAATAAAGAAAAGCTAGCTGACAACATTTATTATAATTTATTCCATGATAGGCTATTGTGTGTTGGGACTGATGCTGGGGTTGGGCCCCAAGTGTAGAACCATGCCTGGGTGGCTGCCTGGGAAAGAAAGACCAGCGTAAGAGGGTCTGAGAGCTGGGCCACACAGCAAACCATTAAAGCAGCAAGAACCAAGGACAACCAAAATATATCAACAAGAGAGAACTGGGCCATGTGTTTAACCTCCTTTACATGGACAGGACATCCGGAAAGGCTGAGCTGAGAAAGCAGGAAGATCTTGCTGGGCTCCTCACTCACTGGCCACTGTCTTAGACAGACAGGAGCAGATACAAGTTTCAGTTTTGCCAGGATGGACAGAATGGCATTTCCTTGTTCCCTTCTTGGGCCTATATCCCTGACTACCTGAAACTGAAACTACCTGATTCCTGTTTCTTCTTCAATATGAGTAAGTGAACAAATCAAAGTGTGTGCTACCTGCTAAGACACAATGAGAACATGAAGTCACCTCTGTTATACTTTCTCCAAGAAATATATGACATAAGTAAAATTGATAAAACATAAGCTAAACATAAATGGAGAAACAATCTAGAAAATGACTGCTGTCATCTTCAAAGTCAAAAATAAATTAAGAATGACTCAACTGAGACATTAAAAAGACATGACATCCTAATGTAATTGGGTCATTTTGATGTAAAAGGATATTACTCAAATGTTTTATTAAATCATTGCAACTAGCTCTGAGAATTATTCTAGCAATCTCTCTCTCTCTCTCTCTCTTCTCTCTCTTTCCTGTGTTTATAACAAAAAAGAAAACACTATAGTAATCAGAGATGATAAGGCAGCATATCAGCAAGTTATATCTAAATAGTTTGAGAAGAAGTATTCTTTATAGTACAGTTCTAACATTTCTGTAGGTTTATAGGTACTTTAATTTTTAAAATTAAAGAACTCTATAATAAAGACTAATCATCAACCAGGGATGCAGCTCAGTGATATAATGCTTGCTCAGTATGTACAGGGCCCTTGGTTTAATCTTCAACACCACAAATAGCAAAATGATCATATAATCAGAATTATTATATAGAGTTAAATATATTCTAAAATTTTGAGTAAATATAACTGCAGGTAAAACTTAAACATCCTTATTTACAATTTAAAAATAAGTTGTTGAGACAACTTAATGATTCATAGTTATGTGGCTACCTCACATAAAAAAATCTATATGTATATGTTAGATTAATTTCATAGGCAATGGATTTCTCTCATGTATACTGGATAATCCTTATGATTATCTCCTAAATGAATAAGTTATTCCTGATGTGCTAAATAAAAGTCCCTTGATCATATTTAATTAATTCAAATCATGCCTTTAATACTTAAAGTTTTTCATTTCTGTAAAAAATTTACTGGTGGATTAAAGGTATTTCAGAAAGGAAAATAATTTTTTTTTAAATTTTTTTGTTCATTTTTATTTATTTAGTTGAGAGCGACAGAGAGAGAAAGAGGCAGAGAGAGAGAGAGAGAGAGAGAATGGGCGCGTCAGGGCCTCCAGCCACTGCAAATGAAATCCAGATGCGTGCACCCCCTTGTGCATCTAGCTAACGTGGGTCCTGGGGAATCGAGCCTTGAACCGGGGTTCTTAGGCTTCACAGGCAAGTGCTTAACCACTAAGCCATCTCTCCAGCCTGGAAAATATTTTAAAACTATTCAGTTTTAGAATTGTATGTACTCTTTAAGAACCTAAATGTTAATTATAAAAATGACAAAAAAGATATACATACAGTAAATTTTCAATGAATTAAACAATAAATCAAAAGAAGAATGGATTTAGATGAAATTTGTTCCCCCTGTATCTTCCTATTTTATGTTTTATTTGTTTTTTTTTTTTTTTTTTTGGTTGGTATTTTTTCTAATCCCTCTGTATCTTTAACTCTTACCGTCCTCTAACAATCATATAAATTTAACATATATTTTTCTTCTCACACCTCACTGTATCTATTGTTTCTGACACAATAGGGATGGGAAGGTTTGGTGGCTGAGAGGGGGAAACAAACACAAAATTAAACCCAAAATGAGCTGATACCATAGAAACCTTTATGCTTAAAGATAGCCTAAAAGATATAACCCTCAAAAGGAGTAAGGGGAGAGCACTGGAAAAGTAGGGCTCTGGTGAGGGTGGGGTGAAGCCTAAGCTTAAACATTTTTTTCTGTCTCTGATCTGTAGCTTCCAGTAACAGAGATTGGATGCTACCCACATTGAGTTATTGATCAGAGACCTACAAGGTCTCTAAATCAAGATAGCTTTCTTCCAAAGCACTTGATTACCTGCCCGAGGCAAAAGCTAAGACCCTATTGCTGAAGACACCATATGCTGCTAACAGAGAGTATAGAGAGACCTGGGTGGAATACAGAAGAAAGCCAGTCCCCAGACATTTTAGCCTGTCTAGTGCTGGGAAGCCCTACATGAGCTACTGGTGGAAAATGGCCAACAACAGTCTGAGCAACCAGAGGTTTAAGCTACTCAGAAGCAAACACCCTGACATGATGATCATGTCAGTACAATAGTGGCACATAGCCTCAATGGATAACCAATAACTTTCTGATTGGATAAGAGATCCTCTTAGTGTGAAGGAACCCTTATCTGGAATTGGGAACCAGATCAGAATCCTACAGAGACAAAGATTATGTTCTTCAGTGTCAAGCTCTCACTAGTTTGTGGCTAAAAGAGGAGTTACATACGTCAAATTATTCTTAAATTAATAATGTGTATCACATTTAAACTTTTCTGACTTCACTGTTCATTGGAGAATCTGTTCTTCTTTCTCAGAAGATAATGAGATTGGAGGAGATAAACTACCCCTTACACTTCAGCCAAGCCACAGCTGAATCCACAGAGAAACTGGGGAGATGAACAAGAGCACTGCTTCCATGCTGTTCCTGATAATCAGTGCCAAGGTGTCAGAAACAGACCCTGAGGATACTCAATACTTACCAACGCAGAGATCCCGAGCCTCCTAAGAGCTCATTACTGAAGTAGACTTAAAACTCACCCACCACGGCTCAGGGAATTTTGTGGAAGAGGGAATGGAAAGATTGTAATAGCCACAAGTTGGAACATCCTACCCAGAGCCATTGCCCTCCACCCTGAAACCTGACTGCTGCCGTCACAACACATAACCTGCAATCCCAAGGGGAATATCAGCAACCCCACTAAGGAAGGTCCCGAGCAGAACAGAGGGATGGAGGAGGAAAAATATAGTACCAACACATGATGTATCCATACAAAGTATGTTCTTAATTAAAAAAAAAAAAGAATTTGTGGTTTCAAATTGTTTATTACCTTTAATGGACTTCAATATTCAGACAGGAAAACAAAGTTTAAGTAAAGAGTCTCTAATCCAGTAAGTGAAAATTCGTGTGTGTGTGTGTGTTTGTGGGGTGGGAAGCTCACAAAGGAATAGTTCCCTCCTTATATAAAAACAGGCTTGCTATACTAAGAATACAATACCTCTTTGCATAAGTCGGGCTGATCTGACAGGACTGCAGAGCTGAGGTAGGGCCCCTAACTGCAAGAGTAGCCAGCCGTAGATTTCAGAAACTCGATGTCCTGCTTGCTATCTGTTCAACTTTAAAAACATTTTCTTTTGAGTTATAACCTGTTCTTAGCATTTACTTAAATAAAGTCAGCAGTGGGGCCATAATGGAAATGAGACGGCTGCGAGGAAAGGTGTGGCCACAAAGGAAACATCACAGATCCAGAAGTAGAAGGATGGAGTCTCCAAGAAACCATGGCAGGTCAGGCTGCTGGCAGGAATCCTGGAGCAATCATTTACAACGAGGCACTTAACAGCTACAGAGACTTAAAATAATAATTATAGAGATTTTCAGATCTGCTATGTGTGGCATCCTGATAAAGTATTGATCTTTTCACAAGAAGATGGGTCCTTTGTTACAAAGATTTTATGGAATTTATGAGAATCCAGATATCATAACCTTGTGAAGTCTAAAAATCTGAAGGCAAAATTTTAAAAGGAGTTAATGATTTTAACTGAATATTAAAATCAATGCACTTAATGTACTGTAAGTGAAGTTCATTATTTTTATTTGTTTTGAGATGTGGTCTCACTATATTTCTCAGATTGTCCTCAAATTTGTGACCCTCCTATCACCCCCAAGTGCTTCTCAGATCATGACATGCAAGGCATGTGCATCACATTCAAGTGAAAGTTTAAGATTATGTCACAGTCCAAAATGTGCCATAAGATGTCATTCATGGATAGGTCAAGGAAACATTAGCATGAAACTCCATGCTTTGTTCAGGACTGCACTGCCCTAGCTGTGGATTTTCTTTCAGCAAGTGAAGAAGCACTTTCCTTCCACCTGAAGTACCATCTAAAGAAGTGTTTCTCTGAAGGTGCTGGGGTTATCTTCAGTTGTCCTGCAATCCTTCCATATGTTCAATCTTTGAATAAAATAAGCATCATGAAAGTCGTAATTCAAGTTATGAAATTTAAAGAAAAGTATACACTTTAGTCTAAAAATCACAATGAATATTAGTTGAGTTATGTCATTTCAATGCCATTTTCCATAAAGGAAATTATTTTTACACAAAATGTTATATGTAAAGATCAAGTTACTTTGTGATTGTAAAAAGGAAAAAAAAAAGTCAGTCTGTTTTCCATGGCTTAGGACAAACTTCTTGTTTTTTCTTCTTTCTGGAAATTTGACATTATCTGGCTGCCTGACATGTAGAAGAGGTAATCCTTAGTTTTCTCATCACTCACTAATTATAAAATACAGATTCAAATCCACAATGATTAGCTGCAGATGAGTCAAGATTATTGGTAGTTATATTGATCCTCAGGCTTCCTTTTAGAAAATGACAATGCTGCTACCAGTGAATAAAGAGGGCAGAGAAAAATCAACAGTCAGAGCAGGCTCACTGATTATGGCCTCTGCTGAATAGGTCGATAAATACAGAAGGGGTATATTGATTTTGTTCCCTAATTTCTCTTGTTCCATCCAATGAGAAAGGTCATATCCAATGTACCACATCACACCTAAACTTCAAGGATTGAGAAGGATATGAGTATTATGTGCCATACTGTACAAAGGGGTCTAATAGTGGACTGCCCTTGTAGCAGTTGTGTAGGTTGGCATGAACACTGTGAGGACCAGTCTTTGAATTATGGTGTTGAAACTGCTGAAACATATACATACATCTGAGCTGTGTCTATACTTGCCATGAATACAGAAGCCTGCAAATGTTTGGAAGAATTACTGTCAAGGCTGCACCAAAAAACCAAATGTGTGTTTCCTGCTGCTTCAAGGTCCATCTGATTTTAATTTTTTTTTCTAGTCTATTCAGAGGTTCAGCATTAATCATGTCAAAGGACAAATGTTTTTTGAACTTATTCAACATGTCCTTTATGAGACGTGTCAAAATGACATGCTGCTCAAGGCTTTCTTTAGAATTAAAAATAGTGCAGTTACTTGGGGAATAACTGCATTTGTAAAGGGAGGGTCTTCAAGACATAGATAAGAATGTTCTGTAAGAAAATTGAAGGCATAGCAATACAGAATATTAACAATAACAATTTTAAATTAAATGATCATATGTTGTCAGATGCAACTCTGAAATTAATTTCTCTTTCTCTCTCTCTCTCTCTCTCTCTCTCTCTCTCTCTGTGTGTGTGTGTGTGTGTGTGTGTGTGTGTGTGTGTGTGTGAGAGAGAGAGAGAGAGAGTTACATACAAGCAGAGGTCTTGCAACTTATAAATTTTGAAAATACAAAAACAAAGCAAATCCCAACTCTCAGTTGGTAGGTTTGTAGTCATTGGCTAGCAAACCTGGATTCATTGATATAGAGATTTACCCCAGCAGGAGCAGCAGCCACTGTCAAGCGTGGTGAATTTAAACTTTCCTTGACAGCTAATACAAGATATTATGTTCCCTTGGATTTGTATACATTTGTAAACAACACAGGCTATAGTGAAAAAGACTGAGCAGGTCTATGTGGTTCTATTGTAAAAGAAACTAGATGAGAATTTTCCATGGGTAGCATAATATATGCATTAGCACACAAAAGAATGGAATGTTCTTAGGGCTCTTCCTGTAGTGAATAAAAAACATGTCTGTGGGTACAGTGCCAGTATAAACATCTGAATGCAAATGTCATGTAAGTGAGTGGTCCTGTGCTTATGCAACACTCCTGACAAACACAAAGACCAATTTTGTTAGTTGTAGTCTTTTATATTTCATTTCAATTTTCATTAAGTATTTCTCACACAAGTTCCACACAAGTTGTTTCCTTTCTCGCTACATTTTTTCCCTCTCTAAGAATAACTAGAGTGGATCTATTATTTTTTGTTCAACAAACAATGATGCAAGTTTATTGAGTATTATTAATTTTGGAGAGACAGTCCTGTACCTAAAGTTTATTTAGTTTGCTAATTATTGAAGAATTTCTTATAGATGACTTCTTTATGAACTTCTAGTTCTTCCAGACCAGCAGAAATGTTGCTTTGTGTACATGAGCCCTGTATTGTTTGTAAATGTATACAAATCCAAGGGAATGATCTCTATATCAGTGAAACCAGGTTTGCTGGCCAATGACTACAAACCTACCAACTGAGTTGTCATTAAAACATCTTAAATTAAAATATTTACAAGGTTCTGACTTCTGCCTAATACCTTCCATTTCCCCAGTGATTTCCAAAATTTCTAACTATGTCTCATCAGCCCTTGTTCCAAAGTATTTTTCATTTATGTTTCTCCCATCATTGTCTTTGCTAAGATAATCCTGTGGCTTGTTCTTTCACATGACTCAAGACACTTTTCAAATAAGCATAATAAAATAGATTTATCAATCTCTTCTTAACTTTCTGTTATATTGCACTATTTGTTTTGTGTATGTGTGTGTGTGCATGTATGTGGGCGCAAGGACACACATATCATGGTGCATATGTAGAGGTCAGAGAACAACCTCCCTTCTACCTGGTTTGACACAAGGTTTGTCTTATTTGTTTTGGGGATGGTTACAACAGCTGCTCTACAAGCTCCAGGATTCTCTTGACTCTACCTCCCATTGCCACAGACACTTTTGGTTCATTAACGGATGTGTCACTGTGCCTAGAGCTTTCCATGTGTGAAAAACCTTTAACCACTGAGCCATATCCCCAGTCCTATGACACATGCTTGCTCTTTTAAATTTCAGATCTTTATTTTCCATTTTACTATATGTTCAAAAAACTAAATTCAATGGTGGTTTTATTTAGATTAACCAACCATTTCAATTTTTCCACGAGTATTTGATTTATCATTTTGTATATATCTAACTACATAAATCAGTCCTACCATTATAGTTACCTATAAGACTTTAAAAACATTAAATAAGAAAATTAGTATTGATGTTATTATATGAATCACTATTCATATTTAATTGTGGAAATTTTCATTGCTTAAAAGTTCTGGGTTTAATTTATCTAAATGAGCCTTTTGCTAATATTGCACATTACTTATTGCTAGTCCCAGCATTTAGCCCTGCAAAACAGCATAGATCTAGAATTATTATAGATTCTAGAATCTTGGCTAAGTTTTTCAACTTATCATCTGTGTCACTTGTAGCAAGGGATTTAAATTTTCTTCAAATCAGTTTCTTCATATGTAAAGGATGAATGATATCACTCATTTATTAGTGCTGTTATGTTACATGAGTTAATGTGAAAGAGTTGTAAATAGATTCTAGCATGGAGTAGTAACTATGTCATTAAGTAAATACAATAGTGTCAAACAAATACTAGACACTAGGTACTTATCTGTCAAATGAATAAATAGTGTTTGGTGATCACTGGTTTAGAGGGATATAGGAATTCTACGTACTTATTAAATAGACCAGGATGGTAAAGGCTTTTTACCAATCAATGTAGAAGTTCCAAGGTCACCTTGAGTTTTAGAAGAAGAGGAAAATGAAGTGATAAAGGAGCTTATGGAAGATATTTATGGACTAGGGCTATTGATAAAGAAGAAATGAATTCTCCATGAATTTCACTAGCCATAACTAACTTATATACCACATATAACCATGAGAGGTAATGTGTATTACAGTCTCACTATAAACCCAGAAATAACAAAATTATTTTTCTGAATAGTTATGCAAGCATTGAGAGTACAAATAGTTTTACTTAAAATAGTTACATTATTATTGGCATTTTAATGCTATCAAAGATAGCAGATATTTTATAGGTACACATAATTTTAAAGTTATGATTATTATAGTACCAGATTCCAGTAAGTGGCTATAACTTATTTTTCCCATGATGATATATAGCCATGACTCAGTACTGAGTAATCACAGAGACTGAAAAACCTGACACTGTGAAAAGTAATGATAATTTCTTAGGAAAGTGGTGAATGCTTTTGTGTGACTTGAGACTTAGGATGAACAGAGATCTGGGGGGAAAAGCAAATATGCATTTCACTCTGACCATGAATCTTTCATAGCTTAACAGTATGAAACAGCATCAATAAACTTTTCTTTCCTTCCACTTAGGTTTATAGCACCTGCATATGTTCTATGTGTGTTGATGACCTATAAACCCAATACTTTGGTGGTAGAGGCAGGAGAGATGGAAGTTCAAACCTAGCCTCTACTATAATTTAAAGTTCAAAGCCAGTCTGGGATAAATGAGCCCCTGTCTCCAAAAACTGTTATTAAATAAAAAATTTCAAAACTGTTAATATAAAAATATTCAAATATTGATGACCATGTTGAAGGAAATGGTAAATAAACCATTTGACTTTATGTAATATAATATAACACATTATGTCTAAACTTGTATGTCCTGTAAATATCAGAATGCAAGTATGTTTTGCAAGACTTGGTAATATAGGTAGAATAGATGCCCCATGTGTAAATGTATCATGGTTTCTTATCATAATGTAGTAGGCTATACAATTCCTTCAATATAAATCAAGGTGCAAGTGATAGTATGTCTTCTAGTACATTCACCATTTGGGGACAGAAAGTGGAAATAAACTTTTTATTGGAAATATAAAAAAAACACATTACTTTTTATCTTGATTTTTAAAAGCTTTAGTATCTAGAATATTTCAAAATATATATCAGGATTGATACATGCCATGAAATTAGTTTAAATGCATTCTACTAAAATATGTCACTAACATATTCTTGAAGAATAAAGTGATGACCAAGTCAATATCAACTTGTTACCGAAGATTATAGGAAAAATAACATTTTTTGTTTGTTTTTAAGGCAGGATCTAATTGCAGCCCAGGCTGACCTGGAACTTACACTGTAGTCCATTTTGGACTTAAGCTCTTGTCAATTCTGCTACCTCAGACTCCTTAGTGTTGGTATTACAGGCATGAAACATTATGCCCAGCACACAAACAATATTTTTATATCTAAAATTCCCAATATTATTCCATGATAAAGATGAGCTTTCCCACTTTATAGATTAAAACATTGAGGTCAATACTGAAATAAAAGTTACTTGATACTCTTCTCTGAACAACAATTCATTTATTTAATAATTAAAAGCAATCACTTCCAGTCAAGATGGTGTCCACCAAACTGTGACAACTCCCAGGAAGGAGAGGCAAGAAATCAAGGGGTCACTGGGACTTTTAGGGGAGAGAAATCTCTAATTGTTCACCAGTGGGAGGGTGGAGAGAGGCAAAAAAGAGAATGGGCTAATTCCCACGATCTGGGGTAACCCACCTGTCTCCCAATCACCCCAAGCAGCAATCCTAAACAGAGTCCCTGCCTCAGGCAACTCTCCCAGTAACTGCAGGCAAGGAGACCCAGGTCAGTAGTTCCACCTGCAACCCCAGGCACAGGCAAGATCCACATCCCCAAGCTCCCCCACCCCCACCATGAGATCACAGATTCTCCCCCACCCCTTGCATGTCTTCAGATTCCCCTAGTCCCCCCCTCTCCTGTCCCACCCCACCTTCAGCCACCCCAACTGTGGAATCACTCTACTATGCCCCCCCCACCCCTCGACTTCCACCCTCTATTCTTGGCCTACCTCTGACCCTGGCTAAAGATCAAACAGCTCTGCCTGGCCCCCCAGACTTCCAGCCACCCTGCCCCACCTCACCCTGCTTCTTTCTTCCACTCACTCTGATTGGCCCTTCCTCCACCCCCACCCCCACAACATCAGATCCAATGGCTAATCCCTGCCCTCATGAATTATGACCCCCTCTGCTATGGTCCACCCCCAACCTGCTGGACTTCAGACCTGCTCTGCTCTACTTTGCTGGGCCCAGCACCTGCCCCCTGCAAATTCAGACCAACTTGGCTCCACCCTGCCCTGTCCCCAAGCGAGTCTTGAGGACCCAGACTTTGGGTCAAGTAGCTATAGCTACTTGATAATGGACAAAGGCCCTAACAATATAGGCTGGCAAAAAGACAGCATGTTCAACAAATAGTGCTGGAAAAACTAGATAACAATATGCAAGAAATTGAAAAACTTGATCCACTCATGTTGCCATGCACAACAATCAAGTCCAAATGGATCAAAGGCCTCAATATAATACCAAAAACTTGGCTACTACTGGAACAAAATTTAGGAGGAACATTCCATGTTCTAGGAATGGGAAAAGGCTTCCTGCACAAATCCCCAGTAGCACATGATCTTAAATAATCACTCAACCAGTGGAATCTTATGAAGCTGAAAAGTTTCTTCACAAACAAACATACAGTAAGCAGAGCCAATAGATTACCCACAGGATGGGAGAAAATATTTGCTGAATATCCAAGTGCCAGAGGCCTAATTTCTAGAATCTACACAGAACTCAAAAACCTAAACAATAAGAAGTCAAACAACCCGCTCACAAAATGGGGCAAGGAACTGGACAGACAGTTCACAGAGGAAGAAATACAAATGGCGAACACACACCTAAGGAAATGTTCAACATCCCTAATCATCAGGGAAATGTAAATTAAAACTACTATAATATTCAACCTTACCCCAATAAGGATAACAAACATCAAAAAATCCAATGAAAATAAATGTTGGCAAGGATGTGGAGAAAACGGAACCCTCATTCACTATTGGTGGGAATATAAGATGGCACAACCACTTTGGAAAGCAATATGGAGGCTCCCCCAAAAAACTGACTATAGATTCACCAATAGACCCAGTTATTCCCTTACTCAGCATATACCCTAAAAGCTCCATGCCTCAGCTCAGAGAAATTTGCTCAACCATGTTTATAGCTGCTCAATTCATAATGGCCAAGAGCTGGGATCAACCCACATGTCCATCACTAGACAAATGGATAACTAAGATGTGGTATATCTACACAATGGAATTCTACACAGCAGTAAGGAAAAATGACACAATGAAATTTGAAGAAAAATGGTCTAGCCTAGAACAGCTTATTCTCATTGAACTCACCCAATCATAGAAAGATAATCGCTGCATAGTTTCACTCATCTATAGCTCCTAACCTGAATCTACCCAAGTCACCAAGTCACCAACATACCTACCAAGCATCTCTAGGACTGGACTATAGGGAGGGTGGCAAAGGAGGAGAGGCTAAGGAAAGGAGGGAGGGTACACAAAACTGGACCCAAAAGGCAATGGTACCATAAAACTCTACATCCTAAAAGACAGACCAAATGGATGAACCTCCACCAGGCCCTTAGAGGGAATACCGGAGTCACAAGGCCCTGGAGAGGGTATGAGAAAAACTATTCATTATATCCTATTTCTGCTTCTCTCTCTCTCCCCCTCTCTCTTCTCTCTCATCTCTCTATCTCTTTTATATCACTTATCCAGTGATTCTTCCTTCTCTTCTTGGCCACTGATCTGTAACTCCAGGTACCAGCAGATGGTAATCATCTCCAATGAGCTTTTTATTGGGGGAGGGAGGTTCAAGGTAGGGTTTCAGTCTATCTCAAGATCTCCTGGAATTCACTATGTAGTCTCAGGGTGGCCTCGAACTCATGGCAATCGTCCTAACTCTGCCTCCCAAGTGCTGAGATTAAAGGAGTGTGTCACCACACCCAGCTTCACAATGAGCTTTTGATTACAGAGACCTACAAGGTTTCCCAAAAGAAGATAGATTTATTTCAGAGCTCTTGAGTACCAACCATAGGTTAATGGTAAGACCCTACTGCTGAAGGCACCATACACTGTGGGCACGTAACATGGAGTGACATGGCTGGAGGCTGGAAGAGAGTCAGTCCCCAGATAGTGGGTCTAGTGCTGGAAGGTGCTACATGAGCAACTGGGGGATAAAGAGCAATATCTGTCCAAGCAATGCATGGACTAACTTACTTAGCAGCAAACAACCTGACGTGATGCTCATACAAGCACAATAGTGGCACACAGCCATGGTGGGAAACCAACTGCTCTCAATTTGGCTAACTGATCTGCTCTATGGAACAGAACCCATAACTGGAGCAGGGAAACAGGTCAGAACCATATCCAAAAATGAACCCACTCTACACTAAACTATCTCTAAAAAAATAGTTAACATGTCTACTTGGTGCTAACTTTACTCTCCATTGGAGAATCTGCTTCTTTTTTTCAGATAGATGCATATCATAAGGAGAGAACCACCCCATCATACCTCAGAAGGGCCCCAGCTGAGACTAAGAATAACTGGGAAAACATGCAAGAATGCTGTTTTCTTGGCAAACCAGGAAACAGCACAATGGTGAAAGAGATAGACACAGAGAACAATCAACCCCTACCAAACCAAATATCCAGAGACACAGAGGCACCCAAGATCTCAACACTGAAGCAGACCTAAAATGAACCGAAAATGAACCATGGCTCAGGGAAATTTGTGGAAGAGGGGGCAGAAAGAATGTCAGAGCCACACCTTGGGTCATGACACACAGAGACATTTCCTCCTACCTGAAACTAAAGGCTAACCCCACAATGCATGACCCATATACCCCAACAAGGAGGGTACTGGTGGGAGGGGGAGGACAAGAAGGACACTAACAATGGTACTAACTTGAATGTATTCACTGACTACAAAAATTTTAAAAAAATTAAAAAAAAAAAAAAAACAATCCGTCACTCTCTGTTTCTTCCTATTAAACACTGACATGGCTCATCTAAGCCACTAATAGATTTGAGCTGAGACCTGTGTTCAGAATAATTCCATTAATCAGGTTGAAAACTTTACCCTAAGAGGCTAATTACAGTCATGGCATTACAGATAGAAACTTTTTTTAACATAAACAAGTTCTTTGAAAAAAAAGGTGATAGAAAACTTTATGTGTAGTAGGCCTGCTATAGCCTCATTACTGGGGTAGTGAACCCATTTGCCTATGGTTATTAGTTCCTTTGTCATCTTCTGCTGTCCTTTGTAGAGTAATTGGCAACAGCAACAATGGTTCTTTTATGTGTTCTTTACATGCCTTGGTTAAAAATAGACGAACTTTTTTGCAGCTGAAGTTAAGAGAGGCAGAGGATCAGAAATGTCATGTAGTCTGTGTGGTTATTTCTCTTTTTCTATGAGCCATTCAGATGAATTTGAATGTTCTTAAATAAGGTAAGATGAGCCTCCTTCCAATTACACACAAAAAAATGTTAGGAGGTTGTTCTTACAATCCATTTATGATAAAGATGTTTGACATCAAAAACCCATAAATTTGTACATTTCTATATTTTTAAATTTTCACCTATTTTTGTAGATTTATTTTTAAGTCCTCATTCCATTAATTAGTAATTAATCCTTGATAAACTTCTACATGTGAAATATATGAACTTCTATTCTATCTTTATTTTTACATTACTCAAAATATAACTGGTCCTAGCTTATAAGAAAACTCAAGCAAGTATGAGCACAACAGCCTACACAAAACAAATACTGAGTAATATTTCTTATCCATTATTTCTTACAATATTAAAAGTATAAGGGTTAGAGAGATGGCTTAGCAGTTAAGGTGCTTGTCTGCAAAGCTAAAGGATCCCAGTTCAACTCTCCAGGACCCATGTAAGCCTGATGCACAAGGGGATGCATGCATCTGGAGTTCATTTCCAGTGGCTGGAGGCCCTGGTGTGCCCATTCTCTCTCTCTCTCTCAAATAAATAAATAAAATATATTTAAAAATATATATATATGACAGTAATTAAGTAGTCTTTATCCTAAGAAACGCATTCATATTTGTAACTTGATTCTGAATTCATAGGATTTTAAAACATTTTAATTAACACAATCTATTCATCTTATATTTCTGGTTCTTAATGAAACATGAACCACAAAAGATCACTTTGGAAGTACCCAATAGAGAAATGGCCAGAAACTGTGGAGGTAGTCGTGACAGCTCAGATATCTCTGCCTTCATCTGTGTTTTTCCTTCAAACATCATTTATTGCAATCTCATTTATGATTTTCATCCATATCTTGATTCTACTTTGAGCCTTCTCAGTTGGAGAATACCCTCAACTTCATACTTCCCACGTGTTAATAATGATGGAGCTGATGACATTATTTTATTTCCCTAAATCTCATTTTCCTTCTCAATAATAAAGGCAATATGGCATATTAATGGGGATTAAAGGAAATTATGTATTTATTTTGTTTGTTAAGCATGTGTATGTGTGTGGTGATGGTGCATGCATGCACGATTTGTGTGTGTGATTGTGTGTGTAGAGAACAAACTTTGGTATTCTCATGAGGTATGCCATACACTTTTTTGACACAATGTATCTCATTGGCTTGGGGCTCACAAATTATGTTAAAATGCCAGTCCAGTGAACTCTGGGGATCTGCCTATCTCTGGCTCCAAAGCACTGGGATTACAGGCATGCTCCACCACACCTTAGCATTTACAGTAGAGATCAAATTCAGGTCCTCATGTTTGCAAGGCAAGCTCTTTGCTTAATGCACTATTTCACTACATTTGAAATTAAATTTTTTGTGTTACTCAATCTTTATATTTCTAATTAATTATTGCTTGCACACTATTATTGCTGGTCATTTACCACAAATATTAGCTAGTTTTATTCTAAACAATACTGATATTATTTCTATAACACTTGACAAGGTATTAGGACAGAGATTAAATACCTTCTCTAAAGCCTGGCAGCTGCATAGGCTGTGTTTCTGTCTCTGTACTTGACTATTGGCATGCATTTTTCCCTAATCATTACACATTAATTACTCTGTTTAACTTGGTTCAATTTTTGCATATGTCCCTTCCTAACAAAAGGCCACTGAGTCACTTCTCAGAGTATTTCTGCCCCTTTGATCTGTAACTGTTCTCCCAATCTCTTCCCAGTTTCAAAATTCAAGACTATCCTTCTCCAGAACAAGGAGCCACCTCTTTGAGACGTAACATCAAGAAGTACACCTGTGCTTGCATGAAAATATACTCATGAAGTCTAGTTATATGTACAATTAAAATACACCAATCACCAAACACTTTCAGAACAGTGCATCTCTATCTTAGTCTGCATGACAGGATAGAAGAATACCTGTCATCAGTGCTAGGGGGCAAATACATATGGTATCATCATATTATCCAGCCTTCTCCACAAAACTTGAGAACTTTCCTATTGGCTCACCTCTTAAAAACTTCTCCCTATAACTCAGAAGAATGGAGTTCAAATTGTTACCGCTTTTTGACATTTACTGAAATGATTTTGTCCTTGTGTGTGGCTTAAGTTTATCTATAGGAGTGGTCATTATACTATTAAAATACAAAATGTAGAATTGCAAAGGGAATAAAAATAAATCTATTAATATGGTAGAAACCTTCAGTCTTTTATATATGATCAATGATTCAACTAATATCTTCACATCTCTTTCTTGAATATGACAAAATTATATGAATATGTATATATACACACAGAGGCCTACTCTTATCAGCTTCCCATTCTGAGCACAATTTTCAGTTGTCTGAGTAATTATATTCACTTCACTTGTCCAGTTTCTTCCAAACCATCAACTTCATAATATATTCATTTTACTATCCATTTTGAATTGATGTAATCAGGCTTGACAGTCCCTTCCTCTGATGTATATGAGAACATTTACTTTCTCCATGCCACAAAAACAGCTGGGAACTCTAAAACACTTGTCAGAATGACATCAATGCAAATGCACAAGTGACATTACTTGACAGGGAATCCTAACAATTGAAGACCTCTCCATGGTTTCTCCATCTCACACATAGGATGAGTAAATGACATCTCTAAGTTTCCCCACCTGATGCACATGATGAGTGAGAAAGTGACTTTATTGATGTTGTTGCATCTAAACAGAAGTATATTTATGGTTTTCCATAACCATTTTACCAAATTTCATTTCTACCAGCATTGACTTAGTGTGACCAAAATGTGCATTTTTAAAAATATGGGTGGTTAGGTTCTTTTGTTTTAATTCTTTTGTTATAAGAAGAGATTTATTTTGGCTCATGTTTCACATGCCACACACTGGGAATGCAGTAAAACAGTAACATCATGGTGGGAGTGTATGGTGGCAGAGCCCCTTTTACACCATTATGGCTAGGAAGCAAAGAGAAAGAGAATGTGATGGAATACTTCCAATAATCTAACTTACTTTTAAAAGTTCCCATTTCCTTTTATCATTCTCAAAAAGTGTGTTTGACTCAATCTTGCTGAATTCTTGCATGCCTGACAACCCACTTTTAAAAATTGATTACTTTATCTGTGAATGGGCTGTCTAGTTCTTTGCCTCATTTTGTGAGAGGGTTGTTTGACTTTTTATTATTCAGTTTTTGAGTTCTTTGTAGAGTCTAGAGATTAGGCCTCTGTCAGTTGGATATTCAGCAAATATTTTCACCCATTCTGTGGGTAATATATTGGCACTGCTTATTGTATGTTTGTCTGTGAAGAAACTTCAGCTTCATCAGATCACATTGGTTGAGTGATTGTTTAAGATCCTGTGCTACTGGGGTTTTGTTCAGGAAGTCGTTTCCCATTCCTATATCATGTAATATTCCTCCTAAATTTTCTTCCAGTAATAGCTAAGTTTTGGTTCATCTTTTTCAGTTAGACGCAGATCCTAAGAAAAGAACCACCCGATCATACCTCAAAAGGGCCCCAGCTGAAACTAAGAATAATGGGGGAAACATGCAAGAATGCTGTTTTCTTGTTGAACCGGGAACCAACACAACAGTGGCAGAGATAGACACAGAGAACCATCAACCCCTACCAAAGCAGATATCCAGAGACACAGAGGCTGCCAAGATCTCAACACTGAAGCAGACCTAAAATTAATCCAACATGACTCTGGGAAATTTGAGGAAGAGGGGCAGAAAGAATGTCAGAGCCATACATTGGATCATAACATGCAAAGACGTTTCCTCCTACTCAAAACTGAAGGCTAACTCCAAAATGCATGACCCATATGCTCCAACATGGAAGGTCCCTGTGGAGGGAGCATTACAGGAGGAGGCTAACAATGGTACCAACTTGACTGTATTCATTGACCACAAAAAAATGATTACTTTATTTTACAAAGGTTAGAGTCTTACATCCCCTCTGTGGTGGGGGAGGGGCCGTGTTTTTGAAAATTTCTGTCCCCCATGGCTCTTAAATTCATCTCACCCTTTCTTCTACAATGTTCCCTGAGCCTTAGTGGGTCTGTCAGCAGTGTAGTTCAGTGCTAAGTACTCTGTAGCCTCTGGGTTTCTGCTTTGATGTATGGATTTCTGTTTGTGTCTGTGTGTTTGCAGTTGTTTGATATTCTTAGGTGTACAGGATTATTTGATATCTTAAAAAAAATAACCATAGAAGAGGTTTTCTCTCATACACAAATCCATTCTAGACTGAAACTTCAAGAGAGCTTATCTGTGTCTCATTCTCTTTGTCTCAGAACTATTTTACTTCTAACTAAATTCTAGACACGTACACCTACAAAACCCCAGTATCTTCTCCATTCTATAATAATAGTGACCTCCTCTTTTGGATTCTGCTCTTCTGCACCAAGCCTTCAAACTATCCTCTAAGAGTGAGCTTGAAAATCACAGAACTCTACTATTTTTTTTTTCCACTTAACAAAGAAAGAAGACTCTCATCACCTGTTGTTTAGTGACTGCATATATTTTGTCCAGTGACAATTTGTTTAAGAGTCAACCTGCCCCTTATCATGTAATCATGGTCAGGTGAATTTTATTCCTGAAAGTTTGTATTTTATTAATTAATTACTTCCTGAAACTTTTATGTTAGAATGCATACAGGTTTAGGAGTGCCATTTCTTGTTGGCAAAGTAACACAAATACTATTTAATTTTTATTTATTTATTTTCAAGGACAGACAGAGAGGGTGGGGAGAGAGGGGGTCATGTCAGGACCTCTAAGAACTGCAAACAATCTCCAGACACATGTGACACTTTGCACATCTGACTTGATCTGAGTACTGAGGAACTGAACCCAGATTGTTAATCTTTGCAGGCAAGTTCTTTAACCACTGAGCCGCCTTTCCAACCCCATATTTATTTAATTTTACATGTAACATTTTCTTTTTCCTTCAGCTTGCTTCTCCTAATGCTAATATACAATTAATCTTTCTAATTAATATGTTTATATAAAATGTGCCATTCTAACCTTTAACTTTCAACTTAAATGTGATTTTTAAAACATGATTATACAATTTTATAGCAACATTTTTTACCATTGACCTTTTCTTCAAGTTTGACTACTATCAACATTTTCATGTATAAATTTATATATCTGTATATAAATAAATAGTTCATCAGAGAATAATTTCTCCCATTTTGCCTCAGGTTATGTAGTCTTTGTTTAAGTAGGGATAGATATTTGCGTTACTCAGTTGCTCTACTTCAATGGCACTCTTACTGATCCCATATTTTTCCATGTCTTAGAGGCTCTTCCAATCTTTCTTTAAAGGTCTTTACCAACTCAAGCACTTAATACTCAATGTGTTCCCCATGTATCATAGTTTACTATACTAATCCATTAGTAAGGTCCCTATCTGCATGCTAAAGAGTTGTTATCCTGTATAAAGACTTCTTCTTCCTCTATGTAATGCTGCTTTTCTCATGGCACTTAGATTCATATTCCATGTGACAGGATATATGTTAGATGGAAATCCTCCTGACTTGATGCCAGGTATTTCTACATGTTGATGTACTTTCCCCCATATCATGCTTTCAAATCTCATATCAGGTTTCTTCTCCTTTTTTGTCTTCTTATTCTACTTGGATGATCATCCCCCAAGCTGGACAATCTTCTAAATGAGCTCTACATTGCCCTTACCGCAACTAATACACTTATTATCAAGTAATTCATAAAATGAAAAGAAAGCAAGAGAAAAAAGGAGTATAGACAATAAACAGGGGAAGAAGGAAACCTGTAACAATAATTTATAATATAAAGTTAAGTAACATAATCGGGCAAAGTAGACAGATCCTGAAGTATAAAGCTGTTTTATGGATCATACTATAGTTATTCCTGTCATTCAACCAAATCCAATTTTTTCAGTACTAAAATTCACCTTTAAAATGGTAAGGCACAAACTTTGTCTGAGAAGATTTGTGCTTATAAGAAGCTATTTCTGTTATTTTAACTAAGACATATTTACACTTACTGCCAAATATAGTTGCTTTGATTGTAATTGCAGTAAATAAATCTCATGTTATTCAAAATAACTGACCATTAGATGTCTATTTTTGCAATGGAGAAAACATATATTAAAAATTCTATATTTTAAATTCAAATCCAAACAATTGACCATACCTGGTAAATTTATTGATTGAAACTTGCTGCATTGGAGACAGATGAAAAGTAAATTAACAACTTTTTCATTCCATCAAGAAAAATAAAAAAACTAACAAAAGAGGAAAAATATAGTTCTTTTTTTAAATCCGTGTGTGTGTGTGTGTGTGTGTGTGTGTGTGTGTGTGTGTGTAAAATAATAAAGCAACTTGTAGAACAAACCAAAGTGGAATGTACGGTCTTGAAATAGATGAAGTATTGGATAGCATAGTTACTAACATGGGGAAGGCAGATCTCTATGTAACCTGCTGACTGCATTTCCTTTGAGTACACACAAGTAGGGTGCTGGATCATACAACAGCTCCCTCTTTTTATTTTATTTAATTTTTTGAGCTACAGTCTCAGCCCATTTTAATTTAATTTATTTTATTTTATTTTATGTTATTTTATTTTATTGAGAGAAAGAGAAGAGAGAGAGAATGGACATGATGCCAGGGGCCCCTGCCACTGTAAACTAACACCAGACGCATGTGCCATGCTGTGCATATGGCTTTTACATGGGTACTAGAAATTGTATCTGGGCTTCTAGGCATTGTAACCAAGCACCTTTAACTTCTGGGCCATTTCTCCAGCACAACTCTGTCTTTTAATTTTTCTTGGAACTTTTGTATTATATTGCACCATGACTATACTGATTTATATTATCATCAACAATTCAGAAGAGTTTCCTTTTTCTAAATTCTTTTTATTTTCTTTATTAGTTGTACAAATAATCAATGTATAGACATCTATGGTGGTACCATCATTACCCTTCTCCCTATCCTCTCCCCCCCGCCAAAGGGAACCTCTTCGCTGGGAATTGTGGGTCATGCATTATGGGGTAGCCAACGGTTATGGAACAGAGGCAATGTCTCTGTGCATAATGTCACAACTTGCAGATCTAACAATTATTCTGCTCCCTCTTCTGAAAATTACACTCAGCCATGTTGGGTTCATTTTAGGTCTACTTTAGTGATGAGGTTTTGGAAGCCTCTGTGTCTCTGGATATCTGGTTTGGTAGGAGTTGAGTGATCTCTGTGTCTATCTCCTTCACCCTTGTGCTGGTACCAGATTCAACCAGAAAGCAACACTCTTGCACATTTCCCAAATTACTCTTGGTTTCAGATGGGGCTCTGGTGAGGTGTGGTAGGATTAATCTTTCCTCAGGTTCTGCATCCATATGAAAAAGAGAAAGATATTCTTCAATGGAGAGTGAAGTCAGTACCAGATAAATGGGATAACCATTAGTATTTTAGAGGGAACTTAATAGTTGCATGCCCTCTTGTACCCCAAGAATGGTGGGAGCTTGATATTGGAGAGCAGACTTGATTTTTGGATATGGTTCTGACATGTTACCTAGTTACAGCTATAGGTTCCATTCTACTGAGTGGATCTGTTAGCGAATTCAAGAGCAGTTGGTTACCCCTCATGGCTGTGTGCCACAATTGCATTTGGTGAGCATCACATCAGGTTGTTGGCTGCTGAGTAGCTTAGACTACAAGTTGCTTGGTCAGATGTTGGTCATTTTCTCCTAGTTGCTCATGTAACACCCTCTGGCAGTAGATAAGCTAACAGTCTGAGGACTATCTTCCCAGTTCCAGCCAAGTCTCTCCATGTTCTGTACCAACAGCATATGGAGTGTTTGGCAGTAGGGTCTTACCATTTACCTTTTGTGGGTAATCAAATGCTCTGACAGAAATATATCTTCTTTTGGCAAACCTTGTAGATCTCTCTGGTCACAGCTCATTATGGATGTTAACTGCATCCTGGTACTGGGAGTTATAGGCCAGCACAAAGGGAAAAGAAAGAAGAAAAAGATAGGTAATATAAAAGAGAAAGAAAGAACAGAGAAGAGAGAGAGAGAGAGAGAACAGGAGAGGATTAAGGTTAGTCTTCATCATACCCTCTCCAGGGCCCTTTGATTCAGGTGTTGCCTCTAAGGACCTGATGAAGGTTCAACATTTTAGTCTGTCTTTCAGGATATAGAATTTTATGGCAACATTTCCATTTGGGTCCAGTCCCCCCACAACCTTACCCTCCCTTCCTGCCCTACCATACCTATTGTCCAGTCCTCAAGATGTTTATTACATATGTCAGCATCATGGGCAGATTCAGGTTAGGAGCCACAGATGAGTGAGACCATGCGATAATTATCTTTCTCTGATTGGGTGACTTCACTGAGAATGATCTGTTCCAAGTTCGACCATTTTTCTTCAAATTTCATTCTGCCATTTTTCTTTAATGTTGTGTAGAATTTCATCATGTAGATATACCATGTTTTGGTTATCCATTTGTCTAATGATGGACAACAGGGTTGATTACAGCTCTTAACTATTATGAATTGAGCATCTATAAACATGGTTGAGCCAATCTCTCTGAACAGAGGCATGGAATTTTTAGGGTAAATGCCCAATAAGAGAATAACAGGGTTTATTGGTAACTCTATAGTCAACCTCTTTAGGAGTCTACATATTGCTTTCCATAGTGGTTGTACCAACTTTCATTCCCTGAACAGTGAATGAGGGTTCTTATTTCTCCACATTCTTGCCAGAATTTGTTTTCATTTCATTTTTTAATGTCTGCTATCCTTACTGAGGTAAGGTGGAATCTCATATTTGTTTTAGTTTACATTTCCCTGATGTTGAACATTTTCTTAAGTGTGTGTTTGCCCTTTGTATTTATTTCTCTGAGAACACCTTGTTCAGTTCTCTGCCCCACTTGGTGAATGGGTTGTTTGACTTTTTATTGTTTAGGCTTTTGAGTTCTTTGTAGATTCTAGAAATTAAGCCTCTGTCAGTTGTATAGCTGCCATAATTTTCTCCCATTCTATGGGGAATCTATTGGCTCTGCTTATTATATACTTGTCTGTGAAAAAAAAGACTTTCCAACTTCATAAGATCCTAATGGTTGAGTGATTGTTTAATTCCTGAGATACTGGGGTTTGTTAAGGAAGTCCTTTCTCACTCCTATATCATGAAAAGTTCTTCCTACTTTTTCTCCCACTAATAGCAGTTTCCAGTCTAATATTGAGGTCTTTGATCAATTTGGACTTGATTTTTGTGCATGGCAAGATGGGTGGATCTAGTTTAATTTTCCTGCATATTGTTATCCAGTTTGTCCCACAATATTAGTTAAAGATGCTGTCTTTTTTTCCAGTTCGCATTATTAGGGGCTTTGTCAAATATCAATTAACTGTAGTTACTTGACCCAAAGTCTGGGTCTTTCATTCTGTTCCATTGGTCTATAATCCTGTTTTTAATGTCAATACCATGTTGTTTTTGTTACTATGACTTTATAATGTAGTTTTAGATCAGGAATTGTGATGCCTCCAGAGGTGTTTCTTTTGCTGAGGATGTGCTTGGATATCCGAGGTCTTCTACCTCTGCATATGAATTTTCAGATCATTTTTCTATCTCTGTAAAGAAAAATGTTGGTATTTACTGATATTGCATTAAATCTGTGCATTTTCACAATATTAAATCTGCCTATCCATGAGCATGGGAGGTCTTCCCAATTTTTCAAGTCTTCCTCAATTTCTTTCTTGAGTGTTTTTATATTTTAATTATGTAGATCTTACACATCCTTAGTTAAGGTTTTTCAAGGTATTTGTTGTTGTTGTTGCTATTGAAAATGGAACAATGTCACTAATTTCTTTTTCTGTATCTTTGTCCTTTGCATGTAGAAAAGCTACTGATTTTTGTGTGAAGATTTTGTATCCTGCTACTTTGCTGAAAGAGTTAATCACCTTTAAGAGTTTTGAGATTGAGGTTCTTGGGTCACTTATGAATAGAATCATGTTGTATATGAATAGGGCTATCTTTTCTATTTGAATCCTGTTTATTTCTTTCTCCTGTCACATTTCTTCAGCTAGGATTTCCAGTATTTTGTTGAAGATCTGAGGTGAGAGTGGACACACCTATCTTGTTCCTGATCTCAATGGGAATTTCTTCAGTCTCTCCCCATTAAGTGTCATTTAGCCGTTGGAGCTTTATTTATAGCCTTTATTATGTTGAGATATAAACCACCCATGCCTATTTTCTACAATGTTTTGATCATGAAGTGATGTTGCATTTTGTCAAAGGCCTTTTCTGCATCTACCGAAATGATCGTGTGATTTTTTATGTTTAAACTTATTTATGTGGTGTATTACATTGACAGGTTTCTGTTTGTTGAACTACCCCTGCATTCCTGTGATCAAGTCTACTTGATCTAAGTGGATAATGCTTTTGATATGTTGCTGAATTTGGTTTGCAAGGATTTTGTTCAGGATATTTGCCTCTAAGTTCATCAAGGAAATAGGCCTATAGTTTTCTTGTGGCATGACTGCCTGGTTTTGGTATTAGAGTGAAATTAGGTTCATAAAAAGAATTGGGGAGCTTTTCCTGTTCTCCAATTATGTGGCACAGTTTGAGGAAAGTTGGTTTCAGTTCTTCCATGAAAGTTTGATAGAATTCAACTGAGAATCCCTCTGGTCCTGGACACTTTACTTTAAGGAGGATTTTGATTACTTTTCAATCTTGATGGGTGTGATAGGGTTATTAGGACAGTAATATGCTCAGAGTTTAGCTTTGGGAGGTGGTATGTGTCCAGGAATTCATCCATTTCCAACATATTATCCAATTGCATGGAATAGAGGTTTTTGAACTAAGTCTTGATGATCCTTCCAATTTCACTTATGTCTCTTGTGATCTAACCTATATAATTTCTGATTTTATTAATTAGAAGCACCTCTTTTTCCTGTCTTTTTTTTTTTTTTTTTTTTTTTGCTTGACCAGATTGGCTAGCAGTTTACCAATCTTGCTTATTTCTTTTTCAAAGAACCAGCTCTTTGTTTCATCAATTTTCTTAATTATTTTCTTAGTTTCCAATTAATTTTTTTCTGCTGTAATCTTAATTATTTCTTTCTGTCTGGGGCTTTTAAGGCTGGATTCTTTTTGTTTTTCTAATGCTTTTAGGTGGATGGCTAGGTTATTGATTTGAGATCTCTCTGTCTTTGTGTGAAGGCATTTAGTCCTCTGTATTTTCCACTGGTGACCACCTTTATTTTGTCCCATAAGCTTTGGTACACTGTGTTCTCATTGTCATTCAATTCTAGAAATTTTATAGTTTCATTTTTTATTTCATCCACTACCCATGATCCAAATGTGAGTTTAAGGGTATCCCATATTTCCCTCATATTCTGTTCACAAAAATTTTTGAACTTATTTAAACTTTTGGACTCATATACTGTTTCTTCTGGTTTTTCCTCCTGATCTGAATTTCGGCCTTCCACATGGCTGACTCTATTCTTGATAGCTTCTATAGAGGTTTGGTCTAGCTCAATTTGGCTTGCATTTTCTACAACTTTCTTATGTATAGTTTCCATCTCTCTTTCAAGTCCCCTTTTCACATCATTGTCTGATTTTCTTAATGCTTCTTCATATTCATCCTTGCATTTATTTATATTTTCATTGAGCTTAGCCACCTGGTTATTGAGGGCCTCTTTTGCTTTGCTCTCCTTCACATCATCCAACTGTCTTTGGAGCCTTTTATAGTTCTTTTCTATTAGGTCTAATCTATCAAGGACAGAATTCATAGAATTATTTGACCCTTGTTGATTTTCTGCAAGTTCTATTATTTGCTTGGCCAGGATTGCATAGCTTGCGTCTTCATTTTGGGGTTCTGATCCTAATGTCTTCTTCTATGTTTTTATTAGAGACATCTATTGTGGGACTGGGCAATCTTGTTCAATTTACTTACATTTGATTTTTCATGTCATTCCTTTTGCACTATGGTCTGCCCATCACAGTATGGGGATATTATTTAATTAGGAGGCAGCTGTAGTTTACCATTGAAGTGTATTCAGTGATTATTCCCTTTTATGTTTGCATTGATTAGGCTTCTGATGGCAATGGGCTTATCTGCTCAGATTGAAGGAAACTGTGAGGCTTGGGTCTGGGCCCAAGGTCCAGATGATGGAGTTTTTTGGTCAGTTGTTGGGGTATGAGAATGATTGGTCAGGTGGCCCAGGGTGACCAGGGCTAAGAGGGAATGGGACAAAGTAGGCTGATATTGTGTTGGAAGGTGGAAGGGTAGAGGATAGGCTTGCATGGTGGTTCTGCAATGCTGAGGTGTGAGGGGATAGGACAGCTGGACCAGTGGGACTGTGTAACAGGGTGTGGATAGAACTACTGGGCCCTGTGACAAGGTGGGGCAGAGATATGGGACTGCTGTGTGTCAGGTGTTGCTTGGGGGGATGGGCATTGGTCTGATGGGGTGATATGAATGGAGAGGGAAGGTAAACAGTAGCCTGCTGGCTTTTGTCTGATTAGCCCATTGGGAGTGAAGGCAGGGTGGCATGTGGGAAGGCAGTTATGTTGAAAAACAAAGAAGGGAGAGAAGAGGAGTGCCAACTTGCTCCTCTGGGTCCCTGCATGGAAGGACAGCAGGTGGGACAGCAGTCATGTGGGAAAACCAAATAGAAGAGGGAAGGGAGTGCTAGCTCGCTGTTCTGGGTCTGCTGCAGGAAGGGACAGAGGGTAGGACAGAGGTCCAGCAGAAAACCAAACAAGGGAGGGAAAGGGGAAGCTAGCCTACTGGTCTGGGTCTGTGCATGGAGGGGCAGCTGCTGAGATTGCAGCTGGGACTTCTTGAGGAGATTAAGGGAATTGTGGGCAACCCCAGGATATGGGAATCAGCAGATTCTCTACTTTGCTCCTCTCTGCCCTCCCACTGGAGGGCTACTATGATCTGCAAACCGCAAGGAACCCAAAGTATCTTGCCTTTCCTTCCCCATGGGGTGAGGTGTGATTAGGCAGATATCATTTTCACCAGAAGCCTTTTTCTAAATTCTTTATAGCATTTTTTAATAAAGGGCATTTAATTTGGATATGAGCTCTACCTAACTTTAAATCAATAAATAAATGTGAAAAGGAAATGTGAGTTACTATGCACTATAGGGCATGATTTTGTTGTGAAAATACTAAATATTCTGCTTTGTCACATGAATGAAACTGGAAGTCATTCCTTTATGTCTAATAAGCTAGTCACAACAAGACAAGCATGTGAAATAATTGAATATGTATTACCAGAAACAGAGAGAGGGGGAAATAGAGAGAAGAAAAATGGCCAACAGATAAAATGTTATAGTTCTGAAGGAGAAAGTATTGGTCAGTAGGAACTCTGTTTTAGTTATGAAGAAGTAGAGATTGGCCAAGGGGCAATGGTTCATTATGATAGTCATGAAAGGTAGGAGATTTGTTCAAGAGAAAATGGCACAGTTATGAAGTATAATTCTTGTATTCTGTGGCACAGTTTAGTGAATATAGTTAATAATTTTGCCTTAGCTATGTCAATGTAGTTAAAAGACAAGACTGAATAGTTCCTATCATAAAAAAATGAAGTTTATAGTAAAAGATAAATAAAAATGACTAGAGAGATGACTCAACGGTTGAAGACACTTGCTTGCAAAGTCTGTTGGCCCAGGTTTGATTTCTTAGTACCCATATAAAGCCAGATGCACAAAATGATGCATGTATCAGGAGATTATTTACAGTAGCAGAAGACTCTGGTTTGCCCATTCCCCTCTCCTTTATACATAGAATGTTTTGAGAAAAAATAAATCCAAAGAAACTTCAACCAATAAGCCATCTTTCTGGGAATCTATCCCATAAAAATAAAATCATCAATTATTTAAAAATTTTTAAAATCTACAGTACTCAGGGTAAAATGTGTGGTTTATGTCTATTTGTACTTAATACCCCACAATGACATAGCCCATCTGTCATATATATTTTCTCTGTAAGATTCTGTGCTTTCAGAAATTAAAGGGATTTTAAATGAGAAATGGTAACTTACCTTTGCTTTAAAGAAGTGATGGTTTCAGCAACATCAGAGAATATATTGGTTTCAGTTGGGGGTCACACTGTTTTATACACACCCACCTCATATTGACAAGTAGCATAGAAGAAAAAAATGTAGCCTAGAGATATGGCTGGCTTCAAAAATCCACTATTTTTCTACATAGGCATAGTTTCTAGCACTGTTAATTTTAACTTAGACTTACATTTAACAAAATTAAATGATTATGTCTTAAATATTGGATTTTAACATTATATGGATACATGTTACATTTTGATCATATATACTCCATATTACTCTCCCTTGTTTCACTCAGTCTAATTGTATTACTCTTTTTAATCACTTACCAGTGGCTATGCCAGAGAAAAGATTGACTCCTCTTCCTAGGCAACCTTTAACTGGGTACAGTGCACTTGAGAAAGGAGTGGCCTTCCAAGCCCTTTCCCTATCTATAACAGAATATTGACTATATCCATTTCAGGTAAGCTTAGTGCAGGTAACCACCAAAGTTGTTACTCATTGAGTATGATGGCCTTGTCTGGCTGGTCACCAGAGTTCCCCAGGGCTCTTCCCCAAACCCAGCTCTTACATTCTTTCATTCCCATTTTTCCAGATAAGAATATACATTATCCCCTTCAGGATTCTCAAATATTGGATTTTTAGAAGGAAACATACTCTGTTGAGCCAATTTCCTTGGGAATTCTAGAGTATCTTCTACATCACTTAGTATCCTGACTCACAACAGGGAATTATAATTCACTGACATGATAAATATACTCAGGGCATGAGCCGGCTTATATCATGCATCAATGCAGATCCGAATCAATAGTGTAGATGTAGGCTATGCAGTTGTTGAAAATGTGTAAATGCATCAAATTAATTTCAGTAGTACCAGATAGATTTTACTTATGGCTACTTGTCTGTAATGTTTCAATGCCTCAACACATGTAATGCCTGCATATTTATTATCTCAGGGTAGAGAAATACTTATGTCCTCCTGGCACAAAACTCTGTCCTTATCTAACCACATCTATACTTGAAGTGCTTATTTAAAACAAACATTAATCTTCTTGTGCATAAGTGGCTTTCAAATACTGAAGATACATTTTTGACTCTCCTATGAGACCACCATTTTTATTTTCATGTGCCATACCATCTTCTTCCCTTCATTGTTCTTGTCAAATAGTTAAAAATATCCTGGACTCTTCATCATTTTTATTCAAATCTATCCTATTTTTGTGTATCAGACTCTGAATGAAACATTTAAGGAAATGTAATACCTTCTCACACAAAATTATCACATTTTGAAAGTCTTTTCACGGATAGCATCTAGTACATGCAGCATTTTGTAGTGTCTCAGAAAGGATGTATTCTCTTTTCTTGAAAACTTAATATGAAAGAGTATTAATTATGTTTCATTTGCAGTTAATTTTAGGAAACAGAAAATGAGAATAGCCTAGAGGATGAGCTGATAATTATTTGCTTTGGCTTTGGCAGTTATATGAACCAGGAATGGATATGCTAGTTTATGTAAATACTGTCTTAGGTGAGTGAGTAATTTGTACAGGTTGTCTGATGTAAATTCATCCTAGAGATTAAATACACTGTTCACCAACAATGATAAAATGATTACAATGTTCAATGGAGAACCATTTAGGTCAAACTCTATATAATAAAGATACTCAGTTTGTTCTATTCATACTGGCTCTCTTTTTAAGATTTTTATTTGTGCAAGGAATGTTAAATCAAAAACCAATTATAATAAAATATAATCCAATTATATGGGCCATGGAGACCACACAATTTCATTTATCATTATATAGTCTCTCCCACTTAGATTTCTTTTGAACATTTTATTCCTTGGGAATATCTTTTTCCCAACTGCATCAGCAAATTAAAGAGGTAACAGCTTCAGTGTTTCTTGTATGTGTTCTATTCCCACCTGTCATCAGCCAAAGTCCATTGTCAATCTCCAAGATGCAATGAGAAGTAATTCCTTCTATACAGAATGCCTCAGTAATGTTCTTGTAATGCCAATGAAATCTATCTCTAGAGGACAGTTTTTGTTTTTTTCTGAAAATGTAGAAAGTGTAATCCTTTTACAATCTGTCTTTTTTCAAATCACTTGATTTCCCATGAAAACATCCTGATGCCTGTCCTTATTTTAAAAGAAAAAAAATAATATTAAATTGAATTTGGACGCTTGTAGGTATTTAACCTAAGTAAAACAATACATTTAAATAAATTTAGCTTGGTTCAACAATAAACAAAATGCATAGAAGTCTCCACATTTATTGTTAATATATTTTAGGGGCCAAATATAAGTAAGGAAAATATACTAGATCATATTATACAATCACATACACACTTGTGTTTAAAAGACTAAATAAGTTACTTTCCTATGTTATGTTATATGTTTATACATATACATAACATATTTTAAACAGAATAAAACTGGAAAATAAAAATATGTAACTAAAATTTAATCTTATTTTCTTTAGACCTTCTCTCATCTTTGTTCCTCTCCCTAATAAAAATAATAGTTCTTATCCCAGTTCATTTTCAGAAAACAGAAAATTAAATATCTTCAAAATTAAGGAATTATAGAGTACACTTGTATAACTTAGTGTATTTATTGTTATACTGAGTGTTCTGTGACAAAAGTTGGCAGCTGAAATGGTAAGAGTGGATTAGAGTATGTGGTAATCAAAATGATGAAATAAATTTCATCTTTGGGAAGTGACAGCATATATAAAAGTAAGAAGAAGTCAGTATAGGACTCTCTAGTACTGTGTGGCCTAACTGGGAAGGGAGTTAGTTTCCCTTTCAGTTCCATCATGGTATTCCAATGTCTTGTGACTGCAGACTGTGGTATCTGCAGCAAATAAGTTCTTACCTTTTAGCTCTGGCAGGTAATCAAGTATTTTGGCCTACATTGTTTTGGAGATCTCATGGGTCTTCCTAGCCAATAGCTGACTAAGGGGGGGGGAGCCCAATTATGGACCTTGGATTTACCAGCCAGAGTCCATGGTTTTAAGAAGGTTAATCTTTTTTTCACCTTCTGTTCAGACAGCCCCCTCCTTTTTTATTGGTGGTTATACCTTATATAATGCTAGCCAGAATGAGGGTTTCCATGGAACTAATTTTTAATGTTGTCTTTGTATAATTCCCTGCCCACCTTACACATCCCCTGCTCCTCTAATCCCCTCCAACCTCTAACATTCATCTCTCCCCAACCTACTGGGAAACCCTCCCTCTCTTCCCACCCCATTTTTGCTCTTTCCTGGTCTCACTCTGGTTTTATGCCCATGTTCCTGGTGTTAACTGCCACTTGCACTCATCTCCACTTTATCAAAGTGAGCCCTCTCTCCAGCCCCATATGCAGCATTTTTAGTCAATATCTGACTCCTTTCATAAGTACTTCTAATATTAACTACACCTCATCCCTTGTCACAACACACTTATGTTTCTCTTACAGCCTGAAGCCATTGAATTTTAGTTAACTGTTTTATGTCTTGCATATGAAATTGCAACCCATATAAAATGGGAAAGTTTCCCTCTTTCATTCATCATTGTATAGCAAAAAGAAAATAAATTAAACTACAAATCAGATACCATTTGTTTTTTTTCAGTCCAAATTTAATGTATTTTATTTATTTAGTTAGTTATGTATTTATTTATTTACATATTTATTTGAGAGAGAGAGAGAGAGAAAATGGTCACGCCAGATATCTAGATGCACCCCCTTGTGCATCTGGCTTATGTGGATACTGGAGAATCAAACATGGATCCTTTGGCCTTGCAGGCAAATGCCTTAATTACTAAGCCCTCTCTCCATCCCATTGGTCCAACTTTAAAAGTTCCTATAGTTTTTATCAGTAGTAATCAGGGTCAAACATCCCCATAATCCAGGGTCTTTTAACTGAGCCATAATACCAAAAAATCATAATGGCACAGAATAAACATTCACACTGCAAAATATGGCATTGGGCATAGCAAAGAAATATTCAACTAATACAAGATTTATTTTTTATTTTTTGCTTCAGATTTTTTTCCTCCTTTTTTTTCTTTATTAGTTACTTTTGTATTCAGCAAATACAGCTAGTTTGGTACCATTATTAGGCTCATCCGTGACCTATCCCCTCCCCTTGGCCCCTCCTTGTTGAGGTATATGGGTCATGCACTGTGCAGTTAGCCCACAGTTATGGGTAAATTGGTTCTCAAACATAGAAACATTGATAGATCCTAGGAATGTCAAGATACAGAGAAATTTGTAATACACTGTTAATTATTAGCACAATTATTGTTGTAATGTTTTGGAGTAAATATTTCATTATAAGTTGCAAATTTTTAGGTGGGGATTATTAGTTTGATAAGTGATGATACTTTCAAATACCAACTGAGAGGTTCTTAAATCTTAACTTGGTATTATAAAATGCACTGACTAGCAACTCAGATGTCACCAAAACAACCTTATTCTAGTCAACTATATATTATTAACTTAAAATTAGTTCAAAACTATAAAGAATTGTTTTGCAAAGATTCCCCATGTGAATGATCAGATGCAACACATTTCTTTATTTCTTTCATTTAAATGGTTCTTTCTTTTCTCCTTCCTTACTTCCTTTCTTTTTTTCTTCATTACTTCCTCTCTTTCTTAATTCTCTTTATTTCAATCCTGTATTTTTATCTATTTTCTTTCATAACAATTTTAATATTAATCAAATGCATACAACTTGTTAATTTTCCTACCCCTATTCAAGATCAAATACAAAAATGAAAATGTTCTGCATAATTTATTGATATTTATTGTCATTCTTCAGAAAAAAGTTATTATATTGATGATACACTACAGCTCCTTCATCAAGTATCACTTTTCTGCCAAAAATAAACTCAGTCCACTGATTATAATAATCTTTGTCACGTTGCTTATTTTGTCTCTGTGAGTCCACTTTTGTATATTTTCTACATAAATTTTTCAAATATATTCTCATTTTTAATCATCTGTTCAATTCAGTTGTAGACCTATAATGTTACAACTTCTTCAGCTTAAATAAGAAACTTTAAAATCTCTTGATATACAAATAATCCATAAACTACAGAAGATAGAAGTATTTTAAAGCACTGGGTCCCTCTTTTCCATGTGGTAAAACAACATGACACTGAGAATGTAAGTTTATAAACTCAGCTCTGACAAGTCAGCTGTAGGATCATTGTGGTAGACAGAATGATGAACCTCAAATATGAATGTGTTGTATCCTTTGGACATGTGAATGAGTCACTTTGAATGAAAAAAGTGTTTTGAGGGTATAGTTAAGGTAAGGTACTTGGGATTAGCAGACATTCTTGTTTATCTGTGTATGCTCAATCATATTCATGAGTCATTAAGAAACTGTTCCTCACTGGAGAGATGGGTTAGCAGTTAAGTGCTTGCCTGAGAAGGCTAAGGACCCCGGTTGCAGGCTCGATTCCCCAGGACCCACATTAGCCAGGTGCACAAGGGAGCACATACATCTGGAGTTCCTTTGAAGTGGCTGGAGGACCTGGGGTGCCCATTCTCTCTCTTTCTCTGCCTGTTTCTCTCTGTGTTTGTCACTCTCAAATAAATAAATATAAAACATATTTTTAAGAAAGAAACTTTTCCTGAAACATAGGCAACTTACTCTGGTTATACTACTGAGGGAAAGGGTTACCCCTCCCCAGTAACTACTAACTGCCAATAGCTATTCTGAAAGGAGTGGGGCATAATGGGTCTCCACCCTAACATCGGCATACTGACTGAGCCTATCTTGAGCATGTCTTATGTAGGTAATGACAACTGCTGTGAGTTCATGGGTTTAAAAGCTATGTCATGTCAGGAACACAGCATTGCAAAGTATTTCCTCCAGCTTTTAATTCTTTCAGTCTTACTTTCTGTGATATTCCCAGAGACTTTGAATAAACTATGCTTATGCAAGCAATTTATTTAAACTTAATGGCTGGTGCACAAAAGCTACATGAAATTAGAATATTTAGAACAGGGGCTAGTTGGGAAGAAGAAGAAAGGGTTCACTGAGAGTAAGAAGAGAATAAGAGTGTAATTGAGGTAAATATGAGCAAAGTACTATATATACTATATATACACACATATATATACATATATACATATGTACACACACATATATATACATACATATATATATAGATAGATAGATACACACACACACACACACACACACACACATATATATATATATATATATATATATATATATATATATATATATATATATATACATGCAATTATATATACATGCATACGGAAATGTAAAGAAAATCTTCCTGGCTAAGGGGAGTAAGAGGAATGAATAATGAAAGAATAATGTTAGAACAACTGTGTTGTTCCTGACATTGAGACAGAAAAGTTGGCCCAAAGCAACAGAAGCTTGGTGTCCCAGAGAAGGTGGGACAGGAAGCAGGTTATTTTCTGACTAAAATCTCCTCAAAGAAACCCAATCAAAAAGACTCCTCAGTTTTAATCTACAGGCTACAAGGTGATCAAATTGTAAATTGTGTAAATGATTAAATTTATGATGTTTCTATAGCAGAAGTAGAAAATAAGTACATCTTTTGTTTTTCTTTTTCCCTTTTAATATAAAGTTGTGATCTGAAAAAATCCTTTCCAGAACTCAATTTTCTGATAAATCTCTCTGAAGTGGTGATTTGAGTAAGTTAGTCATTACTGTTTAATGAGGTATAAACTATTCATATATAACCATTGCTATTGGTCATTTCTTCTCAGGAGCTGCAAGGATCTGAATATGCCTTCCAAATATTGTGTGATGGAAAGGAAGGTGTTGGATTGGCTGAGTGAACTAAGGTACAATGATGGCTTGAATGTTAAATGTCTTCCATAGACTTATGTGTCTGAATACTTGATCTCTACTTGGTGGTCCTGTTTGTGAAGTCTGTGAAGCCTTTAGGAGGTAGAGCTTTGCTGGATATTGTATTCTACTCCAACCTTGTTTGACATTGTTGAACTTTTCTGCTTCTTCCCTGCTGATGTGAAGATGTAACTCTGGTTTTAAACTTTTTCCGTAGTTTCCTTACATGTTAGAAATTTCTTCTCAAAACTGTAAGTAAAAATAGACCTTTTAATTCTCCATTATCTGCTTCTGGGTGGGTATTTTCAGTCTGTAATGAGAAAGTAACTGATAGAAAAATTTGTTTCATGCATGTGGCCATTGCTGGAATAATCTGACCATGTAGTACTTAATCATTTCAAAATGGTTTATTGGCAGGAGGAATGTAGGATTTGGAGCACTGACTAGAGAAGTTTTATACTTCTAGAAGCAGAACTGTGGTACGAGTTGGGAAAGTCAGAATGCATATAAAAAGGTAGACAAAGCTTATGACATTTTTGAGAAGAAAAGGGACATTGTCAAGAAGTGGGCTAGAAGAAGTTCATATGGCATTCTGATAAGGACTGTGGCTGCACTGTGCTTGTGTACTGAGAACTTGAGTAATATTAGATTTTAAAATAATGGACTTGCCAGGTGTGGTGGAGCAAGCTTTAATCCCAGCACTCTGGAGGCAGACGTAGGAGGATCACTGTGAGTTCGAGGCCACTCGGAGACTACATAGTGAATTCCAGGTCAGCCTGGCTAGAGCAAGACCCTACCTGGAAAGACCAAAAATAAAAAAATTAAAAAATTAAAAAAAAAAAAACACGGACTAATGTGTTTTGGTGGAAGCTATTTAAAGACAGAAAAGCACATAAAGTGTGGTTTGGCTTTTCTTTTTGCTACTCTGATTTTGATCTACAATTAAATAGAGCAGAATACAGATCAGAAGTATATGAAAAATGTAAAGTTGACAAGAAATATGAAAACTTTCAGACCTCAGGCCCAGAGACTGCAGCAGCTTTACTTGCAATTGTAAAAAAGATTACCTCCCCTGGGGCTGTACCATGAAGTGTTATAGTCCAGGCCTGCTTGGTGCTCTTTAGCTTCCTCTACCTTCCTCCTGTTGAGGTGAAGATATGGTGTTTGCTGTCTGTTTTTGTCACATTTTCACCTCAAAATTGGAAGCTGAAATAAACCATTTTCTTCCCAAAGGTGTTTCTGCTCAGGTATGTTGTCCCAACAATAAGAGACTATCATTTTTTAAAAAATGAAAAATTAAAATTAAGATAATGATTCCAAACAATAAGCATGACTCCAATTGACAATTATAAGTTATAACAATAGCATTAATGTGATTAATGTGTTGAGGTACATCTGCAAGTTGCATCTTAATTTAATAAATATGACTCATAACTATAAAAAAAGAAAGTGATAAGGGTACTGTACTCATGCTTTTACTTCTATGTCCATTTCTTATCTTACCATGGGTTCAAATCTCACTTCTGACAGGTCATCCATGAACCAGGACTGGTGGCTAACACTTCTGATTTCAGCTCTTGGGTGGCTTAGCAGTATGATTGGTATGAGATCAGTGCCAAAAAGGGCTACATAGTGAGTTCCAGGTCAGTTTCATTGATTGATAGAGATTCTGTCTTACAAAAAAGAGTGAAAAGGAAAAGAAATAAAGGAAAGAAGGAACAAAGGTAGAGAAAAAGCCAAAGAAAGAGAGACAAAATGAAAACTATATTTCAAGTTTTGGGAGGAGCCCTTCTGAGAAGTTTCTATGAAACATCACTCTCATGGATGGATGAGTGCTGTTGTAAAAGTGCTTTGAAGTGGTGAATTCGCTTTCTTCTTTTCTTTCTTTGTTTTCTTCATTTTTTTAAGAGCTACAGAGAGAGAGAGAGAGAGAGAGAGAGAGAGAGAGAGGGAGGGAGAGAGAATGGGCACATTAGGGCCTCCAGCCACTGCAAACGAACTCCAGATGCATGCACCATCTTGTGCATGTGGTTTATGTGGGTCCTGGGGAATCAAGCCTCGAACCAGAGTCCTTAGGCTTCAGAGGCAAGCAATTAACCACTAATCCATCTCTCCAGCCCTGTTCTGTTCTTTTGCCATGAAAGGCACTAAGTCAATACTGCACTCGACATTCTGCCTTCTGCCATGTGAGAAGATGCAACAAGTAAACCATTAGCAGATCCCGGCACTATAATATACAAGTTCTCTGACTCCAGAACTTCTCATATTCAGTGTAAATTTATATTCCACACAGTACCCAATCTATGCTATAATGCCTGTGTGTGAACTGTTCAAGGTTTTCTAGTACTAAATTGGACCCTGACTACCTCACTCCTGTCAGAAAATCAGACATTCCACTTTCTGGGTTAGCAATATATTTTAAGATAAAAAATGACAGGGAATGGATTTTAGCAGCCATGATATTATTGCCCACACTAGTGGAAACATCCCATCAGGCACAGACTTCCCATGTGTGTAAGAAATCTTTGTTATTTGTGATCTCCATCTCTTGTTATTGCTAACATGGGAACGAGGATCCCTCTTTCTCCACTATTTCCATTTTGAGTTAACTCAAGTTATTTATAATACCCATCTCCTGCTTTTGTAGTTCTCTGGAGAAGAGGTTGATTCTCAAGAATCCTTTACCCTCTATAAAAATGAGCACTCATGGCTGTTAAAACCACAAGTGTGGCTCCATTTGTTCCAGGCCTGCTGCTGATGCACATATTTGCAATATCGGCAGTGTAATTCAAATGCCTTGTGTGCTTCAAAATGTCAGTTTCATGGCAATAACATACCTAATGAGCATGCTAATAACTTTTGCAAGTTAAAAAATTGCCAAGGTGTAATGTAAGGTGAATAACAAATAAACTTTGTGCTATGCCTTTTCAAAACAGCTTGACTCAACAATCTGGGCTTAATTTAGGTAAATCATAAAAAACAAATGAATATCCATATTTTCAAATAGCCAAGAAAGATCATTCAAAATGATAATATTATCCTGGATTGTATTAAAACTGGCAGATGATCACTATTTTATACATTCACGTGTGATACTTAATAACAGTTCTAGAATAACATTCTTTCTATTCACATTATTTGTGCTGACCACTAGAGAAACAACATGAACACAAGGATTGGGGAGATGATTCAGAGGTTTAGCGTATTTTTTTTCCAAAGCTTTGTGGACAAAGTTCAAGTCCTCAGCCACTCACTTAATGCTGGATGGGTGTTTGTTTGCAGCAGCAAGAGAAACAATGTGAACAAATATAGCAGGATACTATTGTGGCAGAACTTCCTGTGTAGACTTGGCTTCTGGTGTCATTTAGTGAGTTATCAGTGTATTTGATTCCCCCCACACAAGCCAAACTAAACGCCATAGTGCAACAACCACTGGAGGAGTGAAGTATAGTTTCTTAAATTAAATCTACTTCCACATATTTAAGAGTTGTGCTGGGACCCTGTGTCCTTTCTTTGTATTCCTCTTAGCTTAGGGATAGCATTGGTTTAGAACATGTTTTCCTTTATTGTTAATGCTCCACCTTCAGTTTATGTTTTCTTTTTTTTTTTTTTTCTTGTGTGATTTCACAGACCTATCACTTTGTCCTTGTTACAACACTCAATTATTGTTTTATTTTACTTGTGCCTTGCTAGTCTGGATGCTGGGAGCAGAAGAGTGTTATTTATTTGTCTAGCTTGACTGTACATTAGTCAAAGTTTTGATCTTTAGGTCTCAGAGAGGTTATTTTAGGTTTTATCTTAGCAGTTCATAGTAACTCCCATCATCCAGTTGTAAGTCAAGCCCAGTGATTTGGATCAGCAATGATGTTCCCCACCCCAGACATTTCTCTCAGGATTAGAAGTATTTATCATCCCAAACAAACAGGAATCATTTTCCTGGGCTGGAAGGATGGCTTAACGATTAAGGCACTTGCCTATGAAGCCAAAGGACCCAGGTTTGAATCTCCAGGTCCCACGTAAGCCATATGATACGCACAAGGTGGCTCATGTATCTGGAGTTCTTTTGCAGTGGCTAGAGGCCCTGGTTCACCCATTGTCTCTCTTTTTTTCCTGTCTCTTTGTCTCAAATAATTTTTTTTTAAAGAATCATTTTCCTTCTAAGAGATTTTAGATTTTGTCCCTTGTCTAGAACCAACTCATTGAAGGACTTCTCTGGTCCTCTGCCACATGCACAATTGTTTTAGTCTAGTTTCCAGTCCGATTTCAAGGGAAGATTCTGAAATGAGGTGTTAGAAAGTCTGCTGCTGTGTGTCGCCCCTAATGTTTCAATACATTAACACTAATTACATTAGTAACTTTTCCTCTTGCTGTGACAAAATACATGATGAAAATAACATAAGGAATGAAGGATTTATTTTTGTTTACAAATGGAGAGTACAGGCCACTGTGGTTGGGCAAAGTAGCTCTGGGAGTTGTAGAAGGAATATGAGTCAGCTGGTCACTGATGCTAAGCTGGCTTTCTAGTTTTCCTTTTCTATGAGTTCAGGGCCCCAGCCCATGGGATGGTGCCACCCACATTCAGGCTGAGGCTTCACTGCTCAGTTAAACCTTTCTATAAGTACCCTCAAAGAACATTTGGAGTAAGTCTCCCAGGAGATTCCAATTCCAGTCAAGTTGCACAACCTTTAAAACTATGTTAATGACTTTAGCTGATTTTTTCCTTGCAAGTAGCTCTGTCAGGTGAGTTTGAATTTGTGCATCATGTGTCTGGAGGCATTTTTTTCTTTTATCTTTCAGGCCTTCAGCTGTCCTTTTACTTAAATTCCCTGATGGGCTCAACTTTTCTAATTGTCAAATTGGAATATTTTTTCAAGAGAAGTGAACCCAAACAGCATCTGTCTTATAGTAAAAATAATATGCAAATGTATATGAAATATAATGCAATAGTGCATTAAATTCCAGTGTTTTCTACACATATAAGCAGGCAAGTATGGGGAAGAGTTTGGCAAGCTGAGATGCTGCTTGACTTGGACAGTAATGACACCTCTTTCCTCACAATGAGTCTAGAAACCTGTTAGCAATCTAGGATCCGTACTGCATTAGGCTGAAGAAACACATCACACAATGGAATCGGGTGCTTGGTAAGCACACCCTTTCTAATCAAACATTTTTCAGGGTATATCTGTGTTCCAGAGATAGAGGACAATTGGACTGGACAGGCTTAAGGTACATGAAGAGGAAAGCAAACTGTGTGCTCTGAGTAAAATTTTATGGAGAATTTTCTGTTTACCATCTTATGACTAGGCCTGATTGAACATAAATATAATTAAAATTAGAGTTGCCATGGAGAGGAAGTGTATAGTAAAGTTTACCTGTCCCATTCTGTAATCACAGCAGAGAATTAGTATACACATCTAGCGAACAGCTTCTTCTTTTAATGCCATAAATAAAACCCCCACACAATAATTAGGAGCCTCATTCAGATGGCCCATTGACTGTCTTGGAAATATATAAAGAAGTGTGCTTAAACTTTGCTCTTCATAAATTTCATGCTACTTTACTTTGTATGTCATCTCTAAATCTTTGAGAGACATGCCAAGAACATGGAAATGCCCAGATAGGGGCAACCAGTATTCTCAGAACAGATTGGAAAAAATCCAAAAGCTAAAAGTTGGAGAACTAAAAATATGTACTAGTGTGTATAATCTTAGACTCAGAAAAGTCACTTATAGAAATATACATGAAATGCCTCCAAAAGCACAAATGAGTAAAGCCTAAAGTTCTTTCTGATTTTATTAACATACAACACTGAATGCTGGGATCATATCAGAAGTTCATTTGTAGGACATTACTTTTATAAATTTTGGTTCTCACACACAATGAAGTACTAGATAGACATAAAGATTGAGCAGAATTTCTGCAAAATAAGAATATCCATATACAATTGATTACTTTTCAAAGGAAGACACAGCCATCTTAATGATGAAGCACTATAAATGTTAATCCCCAGGAAGAAGCAGGGAGCAGAAAAGAGGTTATGTAGGATGAATTCATGTCTTCTGTGACTTTTACCATATATATATATATATATATATATATATATATATATTCATATTTTCATGTGTAAAATTAAATAAAAGGCTTTGAAAGAAGTTACTGAGTTTCAAAAATAAGCATAAATATAAGCTTATAGACAAGCTCTCATAAAATTCTTAACCTAATCATCCAAATGTGGATATAGTATAAGTATAATCTCTAGGATAATGGATACTCTAGATTTTCATACAGTTTGCTATTATCTAGACATATAATGGCTCAAACTGTGGTCCATGAAGTCTCATTAATTACTCTCGTAAGTGAGTTACTGAGAACAAGAAAACGGATACATAACTTAGCAGACTATGAGTCCAGTATCAGACCTGCCAGTAGGTCCAGATGAACTGTTATCAGAGAAAACATGGATGCATCTGTCTGTTTCAATGTCAGTGAGCATGGTTGAAACAAGGCTATTGGTCTATACACTCCTTATGTTGAAATGTATTGACACATGTGATAGTGGTTCAGTAACAATTTAAAACTGGTCTATTTCATTGTATGTAACTTACTTCTTGATTTGTTGATTTTTAAAAGAAAAAAATGCCAAGTGTATGTTATATACAATGGAATATATCAATTTTTTAAGACAAATGACAAGTTAAAAATTAATTTTATTAGAGAACAGTAACTTCACTGAGATCTCAGTGTTTTAAATATTAGAAAATAAAGGAATACATCATGCTTAAAAGATACTGGTAATGTATTACAGAAAAAAAAATAACACCTGTGTTGGCAAGATTTATAGAATATAATCAATATACCTTTGTTTATGGATATTCTCACACTCATATTCCATGGTGATCATAGCAGAAGATAGTTTGTCCAAATATAAATAAAATATCTCAATTTTAAACTTTGATTTCTAGTATGTTGTAAGGGTACACTTTGTTAAAGCCAAGATGGCTTGAATCAATGTATTTAACTTTGTGGTGTCATGTGGACACTGAAATAAATAATATTATCAAGAGATTGAAACAGAACAAGTAAAATATAACAAGGAAAATATATGCTGTTAATAAATTATTGCTATACAAACATAAACTTTTATATATTAATATATAATTTTGAAAATTTATATAGCAAAAAGTTCATCTAAATTTTTCTTTTTATTCCTGTAAAATTAATCAGAATATATATATATATATATATATATATATATATCACTTTCATTTTTCATATATTTCATCTGCTCTTGCTTTACAACTTAACTTTAAGATAGAAAATTCAGTAAGTTGATTTTTTCATATCATTCACATTTTCAAAGTGTTCTGAGACTCTCTGAAAGAAAAAACATATTTTAGAAAGGCAATATTACTTAAGATTGCAAATAAATTATAATTTCACATGTGGTTTTTTTTCTTTTGCTGCTAAAGATACTGGTGGCATATACATTGCTAGATAAGTATGGTATGAGAAATAAATAAAAATAATTACATTCTATGAAGACTAAACAAATGAACAAATGTTTTACTTCTTGAAATTTCAACAAGTGATTAATTATAGTTTCTTCTTTTGTGAAATTATGCTTTAATTTTAGCTGTAAAAATTGCTTTTTGAAAATTATTGCATTTTACCATATATTGCTCAATTTAACATTTATGCAATTCAATTGCTTTTGTAGCATTTTTATTTTTGTTTCCTAGTCCTTAAGTTAAAATTTCACCAATAAGCCAGGTGTGGTGGGGCACGCCTTTAATCCCAGCGCTAGGGAGGCAGAGATAGGAGGATTGCTATGAGTTTGAGACCACCCTGAGTATTTCCAAGTCAGCCTGAGCTAGTGTGGACCCTACCTGAAAAAAAACAAAACAAAACAAAACAAAAAAACAAAAAACAAAAGTTGATAACTAATCTAGCCAAATCAGTGAACTCTAGGTTCAGTGTGAGATCCTATATCAAAAAACTAAGGTGGATAGCAACTAAAGAATATGCCTGTCATCAACTTCTAATTTCCACCTATACATGCACCCTTGTGCACACATACACATACAAAATAAAATAAATAATTTAATTTTAAATAATTATTTATTTACTTGCAATGAGAGAGAGAGAGAGAGAGAGAGAGAGAGAGAGAATGAATCAGAACGGGCACACTGGGGCCTCTAACCACTACAAATAAACTCCAGACGAATGGACCACTTCATACATCTTGTAATGCGGAATGGAACCCTGGTCATTAGGTTTCACAGGCAAGTGAATTAACTGCTGAGCCATCTCTCCAGCCCTAAATTAAATAATTTTAAATAAATAAAAATAAATTAAAAACAAAAAAAAATCTAGTACAAAAACTTGATGGCTTATTAACCCATAGCATTACCTGTATTTCTGAAACTCTAGTAAAAATTTCAGTTAGTGTCTGCCCATCAGAGTCACTGGCTGAGATATAGGAGAGGCTGGGAGGGCAGGAACAGTGCCACACTCAGACACGACAAGGCACTGGCTGAGGTAACTGAGGGGAAAGGGCAAGGAGAGCGTTGTCCTCAGTGGCAGACATGAGGAATCACTGGCTAAGATGTGAGAGATGGAGGGGCAGGAGCCGTGCTGCTCCCCGTGGCAGGCACCGGTGCGCAGTGAGTACTCAAGTCCTGCCCTGACCTCCTGGCTCCATCGTGAGAACCAGCCTGTTGGCTGCTGTGGGCAGTTGACGGTTGGCAAGAATATCTAGCAGCCTTTCTGATTTTGATTGCCCAGTCTTTTCATCGTTGAAAAACCTCTAAATTCTTGTATGAAATAATTCTATTAAATGCTGTTGTTAGCTTCATGTTTGTTGAACGAGAAAGTTTTTTTTTTTGTTTTGGTTTTTTTTTTTTCGAGGTAGGGTCTCTCTCTGGCCCAAGCTGACCTGGAATTAACTATGAAGTCTCAGGGTGGCTTTGAACTCATGGCAATCCTCCTACCTCTACTTCCCGAGTGCTGGGATTAAAGACGTGCGCCACCACTCCCAGCTCTCGAAAAAGAAATTTTAAAAAAATTCACCAGAAGTACTTCAAAGTACTACATTGGGGGTAAAGTTTCCCTGTCTCCCCTATCTTTTGTGTTCTTATTTCTATTGCATTTGCCTATAAGTTGTGCCTAGTTCCATTAAAATTCTCAGCGGTTTCTTTTCTCTGCATATAAAACAGCAAACAGAAAAGGTCTTCAAACACCTTCACAAAAAATTGTCTTCAAAAAATTGTCTTCAAACACGTTTCACAGTTACCTGTTCAACTTTAGGCTGACACAAAGCCTTCATGTAACATTTGAATATCTATAAAATATTAAGGAATTTCCTTTTACTATATCTTGAATTTTGAGGTGAAGCTGAGTGTTATTGTTTAATTGATCAGAATTAATTCTAAAGGTGCAAGGAGTGTTCTAATTTTGTAATCACTAAATGGAGATAACAATCACCGCTGCTTTCTATCAGTTAGAATGAGGCTCATTTGTCCTTAGTGACTGTACTCTGGTTAAATTCATGACTCCATGAGGAAGAAATAGAATGGAAACAGCTTATAAAACAACATGTGTATTCACATCCAAGTTTTTTTGTTTTCAGTGTTCTAAAACCTACAATTTAGTGATACAGTAAAATCACACAGGTTAAGACTTGCCTCAGCTGTGAATATTTTTGTATCACATTTTTGTTTGTTCCCATAGTTCCCATTTGGGTAGCTATCCTTTCCTTCCAAAAGGATAGGATATTATTATTACTATTATTATTATTATTATTACTATTATTATTATTATTTTTGTTTTGTTTTGTTTTTCAAGGTAGGGTCTCACTCTATCTCAGGCTGACCTGGAATTCACTATGTAGTCCCAGGGTGGCCTTGAGCTCATGGTGATCCTCCTACCTCTGCCTTCCAAGTGCTGGGATTACGTGTGCCACCATACCCGGCTTATTATTTCTTTTATTACCAGACTTTTGTCCTCCACTAGTCCGCGTGGTCCTTATGAGGAAGATTTCATTCTTATCAACCAGTCTTTCAAAATGCTGGCCTATTTGAATTCTTTAAAGTATGAAATATTTGGGGCTGGAGAGATGGTTTAGCGGTTAAACGCTTGCCTGTGAAGCCCAAGACCCCGGTTCGAGGCTCCATTCCCCAGGACCCACGTTAGCCAGATGCACAAGGGGGCGCACGCATCTGCAGTTCGTTTGCAGTGGCTGGAGGCCCTGGCGCACCCTTCTCTCTCTCTCTATCTGCCTCTTTCTCTCTCTGTCTGTCACTCTTAAATAAATAAATAAAAATAAACAAAAAATTAAAAGAATAATAAAATATGCAATATTTATACTTATATATAACTAATATATTATTCATGTTCACGTTTTCAGTGCTTTTTGAGTTTCTTTGATTAACTTAAAAGTGGCACATAATATTTTTATTTATTTAATGGTGCAATATTGCAATTTGACCCATGCATACAATGTGTAATGATCAAATTAGGGTCATTAATATTTCCCTCTCTTGGTTATATGTTGGGAAACTTTCATGAACTATTCTCCTATAATTATTTTGAAATATATTCACTCAGGCTATAGTCATTGTAATGTGCTATGCAACATTAGACAAACTTCACCCCTCTGTTTTCATGCCCTCTCACTATCATCCCACTTTTTCCCCTTGATGATCTCTAGTGACATTTGATCTTCTCTTTGCCTCTATGTGCTCTAATTTAATTTCACAGTTGATTGGCATGACATGGTGTTTGTGCTTCTATGTATGACCAATGACCTCTGTTTTCATGAATGTTGCAACAAATAAGATTTATGCTTTTATATGGCTAAATCATATTCCTTTGGACTAGATGTTGGATATTAGTGGGAGATTGAATATGTTTTTTATGTTGTATAATGCATCTTTTTCATTAACTTTCTTTTATAGAGAAATTTTAGTTTAGCACCAAAAGTGAGATTGTAGTACATAAATTTCATATGAATACACATATATAATAACATGATTATAAATATACATAAATAAATATATGCATGTGCATACAAAGACACACACACACACACACACATATATATATATTTTTTTTTTTCCTCAATGAATGAATACAGAAAGTACCTTAGATTTTATTCATGAATTGTAAAGTGTGTATAATGGCACATATACAGCCCTATAATGTCATACAGAATAATTTGGATTTCCTAAACATTCTCAAAGTTCTGTCTATTCACTAGCACCCTGCAACTACAACCCAAAGCACTGATCATTTTACTATTGGTATAGGTTTGCTTTCTCTAGAATGCCATATAATAGAATTTCATAGACTATATTAATTTCAAATTCACAAACTATGTTATTTTCAAAGTCTGTTTTGAAGATTGCTCCATGTCTTTTCATGGATACAGGGCTCATTTATTTTTTAGCATTAAGTAATATTTAATTGCCTGAATGTGCTACAGTTTATGTAACCGTTCATGTACTGAAAGACATTGTTGTTACTTCCGAGTTTTGGCATGGATGGATGAAGCCATTATAAACAGTGTGGACATGTTTTCAGCTCACTTAGGGAAATATAAAGAAATGGATTTTTAGAGCAGATGGCAAGAGTATTTCATTTTGAAAGATGCTTCCAGACTTCCTTCTTAAAAGGACAATACCATCTTTGCATTGTTGCAGAAACAAATGAGAGTCCCTGCTGTCCGTCAACTTCCTAAGCACCTATGGTTTTCCACGATTTCGAATTTGGTCATATTAATCAATGTTAAATTCTATCTTGTTTTCATTTGCAATTTTTATGACAGCATATGGCGAGGTTCATGTTTTCATAAACTTAATATCAGTATGTTTCCTTTGGTGAGGTATCTATTGAGTACATTGGCCTGTTGAATCTTCTTTGTTTCATTACTGCTGGGTTTTAAAACATATTTGTATGTTTGCATGGCCATGCTTATTAGGAATTTCTTATGGGCTATGGGGATGGCTCAGTGATTAAAATCACTTTCCGCTTAATAATAACAGCCTTACTGGACCTAAGATGCTCCCAGTTCAACTCCCAAGAAGCCATGGAAAATGCTGGTCATGCTAACAAATCTGTAACCCCAGTCTGTAAGGGAAGAAGACCAGAGAATCAGTGACACTCATTGACTAAAACAGAGCAGCACCTACTTAAGGGAGACAATGCGTCTCAAGGAAATATGCAGAAGAGCAATATGGAAGGACACTCCCCTCCCACATGATGCACATGCATCCGGAAGCTCACTTCTTCATACACCACACCACAAACGTTATACACACACACATACACACACACAGAGAAAATAAATAAAAAGATAATTGTCTTTTAAAATATTTTATAACACTCTGTGATTTGTCTTTCTATTACCTTTGAAAATAACCACAATTACCTTTAATGAAATCTAGCCAACCAAGTTTCTCCTTTAGGAATCATACTTTTAGTGTCCTATGTAAAACTTCATCATCATACCCAACGTTATTGTTCTATTGGTCATTTTCTGCAAGAATGATACTCTGAAATTACTGCAACATTTCAGTGAATCTTTAAGCCAGACACAGTCAGTCCTTTCATGTCTGAGTCTGTGGCCTGCCCTTATCATTTTTATTATGAGTTTACTGATATTCTGATAGCAACATGGTATTATGATGCACACGGCACACATGCACATGGACACACACTTGTTTGGTGATGCACTGAATCTGAAGCTGTCTTTGAGTGCACTGTAGTTTCCTATCTTTTACCTTTGGTATCTTTCCACTTATTTCATTTTTTTATTAGTTATGTACACAGTGTGTATACAGTCATGTTGGAACAATCATTAACCTTCTCCCTTTCCTCCTTCCTCCGAAGGGGAGAATGTGGGTCGTGCATTGTGGGGGTAGCCATCAGTTATGGGGAAGAGGCAATGTCTCTGTGCATAATGTCACAACTTGTCACTCTAACAATCTTTCCACCCCCTCTTCCATGAATTTCCTTGAGCCATGTTTGGTTCATTTTAGGTCTTCTTCAGTGATGAGGTCTTGGGAGCCTCTGTGTCTCTGAATATCTGGTTTGGTAGGAGTTGAGTGTTCTCTGTGTCTGTCTCTGTCACCCTTATTCTGGTACCAGATTCACCAAGAAAGCAGCACTCTTGTTCATTTACCCAATTACTCTATGGTTTCAGCTGGGGCCCTGATGAGATGCAATTGTGTGATTGTCTCCTCAGGTTCTGTGCCCATATGAAAAAGAAAAGCAGATTCTCCAATGGAGAGTGAAGTCAACACCAGATAAATGGGATAACCATTATTATTTTAGAGGGAATTTAATAGGTGTAGGCCCTCTTATAGCTCAAGAGTGGAGGGAGCTTGATATTGGAGAGTGGACTCAATTTTTGGATATGGTTCTGACTTGTTTCCCAGTTCCAGCTATGGGTTCCATTCCACTGAGAGGATCTGTTAGTCAAATCAAGAGCAATTGATTACCCACCATGGCTATGTGCCACTGTTGCACTTTTGTGAGCATCATGTCAGATTGTTTACTGCTGAGTAGCTTAGACTATGAGTTGCTTGGACAGATATTGGTCATTTTCTCCCAGTCGCTCATGTAGCACTTTCTGGCACTAGACAAGCTGTCTGGGTACTGACTCTCTTCCAGATTCCAGGCAGGTCACTCCATGTTCCATGTCAACAGCATATGGAGTCTTTGCCAGTAGGGTCTTACTATTACCTTTTGGTGGGTTGTCAAGTAGTCTGGCAGAAATCTGTCATCTTCTGAGAAACCTTGTAGGTCTCTCTAATCAACAGCTCATTGTGGATGTTAACCACATGCTGGTACTGGGAGTTACAGGCCAGCGTCAAGAGAAAAGAAGGAAGAAAAAGATAGGTAACATAAAAGAGAAAGAGAGAAGAGCTAGAGAGAGAGATAGAGAGAGAGAGAGAGAGAGAGAGAGAGAGAGAGAGAAATAGGAGAAGATTAAGGTTAGTCTTCATCAATAAAAACTCCAAGGTCCTGTGATTCAGGTGTTCCCTTTAAGGACCTGATGAAGGCTCAACCTTTTAGTCTGTAATTCAGGATATAGGGTTTTATGCTACAGTTTCCATTTGGGTCAAGTTTTGTATCCCCCCCACTCCTACCCTCCCCTATCCCCACCCTCCTGATTGTCTAGTCCTTGAGATGCTGATTAGGTATAACAGCATCTCAGGCAGATTCCAGTTAGGAGCCACAGATGTGTGAGACCATGCAATGATTATCTTTTTATGATTGGAAAATTTCACTGAGAATGATCTGTTCCTAGTTTGACCATTTATTCTTCAAATTTCATTGTGTCATTTTTCCTTACAGCTGTGTAGAATTCCATCATGTAGATATACCATGTCTTGGTTTTATCCATTTGTCTAATGATGGATATCTGGGTTGATTCCAGCTTGTAGCTATTATGAATTTAGTAGCTGTAAACATGATTGAGCAAATCTTTCTGGACTAAGGAATGGACCTATTAGAGTAAATGCCCAGAAAGTAAATAATTGGCTCTGTTGGTAACTTTATAGCCAAAATTTATAGGAGTTTACATATTGCTCTCCATAGTGGTACCAACTTACATTACTACCAACAATGAATGAGGGTTCCTATTTCTCCACAACCTTGCCAGCATTTGTTTTCATTTGATTTTTTAATGTTTGCTATCCTTACTGGGGTAAGGTAGAATCTCATAGTTGTTTCAGTTTGCGTTTCCCTAATGATTAGGCATGTTGAACATTTCCTTAAGTGTGTGTTTGCCATTTGTATTTCTTCCTCTGTGAACTCCCTGTTCAGTTCTCTGCCCCATTTGTTGAGTGTGGACTTTTTATTGTTTAGGTCTTTAGTTCTTTGTAGATTCTAGAAATTAGTCCTCTGTCAATTGTATAGCTGGCAAAATTTTATCTCCCATTCTGTGGGAAATATATTGGCTCTGCTTATTGTATGTTTGTCTGTGAAAAAACTTTTCAGCTTCATGAGATCCCAATGATTGAGTGATTGTTTAATTTCCCAAGCTACTGGGGTTTTGTTCAGGAAGTCTTTTCCCACTCCTTTATCATGGAAAGTTCCTGCTAACTTTTTCTTCCAGCAGTAGCAAGTTTTCTGGTCTTACATTGAGGTCTTTGGGCCATTTGGACTTGCTTTTTGTGCATGGCAAGAAATGTGGATCGAGTTTCCTTTTCTTGCACATAGATTTCCAGTTTTCCCAGCACCATTTGTTGAAGATGCTGTCTTTTTCTCCAGTCTACATAGTTAGAGCATTTGTCAGATATCAAGTATCTGTAGTACTTGACCCAAAGTCCAGGTCCTTGATTCTGTTCCATTGGTCTATAATCCTGTTTTTTATGCCAGTATCATGCTGTTTTTATTACTATGGCTTTGTAATATAGCTTTAGATCAGGTATGGGGATGCCTCCAGAGGTGTTTCTTTTGCTGAGGATTTGCTTGGATATCCAATGTTTTCTGCCATTCCATATGAATTTTGAGATCCTTTTTTTCTATCTCTGTGAAGAAAAATGTTGGGATTTTTATTGGTATTGCATTAAATTTGTATATTGCTTTTGGTAAGATTGCCATTTTTACACTGTTAATTCTGCCTATCCAGGAGCATCAGAGGTCTTTCCTAGGATGAAGCCTACTTGGTCAAAGTGTATAATGGTTTTGATGTGTTCTTGAATTTTGTTTGTGAGGTTTTTCTTTTGTTTGTTTGTTGTCTTTTGTTTTTTGTTTTCAGGATCTTTGTGTTTAAGTTCATCAGGGAAAGAGGCCTATAGTTTTCTTTTATATTTGCATCTCTGCCTGATTTTGGTACTAGGGTGATACTTGCTTCATAGAAGGAGTTGGATAGCTTTTCCTGTTCTCTGATTATGTGGCACAGTTTGAGAAAAACTGGTTTCAGTTCTTCCATGAAGGATTTATAGAATTAAGCTGAGAAGACATCTGGTTCTACACTCTTCTTTTAGGGGAGGTTTTTATTACCTTTTCAATTTCAATGGGTGTGATAGGTTTGTTTAGGAGATTAGTCTGCTCTACTAGGTTTGGTAGGTGGTAATTGTCTAGCAATTCATCCACTTCCTCCATATAATCCACTTTTGTGGGACAGATTTTTGAAATAAGTTCTGATGATTTTCCCTATTTCACTTATGTCTGTTGTGACCTCTCCTTTTTCATTTTTATTTTGTTAATTTGAAGCTTTTCTTTTTTTCACTTGATCAAATTGGCCAGGGGTTTATCCGTTTTGTTTATTTTTTCAAACAACCAGCTCTTTGTTTCATCAATTCCCTTAATTGTTTCCTTAGTTTCCAATTCATTAATTTCTGCTCTGATCTTGATTATTTATTTCCATCTGGAGCTTTTAAGGCTGGACTCTTCTTGTTTTTCCAGTGCTTTTCGGTGGATGGTTAGGTTACTGATTTGGGATCTTTCTCTCTTTGTTGTGAAGTCATTTAGTGCTATGAATTTTCCCCCCGAGGACTGCCTTCATTGTGTCCCATAAGTTTTGGTATGTGGTGTTCTTATTGTCATTCAATTCTAGAAATTTTTAAATTTCACTTTTTAGTTCACCCACTACCTATTTATTATTTAAAAGTGTGTTGTTCACTTTTCAGGAGCTGGTAGGATTCCTGGTTCTACTTTTATTGTTAATTTCTAACAATACAGCATTGTGATCAGATATCATGAATAAATTATGTTGTTCTTCCTAAATATATGGAAGCAGGCTTTTTGGACCAGCATATGATCTATTTTAGAGAAGGTTCCATGGGCTGCTGAGAAGAATGTACAATCTACAGACTTTGGGTAGAATGTTCCGTAGATGTATGCTAGGTCTCATTGATCTATGGGATCTATGATCCCTGTTAATTTTCTGTTTGGATGATCTGTCTATTGCTGAGAGTGGAGTATTGAAGTCCCCAGCTATGATGGTATTAGTGGTTATTTTTGTTTTGTTGTCAAGTAGGTTCTGTTTTATGAATTGTGGTGCCCCTGTGTTTGGTGCATACAGATTGATGATTGTGATATCCTTTTGTTGGATCATTCCCTTGATAAGTAAGAAGTGGCCTTCTTTGTCTTTTTTGATTACTTTTGGTTTGAAGTCTATTTTATTCTATATTAGTATAACTACACCTGCTTGTGTAGTAACTGAGGTTTGATTTAATCCCTGAAATACTGTGGCAGTTTATATAGTTTGGTGTTTCTTGGAGTTTGTAGATTTTCGTGCCTTCTCTGAGTTGGTTATTGTGATCTGTTTCTTGTAGGCACTTGAGGTTGTTTATTTGATTCTACTGTGTGTAGAATTCCCTAAAGTAATCTCTCTAAGTTTGGTTTTGTGTTCATATAGTTTTATAGCTAAGTTTTGTCATGGAAAAATTTTCTCTCCCCATCTATTATGAGGGATACTTATGCTAGGTAGAGTAGCTTGGGTTGAAGCCATAGGTTCTTAGACTTTGTAGCCTTCCATTCCAGGCCCTTCTGGCTTTCAGGGTTTCCATTGAGAAGTCTGAAGTAATTCTGATATGGTTACCTTTATATGTTGTATCTCCCTAGCTGCTTTTAGAGCTTTCTGTTTGTTATCAATGTTTAGCGTCTTAATGATAATATACCTTGGAGAATTTCTCCTTTGGTCCAGTCTGTTTGTAGTTCTGTTATCTTTTGGGGGCTTTCTTTTGAGAGAGTGAGAATGTTTTCTTCGATAATTTTGTTGAATAATTTCTCTGTGCCTTTTCTCTAAATTTCTTCCCCTTCTGGTATTCCCATGATATGAATGTTGGGACATATGGTGGTTTGATTCAGGTGTCCCCCATGAACTTGGGTGATCTAAATGCTAGGTTCCCAGCTGATGGAGATTTTGGAATTGACACCTCCAGGAGGGAGTGTATTGTTGGGGGGAGGCTTATGGGTGTTATAGCCAGTTTTCACAAGCCAGTGTTTGCCACACTCTCCTATTGCTATTGTCCACCTTATGTGGGCCAGAATGTGATGTGTCCACCCTCTGCTCTTGTCATCATTTTTCCCTCCCATCGTGGAGCTTCTCCTCAAGCCTGTAAGCCAAAATAAACCTCTTTATTCCCACAAGCTGCTCTTGGTTGGGTGATTTCTATAGGCATTGTGGACCTGACTGCAACAGTAAAATGGTACCCAGGAGTGGGGTTGCTGCTAGACACCTGACTGTGTAGCTTTGGCCTCTTGGAGCTGATTTTCAAAAGGAATGTGGAAGAATTTGAAACCTTGGCCTAAGAGACACTTTGCCATGCTGTAAGGTGAAGTTTGGCTTATGACGCTAAGAAAGAGCTTTGCTTGGACTGGGCTAGAGGCAGTTTGTGTGAAAAACTTGCTGTTATGCCCGTGTCCTGAGAAGTTGTGCAGGGTTGCTTTGTGTAGAAATGTACTGATATGAGCAGAGAGATATGCCACAGAAAGAAAAATTCTGGGTGAACTGCTGCCTGTTCAACTGCAATTGAGAGACTACGACCTTTGAGATTGGGCCAGTTGTTCTGTACTGGGTCAAAAAAAGAATGTAGACTCTTTTGTAGGGGCCTGAGTGCTCAAGGAGTGTCCTGTTCTTCAAAGTCTGCCTTATTCCCCCTGGATTAACAAATTGGCACCCTACCGGGTATTGTGGAGGTATAAAGAATACTGGAAAGAGGGTCACTGTGTTTGCAAAACAGTCTTGTGTTTTGGAAATGGCCATGTTGGAGGCATGCATGGAGACCCCATGGGGCCATGAGGATGTGGATTGCAATGGAGACCCAGTGGAGATGCCAGGACCACAAAATGGCCACTAAGGAAAACTGCTGGCCCCAATGAAATTTTTCAGAACTGTGAGTAGCCTAGCTGGAGGGGTGGAATTAGAATGCCAGAGACTTGTTGCTGTTTAGAATTATCTGACTTGGAGATTTGTCACTGGCTAGAGTTAGACTTAAAGCTACAGTGTATGATGTTTGTACTGGTTTTTTTAAATCTTGTATTGGTCAAATATTTCTTTGCCATGTCCAATGCCATCTTCTGCAGTGTGAATGTTCATTCTATGCCATCATGAGCTTTTAGGGGATTTTTTTGGTATTATGGCTCAATTAAGAGAACTTGGACTATGGGGATGTATGAACATCATTGGAATTGAGAAAAACTATGGGGACTTTTAAAGTTGGACTGAATGCATTATATTTTATATCATGTATGGATATCAGTTTATGGGGGCCATGGGCGGAATGTGGTAGTTTGATTCAAGTGTCCCCCATAAACTTGGATGTTCTAAATTCTAGATTCCCAGTTGATGGATATTTGGGAATTAACACCTCCTGGATGGAATGTATTGTTGGGGTGGGCTTATGGGTGTTATAGCCAGTGTCCCCATGCAATGCCAACCTGACTGCAATAGGATGTTTAAGGGTATCCCATGTTTACTTCATATTCTGTTCACAAAAAAAAAAAAAAAAAAAAAAAAAAAAAGTTTTGGACTCACTAACTGTCTCTTCTATTTTGTCTTCCAGTTCTGAGTTTTTTTTCTTCCACATGGCTAACTGTATTCTTGTGAGTTTCTATATAGTTTTGGGCTTGTTCAATTTGGCTTGTATTTTCTACTGTTTTTTTATATATACTTTCCATTCCTCTGTCTAGTTCCCTTTTCACTTCACTTTCTGGTTTTCTTAATGCTTCTTGGAATTCATTCTTGCATTTATTTATGCCTTCATTGAGGTTATTCACTCCTTATTGAGGTCCTTTTTCCCCTTTTTTATTGAGGTCTCTCTCTCTCTCTCTCTCTTGTTAATCTTCTTCAGATCATTTAACTGTCTTTGGAACACTTCCTGGCTCTTTTCTATTAGGTCTAATCTAGTGAGGATGGCATTCATACAGTTAATGGACCTTTGTTGATTTCTGCAAGTTCTGCTATTTGCTTGACCAGGGTTGCATAGCTTATATCTTCATTTTCGGGTTCTGATCCTATTGTCTCTTCTATGTTTTGATTAGAGACATCCATTGTGGGACTGGACAAACTTGTTGGATTTACTTACATATGATTTTTCATGTTATTCCATTTGCACTGTGGTCTGCCCATCACAGTGTAGGAATCCTATTCAATTTAAGAGGAAGCTGTAGTTTACCCTTGAAGTGTCTTCAGTGATTATTCCTTTTTTTTTTTTTTTTTTTTTTTTTTTTGATTTTTTGAGGTGGTGTCTCACTCTAGCTCAGGCTGACCTGGAATTCACTATGCAGTCCCAGGGTGGCCTTGAACTCACAGAGATCCTCATACCTCTGCCTCCCATGTGCTGATTTCGAAGGTGTGCACCACCATGTCCAGTAATTATTCCTTTTTATGTTTACTTAGATTAGGCTTCTCATTTCAATTCAGCCTGCCTGTTCAGAGGTAAGGAGCCCCTGAGGCTCTGGTGAGGGCCTGAAGACCTGATAAAGGGGCTTGTTTTTCAGTGGTTCAGGCTATGGGACTGCATGTTCAGATGGTCCGAGGGGACAGGGAGCAGGGGGGAATGGGACAAAGCAGAGTGATGGTGCAGCTGGGCTGCAGAGGGGGTGATGATGGGAATGCATGATGGTTCTGCAATGCCCAGGGTTGAAGGGATGGGACAGCAGGTCCCTTGGGACTATGTAGCAGGGGTTGGATGGGATTTCTGGGTCCTGTGACCTGTCACCTGGCAGCTACATGCATGAACAGAAGCCAGAGAAAGCAGGGGGATGACAATGTCCCCTTTCCCAATCATCCACTGTCATCATAAATACAATAGAACCTAGCTAGTGATTCTAATGAACTGGAAACAATAAGAAATCTGGAGAAACTGAACACAATCTTTGGGAGTGAGCATCTTTTCTAGACCAATCAGAGCTGGGATGGCAAAGAAGGGATCAGGAAACAGCTGTCTATGAAATAGAGAAGAATGGCTTCACAGGCAAGTTCTTAACTGCTAAGCTGTCTCTCCAGCCCTTTTAGTGAATTTTAAATGGAGGCATTACAGAAATAACAGTTAAGGTGTTCTTGGATTAAAATTTGAAACTATTGGAATACTGACTAGATGTATTCATAATCAAGCTATATATTTTTCATATTCCAATATTTCAGATATCTCATGTAAATATTTATAATGTGGAGATAAACCTTGGAATGCCAGTGCCATTTAAAATATATACTAAAAACTGACTTATATGTATTTTTGTCTTGCTACATATTTCAAGCTTCAATTTATCACTGATGCTTTAGGCAAAAGGTGAAATAAAATGTATGACAATTAGTGAGAAGTAATACCTTCCTCCTGAAGCATATTTAGTAAGTGCTCAGAACACAGATGACTGACTTTGGAGAAACAATCAAGGTGTAATCTGTCTCACAGCATTCATCACACTTTTCCCTCTCCAATCCATCAGGACTGTGGCAGACTTCATGCCCAACTGTCACAATCAATTGAATCTTTTCAGCTGACAGAGTAAAGCACGTGAGGGAATTCCTGGATGATAAGATGGGCATCTCTCCCTTCTGTTAGGAAATTGCAAGGTAGACTGAGTGAGGTTTCATTTTACCTATTAAATGACTGCATGTAGACATCTCAAAATGTAAGAAATGGAATTTTACTGCCCTTCTCTATAGTTCTATTATTTTAAAGAATTTTCACACTTTATTTACAAATCATGGCATTTTGGCTTATTTCTTTGGCAAGTGACTGTCCACTATTTAAGGTACATCTTTATAATCTGATCATTTTAACTCAGTGGTAGGAAGATGGCATCCTCAATTTTGTTTCCACCATAAGCAATAGTGTGTTGCTTCTTTGTGTTTTCATGTTTTTTTTTCATTTTAATGAGATCTGTCTGATAAGAGAGATCATTATATAAAGAGAGATCAATATATAAAGAGGTATTAACATGAAGGATGAGAGAAGTTTTCATCAAGAGCAAGGCATACTTTTGGCAGGGAATGAGTTTTAATTTTAATCAGTTATGAGTTTTTGTCATATGACAGAGGGTATGCTTAATACTACCCTACAAATATACAAAATCAGGCATGAATTTATAAATGGATTTTCAGTAGGAATGCCTCAGCACTGCATATTAGAATTCAGCCAACATCGGCTTTTGCCTCAACTGTAACATTCAGTACCTCAAAATAGAGGCATAGCCAAGGTAATTTCCTACTATCAGCCATTCTTTAAGTCATAATCACAGAAGAAATGTGTGTGTATACATGTGCATGTGTGTGCATGCATGCATGTGTGTATTTGAAATCAAGATGAAGAAAATTTCAGATATCTTTGTCTCATGTGGCCAATTGAGTCCTTGTTCCCATTTTCAACTCCAAATCTGAAGGCTAGTATTTCCTGACTGATTCTGCAAGCCAACAAAAACATGAAATTTTATAGGGCAATGGTGAAATTACTGCAAAACACTTAATTTGAAGATTTGAAGATGTACTAAGAAAAGGTGTGAAATAGTTGAATATTCTTTTAATTTTTTTCATTGTCCATTTATACTTCCACTTTATCCTACAAAACAATTTTACTTTTCTCTTATTTTGTGCAAGTATTGATATTAATGCTATTTAACATTCTGAAAATTATATTTTAACAATTTTGTTAAATGCACAGGATTTCAAAGTTGTACCTAAGTTTCTTGGAGTTCACCATCTGATTTTTTCACTGTGAGCATTAGTGATGTTTCCTAGTGCATTTATTGTGCTCAGAGAATCACAAAATACTTTCTAAAGGGCTAGAAAAAAGTTGATTTTGTGGTGCTATTTCTAGATCTAGCTAATAACGTAGTCCCTTGCCTGATAAGTGCTGTCTCAAAGATCAGGTGTCTTATTATGTAGTTTTAATAATCTAAAATTATACTAGGAAATTTATTTCTGCTCTTATATGAACTGATTGCTCAATTATTTTTATTTAATAAATTCCTCAAAGTTGTTCTTGCCTACTTCTGTATATTTCCTTTGACTTGCTCATCTAATTATTTGTGTTAAAACACAGGTTTGTAAATGCTAATAAAGATAATCTAATGTTTGGCTAGGCACTTATACTAAAAAATTCTAAATCACATTAACTTTTCCCATTGTATTTACTCTAACATGTAATTGGAAATAATTTACAATACCCAAAATTTTATTAGAATAATCTCTGGACTATAGTTAAATTGGCTTTAAGTGGCTATAATAATTTTTACAGAAGTGATAGCATCTGATATTAAAATTCCATAGATCATGATAACATTTAGATAGCATTGTTGCTGATTGTAACTATCTTGTAAACCAAATGATATGCTCTTGATATAGAAGTCAGGCTGCTTTTAACAATTACCATGTTCCAGCATTTATAAACCTATACAAGTGGTCTATCTTCATCCTGGTAATTTCCATGCTTAATAAACATCACCAATATGTTCTGCAAGAGAGAAATTATTTTTCTTGCCACTTAAATATTTTTGATTTTTAATTGAAAAGAATAACTACATTTATTTGTGTTTTCCAACAGAATATTCTCATGTGGGTATACGTTGTGGAATGGTTAAATGCAATGACAATACAGACACTTTCTCACATACTGATGTCTTTTTTGAAAAGAATTAATTACTAATCTCTTAGAAATTAAGTATGCCATATGTTATCATCTATAGCCACTGTGATGCCTAATAGACCTCTGATACGTACTTTGTGACTAACTAAATAGTTTGTCCTTTAAAAAACATGTTCTCACTACACCTTCTCCTATCCCCTGATAGCCCCCATTTTGTTCTTTGTTCTCATGAATTTAATGTCTTTGTACTCCACATATAAGTAAAATAATGCAATATTTTTCTTTCTGTGTCCACTTTAATCATAATGCTGTATAGGTTCATCTCTTTTGCCATTAACTAGTGTTGCTTTTTAAAAAGACAAAGTAGGACTGGAGATATGGTTTAGCAATTAAAGCACTTGCCTATGAAGTCTAAGGACCCAGGTTCAATTCTCTAGTACCCATGTAAGTCAGATGAACAAGATGGTACATGCATCTGGAGTTTATTTACAGTGGCTACAAGCCCTGGTGTGCTCAACTCTCCCCCTTCATCTCTCTCTCAAAATACATAAATAAAATATTTTAAAATAATATTACAAAATACAGTCAACATTTCCCCTATCTATTCATTTATGGGTGGAAATGTTGGATTACTCTACTATGAATAATTTTACAATAAACATGAAAGTGCAGATATGCATTTAACATATTGATTTTATTTCCTTAGGACATACATCTAGTGGTAAATTCATGGATCATATAACAAATCTATTTTTAATTTTGGGGAGGTACTCCCATATCATTTTTCATAAAGGCCATACAAATTTACATGCCCTGTATACCCACAAAAAGAATGAGAGTTCTCTTTTCTCATATCCTCATCAACATACCCAACCTGATGTGTAATATCCCTGCTAGGGTTTCAATGTACATTTTCTGATTGAGTGTTTTGACAATTATATGCATGCATTTGTATGTCTGCTTTTGAGAAGTGCATGTGGAGTTACTTTGCCTCTGCATAATATCTGGTAGTAGTTAACTTAATTAAGAAGAACTTCAGCCGGGAGTGGTGGCGCACGCCTTTAATCCCAGCACTCGGGAGGCAGAGGTAGGAGGATCGCCGGGAGTTCGAGGCCACCCTGAGACTCCATAGTGAATTCCAGGTCAGCCTGGGCTAGAGTGAGACCCTACCTCGAAAAACCAAGGAAAAAAAAAAAAAAGAAAGAAAGAAGATCTTCATTTCCTCATGTAATTTCAGTATTAGTCTGTTCTGACAAATAATTTGTAAACACACAAATAGCAGGTTGTCTCTTCATACTTTGGTATGCAGATTATTAGAGGTCAAAATTTTGTTCTTGTTAATTATATACCTTTGTTCTTATATTCCAAAACACCTTTTGTTCCATAACCAGAAATGTATCCACCTACATTTTTTCTAGTGTTTCCAGATATCCAAGTCTTAAGCTTATATTTTTAACACCCCAATTAACTTTTGTATACACTGTGACATAAAGCTCAGATTTCATTCTTTTTTTTGTGTGTGTTTGTTTATTTTTCTTTTCTTTATTAGTTTTGTATTCAGCAAATACAGTCAGATTGGTAACATTATTAGGCTCATCCGTGACCTACCCCCTCCCCTTGGCCCCTCCTTGTTGAGGTATACGGGTCATGCATTGTGGAGTTAGCCCACAGTTATGGGTAAGCTAAATGTCTCTGCATATCATGACCCAACATGTGGCTCTGACATTCTTTCCGCCCCCTCTTCCGCAAAATTTCCCTGAGCCATGTTGGGTTCATTTTTGGTCTGCTTCAGTGATGAGGTGTTGGGGGCCTCTGAGGCTCTGGCTCTCTGATTTGGTAGGAGTTGATTTTTCTCTATGCTGATCTTCTTCCCCCTTGTGCTGGTATCCAGTTCATCAGGAAAATAGCCCCCTTGCTTGTTTCTCCAATTTTTCTTAGTTTCAGCCGGGGCCCTTTTGAGGTATGATGGGGTGGCTCTCTCCTTAGGATCTACATCTATCTGAAAAAGAGAAGCAGATTCTCACCTCTGCTTTTCAATATAGTACTGGAAATCCTAGCTCAAGCAATAAGACAGGAGAAGGAAATAAAAGGGATACAATTTGGAAAGGAAGAAGTTAAGTTAGCCCTATTCACAGATTTCATTCTTTTACTCGTGTATTCTGTTTCATTGGCATAATGGTGAACAGATTACCCTGACCCCATGGTATGTCCTTGATATCTTTCAAAAAATCATTTGATTATGTTTTAAATGCAAGGTTTAATTTCTGACCTTGACATTCTGTTTAGTTGTCCTAAGTTCCTGATTTAATACAAGGTCTACTATGTTTTGATTTTGTATGGCTTTGTATAAAAATTTCTAATGGGATAGTGTGATTCCTCCAATTTTGTTCTTTTTACTTCAATGTCCAGGCATTTTTGTGATTCTGTACAAATCTTTGGGTGTTCTTTTTTCTAGTTTTTGAAAAATATCACTTGCATTTTAATAGGAAATGTATTCTGTGTATAACTCAGTTTTAGTACTATGGACATTTTAACACTATTATTTTTTTAATTTAAACAGCATTGATTTTATTCTTATCCTTGAATATTGGGGTCATCCTATTTATTTGTGTCTTTTATCAATTTATTTAATTAATATTTTATAGTTTATACACTATTTCAATAAAATTTTTAAACTTCCTATATGAATTTTAGATTTGCAATTTCAGTCTTCTGAGAAAGAATTCTCTTATTTTCTCTTTTAATTGTCAGTAGTGAAAAATTCAACAAGCACATATCTCATTAATATTAATATCGTATTATCATCTTTTCAGGAAATTCCCAAATTTATAAAATCATACCATCAGAAAAATTGTTTTTTTTGTGTGTTGCTTGCTTTGTGTGTTATGTATGTATATGAGTGTGCACTTGTATATTTATGCGTTAGTGCAGGCACACATGTGGATAGTGCATGTATGGAGATTAGAGGACAATTTTTCATGTTGCCCATAACCTTTCCACCCACGTGAGGCTGGCTGTCTCTGGATCTCACCATGTGAGGCAGGCTTTCTAGATATTTCAGCCATGTAAAACCAGCTATCTCTGGATCTTTTAGCCATGTGAGGCAGGCTCTCTGGATGTTTCCCTGCTGATGCTGTGCTTTTCTGCACCCTCTGTAACTCCCCAGAAATCCTCCTGTCTCAATCTTGCATGTCATGGTCAGTGCATATGAATTATGTAAGCCAGCCATGGTTTCTGGCTTTTTATGTGGGGTTTGTGGATCAAACTCCAGTAGTAATGTTTAAATAGAAAGCATTTTATCCACGACTCATACCTCGTCCCTCTCCCTGTTTCTTCATTTGTTCATTTGCTTCTGTGTATGTTTCTGGTATATGCATTTGAATGTACTTTGTGGCATGGTTATCTGAGGAAAATGTTGGATGTCCCACTCCATGCTCTCCCAACCATTCTTATTTTGAGCCAGAGTCTCATAATGATACTGAAGCTTGCTGGGTTTTTGTTGTTGTTATTTTATTACTTTTTTTCCCCCCAGCCACAGGTGACTGCATTGTCTCTGCTCATTTTTGTGGAAGTTGGGGTGCAGATATATGTGTCAATCAATGTACAGCTGTTGAGAGCTCTGGATATTCCAACTTAGGTGCTTTCGGGCCTCCTCATACTTGGCCATGAAGTACACATAATCACTGAGCCATCCTTCAAAGCCCTCTGTTTGATTTTTAAAGCAACATTTATTTCAGTGATTTTTGTTATCTTCTAAGAAGATTACAATGATGAAGAGCTTCATGATGTTATTGACAAGAAAGGAACAGCCAGTTGTGTCAGCACATACTGTGATCTCCATATTTGGGAGACAAAAGTCAGGAGGATTGTTAAGGCCAGTGTAGAACAGGTAGGGAGTTCAAGGTCAGGATGGATTACAATGAGACTCATAAAATAAAAGAAAGCATCAGAAAAAGTAAAGGAAAACAAATGCACAAATAGCAAATATTTTATTTTACCTAGTACTTCCCAATATTTTCCTCTATATTATTTTTAAGTCTCAAACTTTCCTTTATGAACTTTGAATTTATGTCCTTGGTTTCACTTTATAAAATGTTGGAATAAATTTGAGAAGGCAGTATGATTGTTTTCTGCACTTTATTGGTACATAGATTATATTGTTAAATCAAGGATTTTATTTTATTTTAATCTTTAGTAAATGGACTTGGTTCAAGACTAGCAAATTTTATAGCGTCTCTAATATGGCCATGCCACTTTACAGTTTTCTAAGGTTGATTCATCTATATTATTATAAATACCAATATTCTCCTAAGTGAATTTGTCAGCTTTCTCTCACTGTAACAGTATTGCTGAGGTAATCAAATTTTAAAGAAAAATGTTTGCCATAATTTTGAAGAGTCTATTTCCCAGGGCAAGACACATGGTGAGTACAAGGCAGAACAATGTAGAACAGGAGACAGAGCAAAGCAGGAAAAGACAGTCCCACATTCCCTATCTGCCCCTAATGACCTAATGATCTCTCATTCCCTATCGCAAACAAGATCCACCACTTCTCCATAGTATAACCCTGGAGATCAAATCTTCAATACAAGGACATCTGGGGATAAATCCACACCATTAAGTTAGTAGATTCATCTTCCTTTCTCTTCTTTTGCTCCTATATAATCAACATCACATATTCAAAAGTTTTCTCTTACCAAGTGAAATTTAAGAGTGTAGGTCAGAGGACAACTTAGGCTATTTTTTTCTCTTCCCATTTGAGAGAGAATATTTCTTGCTGCTGCTGCTCCCACTCCTATAGCAAGCTTCAGGATTCTTAAACTCCACCTCCCATTGCTTTCGGACACTGGGATCACACACTTATACTCAATTTTCCATGTAATCTGAGGAAGATTTAACTTAGGACAGCAGGCCTGGAAGCAAGCACCCTTAACCACTAAGCTATCTCCCCATGTCCAATTTATTAAATTAATTTTTTATTCACTTACAAAAAGTTTGATTTCATTATGGTGTTTTTATACAATTTTTCTTTGTTTGCCTTCCGCCATTTTTCAACTTTTCCTTTTCTCAGTGCCCTCTGCACAATGTAGCCTCCTTTCTGCTTTCATAAGTTTCCTTTTGCACCCTTTCTATAGTCTCAGCCCACATATGCTTTCTACAAATAGAACTGCAATTATATTCACAACTAGCTCAGTGGTAACTGGTTTCTAAAGTTTTTCTTGCTTTTTCAAAGGTTAATATTGACATTTTTCTACTAAGCCATATTTGTGTTCAGATTTTTAGTTCTACAATTGAGTTTTCACTATACGTTCTCTTGAAAATCAATAATCTTTTCTAAATCTTTTACAACTATTTGTTATTCTTAGATTTTAATGCTTACTGTGTCTTGGTTCTTTACTTAGGTCCAAATACTACAAATGTGTGTGTGTGTGTGTGTGTGTGTGTGTGTGTGTCTGTAAAGCACATGTGTAATATGGTGTGTGATGGCTTGTATATGCACATGTGTGTGCAGATGTGTGCTTCCCATACATGTACACTCAGATGCCAAAGGAATTTCCTGGAGACTCAACCAGGTGCTGTTTCCCATCAGTGAGCCCTAGTGATTCTCTGGTCTCTGTCTCTATTGTTTGAGATTACAGATGGGCATGACCATGTACAGCTGTTTTATTTTCTTCATGCACAGCTTTTTATATATAGTTTAGGGAGTTGTAGTTTTCAGTTTTCAACCTGAGATACCCCTGGCTTAAGTGGCAGGCACTCTAAACTGCTGAGCCATGTCTACATCCCATAGGCAGATTTTGATAAATTTATTCTGTATAATATTTTCTTGTTTTCTATTTGAAATTTTACACCAGCCTTTACCACTATTAATCTGCACATTTATTTTTCATGTTTTAACATATGCTTTCTTACAATAAGTATAAGCCTGTTCCCTTGTTGATGGCTACACAATGCCACACTATGTAATGCTCCTCTGAACTTGAAATGGTGTATCACTCAATGGTACTCTAGGGACAGACTGTCTTTAAATAGATATTTTCCTATAGCTTTATAAATTTGATATAAGGATGAATCCACTGTTATGATATGTTGATGTCTAACCCCAGTTACATAACGTAAAATTACTGGAAACAATGCCGTATTTTAAAGGTATGAATAATGAAGTTAGAAACTCTTTCTGTAAGTGTAAATATCTAACAATTTCATATGTCCTTTAGTTATGCAAAAACATAATATAAGAATATTTAACACATAAATTCACTACTAAAAGAAAATTAATGCTCTAACAAGGCCACTCTAATTTTAGAGGATACTGTAATGCTCATTTCCCAAGTTAGTATACAGTTTTGATAGTACTTTTAAACTATTTAAATTTTTTGGTACAGGGTTTTGTTTGTAACCCAGAATGGCCTCAAACCCACACACTATAGAACTGCCTACCATTCTCAGTTTGTCCCTAGTCTTTTCCACATCAAAGGTATCTACACTGATTTTGGGAAACAAGATATATAATTTAAAGTTCATTTCTATTAATCTTGATGCACTCATATTTTGCAATTAATTAAATAGGTCAATAACAATATCCATGCATGTCTGATGAGAAGATTGTGTTGTTACAGGACAGTGCCAAGGGAAAAGAAGGAAGAAAAATATAGGTAATATAAAAGAGTAAAGAGAGAAACAGGAGAAGATGGAGGATAGTCTTTATAATACCCTCTCCAGTCCCGTATGAATCAGGTATTCTCTCTAAGCACCTGATGAAAGTTCAACTTTTTAGTAAGTCTTTCTGGATGTGGGATTTTATGGTACCATTTTTATTTGGGTTTTGCTACTCCCATCCTTACGCTCTCATCCTGCCCCACCATCCCTATTGTCCAGTCCTTGAGATGTTTATTAGGTACGTCAGCATCATGGGCAGATTCAGGTTAGGATCTACAGATGAGTGAGACCATGTGAAGATCATCATTCTGTGACTGGGTGAGTTCACTGAGAATGATCTGTTCCAAGTTTGACCATGTTTCTGCAAATTTCATTTTGTCATTTTTCCTCAGTGCTGGGTAGAATTCCATCATGTAGATATACTACATCTTAGTTAAACATTTGTCTAATGATTGATATCTGGGTTAATTCCAACTCTTAGCTGTTAATGTTGCTTGCATGCTTGTAAAGCATACTGTCCCAGTTTCCAACTTCCTAGTACCCATGTAAATTCATTTGTACTAAGTGCCATATGTGTCCGTAATTCATTAGCAGTGGCAAGAGGCTCTGGCATGCCCATTCTTTCCCTTGCATTAATAAAAACATAATTATTAAATATCAAATCTCAATTAGTAGGCTCTTAAGTATTTGATTATTTTTCTAAAAATGACTGCTATAAAGTTGAATTTCCTGTCTACTTTTCATAAATGGAATATATAAGGGAATACATATCTTAGGTTGTCTAATAGAATAAAAGTAAATACAGAGGAAAAATTGTGTCTAAACTCTGTAATAACACATTAAATCATGACAATCATATGGGATTGTGATTATTTCTGTGTGTGGAACATATTATGGTTTCTTAATTTTCTGACTCCAGCTACAGAATTCTTTCTTTCTTTTATTTTTTGTCTTCTGTTTTGAAATTATCAAACCAGATAAAATGTCCCTCACTGATATCCATACAGGAATATGGTATAGCTCAAGCAAGCAGATACTTTGACATAAGAAATTGGAATGCTGAGTTTCCTAGTGCTAGAATGGAGTGCTTTCATCTTGCTAAAAGCACTTTGAAGATGGGCCTGGATCATGGTATCTGATAGATTTCTCTTTATTTCTGACCTTCTTTCTGTTTTGTACAGAAAAAGAACCTACATTATATTACCATTTTTTTACTGATTAAAACATGTTTTGAGCCGGGCGTGGTGGCGCACGCCTTTAATCCCAGCACTCGGGAGGCAGAGGTAGGAGGATCGCCGTGAGTTCGAGGCCACCCTGAGACTCCATAGTGAATTCCAGGTCAGCCTGGGCTAGAGTGAAACCCTACCTCGAAAAACCAAAAAAAAAAAAAAATAAAAAAAATAAAACATGTTTAATGTTCATTATCCAGAATAGTTGCCATTGTTCCAATAAAATACATCACTTTGAACCAGATTTGTGATGAATTTATGTGCTAAAATATTTTTAAGGTAAAACTCTGTTAAGAACATACAAGATCATGCATGATGGTTCAAACATTAATCATAGCATCTCAAAAGCTGAGACAGGGGATGGAAAGCTAAAGAAAACCTATGTACACAGGGAGCCCCAGTCTCAAGAAAAGGGAACAAAAGATTAAATATTTAAAAGGCAATACTATATTCCATTTACAGGGAGATTTTTCTCCATTTATCACTGTGAGAATGTGCTACTGCTCTTAAGGCATAGAGAAAATGGGACCTCTGCACCCCCAAGACTGGACCTGGGGATTGTTACCTGGCCACACCCACAGCCTTCAGAAACTCATCAGTTATGGTTTAGTCTTTCACATTCTGGGGTGTTGTGGTATTTTTCTCCCTCTGGAAATTCTCCAGAGGTAAATTCTGGTTCTCTATATCCACTTAGTGATCATTTCACTGGGGTAGGGGAGAAGACAATTGTTTTGTACCCTCACTGGATCCATCTGTCTTCAAGGTAGCTAAGAAGAATTACTGATTTTAATTCGTTCAACATTTTCCTTATTGTAAATAAAACATATATTCTCAAAGTCATCTTATGACTAATTAATTCAGGAATATATGGGAAATGGTTTTAGAGAAAAGTAAATAGAAAAAAGAAATAAATTTAGTGGATATTGTTCCACTGATGTCAATATAAATTTTAGCATCAATAATCTTTAGGTAGATCACATTAACAAACAGTATGTGTCATGTCTTGCCAAAAAAAAAAAAAAAAAAAAAAGTGGCCCAGGGTCTAAAAGCAGATCACTCACAATATAAAGACATATTAATACCCAAATGGCAATGGTACCATAAAATTCTACATCCTAAAGGGACAGATCAAATGGTTGAACCTTCACCAGGCCTTAGGAGGAAAAATCTGAGCCACAAGACACTGGAGAGGGTATGAAGAAGGCTGACCTTAATCTTCTACAGCCTCTCTCTCTCTCTCTTCTCTCTAACTCTTTTATATTAGTTATCTTTTTTTTCCCTCTGTTAGTGGGCACTGACCTGTAACTCCCAGTACCAGCATGTGGCTATCATCCACAATAAGCTTTTGATCAGAGAGACCTACAAGGTTTCCTAATAGAAAGACGGATTTCTGTCAGAGTACTTGATGACCGACCAAAGGTTAGTGGTAAGACCTTACTGCTAAAGACACCATATGTGGTTGACACATAAAATGGAATGACATGGCTGGAAGCTGGAAGAGAGTCAATCCCCAGACAGTCAGCATGCCTAGTGCCAGAAGGTGACTGGGGGAAAATGACAAATATCTGTCCAAGTAACTCATGATCTAACCTACATAGCAGCAAATAATCTGTTGTGATGCTCACACAAGTGCAATAGTGGCACACAGCCATGGTGGGAAATCAATTGCTCTTGATTCGGCTAACTGATCCCCTCAGTGGTACGGGACCCATCGCTGGATCTGGGAAACAAGTCAGAACCATATCCACGCATAGCCTGTTCTCCATTATCAAGCTACCACCAATTGTTGGCTACAAGAGAGCCTACACCTGTTAAATTCTCTATAAAAAAATAAGGGTTATCCCATTTGTCTGGTGCTAATTTTACTTTCCATTGGAGAATCTGCTTCTCTTTTTCAGACAGACACAGATCCTAAGGAGAGAACCACCCCATCATACCTCAAAAGGGCCCCGGCTGAAACTGAGAACAATTGGCAAAACAAGCAAGGGTGCTGTTTTCTTGGTGAACTGGGTACCAGGACAAGGGTGGATGAGATCAACACAGAGAACAATCAACTCCTACCAACTTAGATATCCAGAGACCCAGAGGCCCCTAATACCTCATCACTGAAGCAGACCAAAAATGAAATCAACATGGCTCAGGGAAATTTTTCAGAAGAGAGGGCGGAAAGAATGTCAGAGCCATGTGTTGGGTCATGATATGCAGAAACATTTCTCCTACCCATAATTGTGGGCTAACTCCACAATGCATGACCCATATAGCTCTACAAGGAGGGGTCAGGGGGAGGAGGTAGTACATGGATGAGCCTAACTATGGTACCAACTTGACTGTATTCACTGCATACAAAACTAATTAATAAAAATAAATAAATTATAAAAAAGACATATTAATAAATGAAGAGAAACGGAAAGATCCACCATACCAATGCTATTCAAAAGCTAGCTGAAGGAGCCAGTATTAAATTCAGACAAGAACAAACAATAAAGTTACTCATCATAAAGCAGAACATTCCATGATGATAAAAACTCAGGGATAAAAGATCAAACAGATGACCCAGTGATTATTAATGTCTGTGACTTCTAACAGAGCCTCTACCTTAAGCAAAAAGTGGGCAGCAATACAATGAGTAATAGATGAATGTACTATTACAACTTGAGATTTCATAAACCTTTCTATCAGCAATTGACATACAAGAGGCAGAAAATCAATAAGGACATAGCTGGAATAAGCAGCACCACTAATCACTAGCTTTTAGTTGACATCTATATAATACTTCATGCAACAACAATAGATTAAATATACTTTTCAGACCTGAAACTTTTTCCAAAACTGAGCATATTCTGGTTCATAAAACAGTGTCAAAGTAATGAAAGACAAAGAAAGAGCTACAGGCCATGAGAAACTAAGAAGAGAGAAAGCACAATATATTATTTCCAATATGATTCCTGAACACTGTGCATAAATGGAAAATCAAGTGAGATTTTACTTAATTTAGAGTTAAGTTAATGATACTGTATATATAATCAACGAGAATTAGGCTCCAGCCAGCAGCCACTGGGAAGTGTTTTTACTGCCCCAGCTCCAGCTGAGCCAACAAGAACACATGAAACTGCTGGAAGGGATGCTTCCACTCACAGTGACTTGGCAATTTGAAAAATCTGAAGTAGAAGACAACAGGGACCAGCTGAGAAGCTCCAGAATCACTTCAGACAGCTTTCCCCAAGCTTCCCTACCCCATACACCAGCACTGTAACCACTGGCAATTTCAGGATGCCAAAGGATCCCAGCCATTCCTTCCCCAGACAGCATCCAACAGAGCTGTCTAAATAGCATACCATTCTAACTCTCTCAGTGGAGCCCATACTACACCAAATGGGGAAAGAACTTCACTTTCGACATAGGTGAGATACAGATTCACTCCAAATATAACTGGGCTGTTTTAAATTGGTACAATATATATTCCAAGCAGAATAAACAGGCTTGCACTGCAAATGCTAACTGTACCTTCCATATCAGGACACGTTGCTAAAATAAGAACAAAAAAATCCCAGCAAGAGAAAGAATTTAAAACCTAGTCCACTAAGGCAAAAATACTGATTTATGAAATCTGGTATATGTAAGGGTCACTGAAGAAACACCTGGACTCAAATAGTATGAAAAAAAAAAGAGCGTTTATTCTGCAGAATCAGACAGCATGCGGGGGTTAACCATTCATGCAAAACGGTGACCCTGAGAGGAGCACGCAGGCCCCTTTTACGCACAACAAGGGGAATTCCAGGCAGGTTAGGTAATCTTTTAAAATGATTGGCTAGGCAAGCAGCAGTTACAGTTGTACATCTCTGATTGGTTGGGGCAGAAGGTGCGAAGGGATTGCGAAAGGCATGAGAGGGACATGTCTGGGCATGCTTGGACGTGTCTCTAGGAACTGACTCAGCCCCCAGAGCCCAACACCTTGGGCATGCCCTTTTTGGTCATAGTCCAGAGGTATTTCAGGAACTGACTCGGGCCCCTGGGTGGCTATCTTCCCTGGCCACATGTCAGGGTCACTGTTGATTAACAGCCCTTTGTTTATGGTTTTTCCCAAAAGTCTTACCTGCCTCTCCAGGAAACTGAAACTTAGGCCTAGTTAGGGTGGCACCTCATTGAAGCCTGTCATGGCGTCACTTTGGTCCCGTAACTGTACATATTTAGTCAACTTTGCCATTCATTGTTAGATAAGTTCTGTTAAGCTTTTGTCACTTTTGATACTTCTTAATTTATGGTGCTTTTTTTTTTTTTTTTTTTTTTGTATTTTGGCAAGGGAAGGGTCTTATTCTGGCACAGGGTGATCTGGAATTAATTGCAACCCAGACCAGCTGCAAGCTCAGGGCAGGGCCTCATACCCAAGTAAGGGAATAAACCATCATGCCCACCTAGCTTAGGGCCTTTGATTTTATGTTTTTGTACTGCTTGGTTGGATTTCAGTTTATTCTTTGTTTTTCTCCACTGAGACTACTATTGAGATCCCTGGGATCCTCTATTACTCTTCCTGTACACAACTTCATTGCTTTCCCTTTTCACAACCTCTTTCTTTATACTCTCTTCTTATCCTCTCCTTTTTATTCTGTATAACTACAACTTTCCTTACTCTCAATAGCTTTTGAAATCTGTGAAAACTGCCAGTACTCTGACTTCGCTCTTGCAGATACTTGTGCCTCCTCCATCATTTTCAAAGTTAATACTAGTTCTCACATTGACTCACTATAAACTACTCCCATGACTAAGTCACCAAAACAGTATAATACTTCTGCAAGATAGCCAAAGCAATCCTGAGCAACAAAAAAAGAAGGCATGTGGTATCATTTTACCTGATTTTAAGATATATTACAGAGACATAGTAACAAAGACAGCATGATTCTGGCACAAACACAGACATGTAGATCAATAGAACAGAAGAGAGGCTCCAGATGTAAACTCTGGCAGCTATAGTCATCTGATTTTTGACAAAAATACCAAATTATTCACTAGAGTAAAGACAGTTTCTTTACCAGATGCTTCTAGGAAAACTAGATGTCTATGTGTAAAAGGACAAAAATACATTATTTCTTTCCATGTACAAAAATCAAGTCCAAATGGACCAAAGATCTTAATATCAGAGCTGAAGCTGTGAAACTGCTAGAAGTAGGGGAAACACTTCAACATATAGCACAAAGACTTTCTTAATATAACTCTTTTCACTGAGGCAGTTAGACCACTAATCAACCATTGTGATCTCATGAAATTCAATATCTTATGTATAGGAAAGGGCACTTTGAATAGAGCAAAAAGGTAGCCTACAAGAGGGGACAAAATATTTGCCAGCTATACATCTTTTTAAAAATTTTTTTGTTCATTTTTATTTATTTATTTGAGAGTAACAGAGAGAGAAAGAGGAAGATAGAGAGAGAGAGAGAGGGAATGGGCATGCCAGGGCATCCAACCACTGTAACTGAACTCCAAACACGTGCACCCCCTTGTGCATCTGGCTAACGTGGGTCCTGGAGATTCCAGCCTCGAACCGGGGTCCTTAGGCTTCACAGGCAAGCTCTTAACCGCTAAGCCATCTCTCCAGCCCCAGCTATACATCTTATAGCAGATTGATAACTAGGGTATGCAAAAGAACTCAATAACCTAAATACATAAAATATCCCAATCAAAAAATTAGTAAGAGAACTAAATAGCACATTCTCAAAAGAAGAAATTCAAATGGCCAATAAACATCAAAAAACATGTTTCACATTCTCAGCTACCAAAGAAAAGCAAATTAAAACTACTTTGAGGGCTGGAGGGATTGCTTAGTGGTTAAGGTGCTTGCCTGTGAAGCCTAAGGACCCAGGATCAATTCCCCAGTACCTCCATAAGCCAGATGCACAAGGTGGCACTTGTGCCTGGAATTTGTTTGCAGTGACCAGAGGCCCTGGTGCACCCATTCTCTTTCTATCTGCCCCTTTCTCTCTTTCAAATAAATAAATCAATTAAATAAATAATGTTGCTTCGTCAGCTCAGCATACTTGGGTGGGCTGGCACCTCCTGAGTCATTATCTTGAGACCACCAACCAATCAGGTCTCTTCCTTATATACCTGAGTCTGATGGAAGGCTCAACCTAAATAGATGTGTGACCCATATAAATGTGTCAGGAATGTGTGTGTAACTTTCTTTCTCCTGGTGCAGGATCTCCTGGCCCTAGTTTTGGTAAGCTCTCTTACTTCCAACTTGCCTGGAAAGGATGGGGGAAATTCTTCTTTTCAGGTACTTTCCTGGCTTCATGTTTTGGATTTTCTCACTTTGCTACATCATGATCTCTCTTTAATCCCAGAGTCCTTTACTAGTCAATCTTAGCTTTTTCTGACCTCGAATGTGAAGGGCTTGCACTCACATGCTTTGCTTTTTGTTCGCGCGTGCGCGCGCGCGCGCGTGTGTGTGTGTGTGTGTGTGTGTGTTTCTTCTGAATCTTTCGGCCTGGCCTCTCATGCTTTGACTTACTATGTGTGTGTAGGGGGATCCCAAAGCCTTCTTCCCTGGAGATATCACTCTGTGGGGGTGATCTTCTTTCTCCCTTCTCCATCCAGGCAAGGGGAATTCCATTCTGACTTGATGGCTTGGGTCTTTTAGCTAGCCTTGCCCCTAGATCCCAATTCTCCCTAAGATAAACCTCATAATTCATAGTTTACTCTTCTTGGAATCTGTTATATTTTCTTTATTTTAAAATTTTCTTTGCTAAACATTTAAAGACCTAAAAGGTGGGGCTCATAGGTCTTTACTATCCTGAATCTTATGTATTCCCTCCCTTCACCAAAAAATGATCCATTACAGTAATGAAAAATATATTGCAATAATTGGAACAATTAAGGTATTAACTGTAAGTAGAAAGTTAGTGCAATGGGGATGTATGGGAACTCTGTATTTGAGAGGAATTTGCATTTGCTATTACTGGTAGTTTAACTTGTTTGATGTTCTTCAGACCTCTATAAAGTGTGATTAATTTTCTCTTTGCTCTTTTACTGAGAGGCTATCTAAAGAAGATTTGTCTAGTTAGTCCTCTCTGCTATTTCTTCTTAACTGAAAACATTATTGCATGAAAATACAGTGAATTGACTGTGTTCCTGTTCCTTACTATCTATTATCTAGTTTCCCCATCCTCAAGAGCTCTTTCCTCCTTTTTGCTGTCTTCTTATTTATGTTTTCCTACAGTCTCAATGTCAAAATGTTTATGGGTTTCATAAGTCTTGGCTTTGTGGTAGTATCAGTAACCACTCTGGGATTTTAGGACATGTAATTGGAAGCCATCTTTGATGGACAATGGACATTGGAAGTCCATTGACTATTAACTATGTCTTCATCTTGGAAATGTAATATTGCATCCTTAGGCAAGATACTTACTTGTTAGTAATTAATCTGTTCTGATATAAATACAACATCTACTGCTTACTTTTGACTAACACTTTTGTCCCTTATTTGGTTTTAAATGGACATTTAAACATTGAGATCAGATTCTAATACAGAGTAGATAGTTTGGTGCCCTTTCATAATCTAACAGTCACTACTCAGAGCATTTATACCTAGTAAAATTATTGTTCTATCAACCCACTGGTCAGTTCCCAGTTATCCCCTTCTTTTCCAGCCTTTTGAATGCAAGTATGAATTTAATTATTTATTTTATTACACTATTAACTTCTTAATTGTAGCACTTTTTTAGTGTTTTGTTTTATAATTTATTTTCAAATATCATACATGGTCTTCTATATCTCATGGATATTGCTCCAGTGTGTTAATATTCTAAATTGTCTCTATAAAACTTTGTGCTCTCTAATACATTTTGAAACTTACATATGAGAAATTTTATAATTAATTTTAATTGCTTTGTTTCCTTTAGGCAACTGTCACTTTGAATCATTAAAATAAGGTTAAATCCCTCGTATACCTATTTGGCTGTTGACCATTTGGGAGACAATTTATTCTTTCTATGAATGGAAGTCTCTCCCTGCTTATAATTTCATCATAACTTTGCCATTCCTTTTGGTGGTAACTTGATAACTCTACACAAATAACTCTTAATTGTGCTTCTGAAACGTTATTAAAATTTGCATACCTGATTTTAACCTATACTACAGAGCCATAGTAACAAAAACAACATGGTACTGGCACAAAAAGCAGACATGTAGATCAATGTAACAGAATAGAGGACACAGATGTAAGTCCCTGTATCTATAGCCACCTGATATTCGATTAAAATGCCAAAAATACTCATTGGAGAAAAGACAGCCTCTTCAGCAAATGGTATTGAGAAAACTGGATATGTGTCTGTAGAAGGATGAAAATAGACTCTTCTCTCTCTCCATGCACAAGAATTAAGTCCAAATGGATTAAACACCTTAACAACAGACCGGAAACTCGGAAACTGCTAGAGGAAAAAGTAGAGGAACCCCTTCAACATATTGGTCTTGGCAAAGACTTTCTGAATACAACCCCAATTGCTCAGGCAATAAAACCACATATTAACCACTGGGACCTCATGAAATTACAAAGATTTTGTACAGCAAATGACACTGTGAATAAAGCAAAGAGGCAACCTACATAAATGGGAAAAAAATCTTTGCCAGCTATATATCTGTGTCCTCTATTCTGTTCCATTGATCTACAAGTCTGCTTTTGTGCCAGTACCATGCTGTTTTTGTTACTATGGCTCTGTAGTATAGGTTAAAATCAGGTATGGTGATACCACCAGCCTTATTTTTGTTGCTCAGTATTATTTTACATACTCGAGGTTTTTAGTGATTCTAAATGAATTTTTGGATTGTTTTTTCTATTTCTGTGAAGAGTGCCTTTGGAATTTTGATGGGGATTGCATTAAATGTGTAGATTGCTTTTGGTAAGATTGCCATTTTCACAATATTGATTCTTCCAATCCAGGAACAAGGGATGTTTTTCCACTTCCTAGTGACTTCTGCAATTTCTCACTTGAGTGTTTTAAACTTTTCATTGTAGAGATCCTTTACTTCCTTGGTTAGGTTTATTCCAAGGTACTTTATTTTCTTTGATGCAATTGTGAATGGGAGCGATTCTCTGATTTCATCCTCTGTGTGTTTGTTGTTAGCATATATGGAGGCTACTGATTTATGTTATTTATTTTGTGTTCTGCTATATGGCTGTAGGTGTTTGTTACCTCTAACAGTTTGCTGGTAGAGTCTTTAGGGTCCTTTATAAATAGAATCATGTCATCTGCTAATAATGATAATTTGACCTCTTCCTTTCAAATTTGTATCCCTTTTATGCATGTCTCTTGCCTTATTGCTATGGCTAAGACTTCCAGTACCATATTAAATAAAAGTGGGAACAGTGGACACCCTTATCTTGTTTCTGATTTTAGTGGAAAAGCTTCCAATTTTTCCCCATTTAGTAATATGTTGGCTGTAGGCTTGTCATAAATAACCTTCCTTTTATTGAGATATGTTCCTTCTATTCCCAGTCCCTGTAGGACTTTTATCATGAAGGATGTTGGATTTTGTCAAAAGCTTTCTCTGCATCTAATGAGATGATCATGTGATTTTTTCCTTCAATCCATATTCCTGCTTCTCTGGATAAAGCCTACTTGGTCAGGGTGAATGATCTTTCTGATTTAGTCTTGTATTCTGTTTGCCAATATTTTATTGAGAATTTTTGCATCTATGTTCATGAGGGAGATTGGTCTGTAATTTTCTTTTTTTGTTCTATCTTTGCCTGGTTTTGGTGTCAGGGTGATGCTGGCTTCATAGAAGGAGTTTGGTAGAATTTCTTCCTTTTCTATTTTATGGAAAAGCTTAAGAAGCAATGGTGTTACATCTTCCCTGAAGGTCTGGTAAAACTCAGCAGTGAATCCATCTGGGCCTGGGGATTTTTTAGTTGGGAGATTTTTGATAACTGTTCGGATCTCCATGCTTGTTATAGGTCTATTTAAGTGATTAATCTCATCTTGATTTAATTTAGGTAGGTCATATAAATCAAGGAAATCATACATTTCTTTCATATTTTCATACTTTGTGGAGTACATGCTTTTATAATATGTCCCTATGATGTTTTGAATTTCTCTAACTTCTGTTGTGATGTTACCATTTTCATCTCTAGTTTTAATAACTTGTGTCTCTTCTCTTTTTCTTTTGGTCAGATTTGCTAAGGGTTTATCAATCTTGTTTATCCTTCCAAAGAACCAACTCCTTGTTTCATTGATTCTTTGGATTTTTTTTTTTTTTTTGTTTCTATTTCATTAATTTCTGCCCTAATCTTTATTATTTTTTCCCATCTGCTGATTTTTGGTTTGCCTTGTTCTTGTTTTTCCATGGCTTTAAGGTGAAGCATTAGGTCGTTTACTTGCACCTTTCTAATTTCTTAATATAGTCACTTAACGCTGTAAATTTACCTCTTAGGACTGCTTTCATTGTGTCCCAGAGATTTTGGTATGTTGTGTTCTCATTATCATTTGACTCTAAAAATTTTTTGATTTCCCTCTTGATTTCTTCATTGACCCATTCATCATTTAGTAGTGTGTTGTTTAATTTCCATGATTTTGTGTATGCGCTATAGCCTTTCTGTTATTGATTTGTAGTTTGATTCCATTGTGGATTCATACAGATAATAATGCCCTAACATCACAGAGTCTTGCAGGGCCCATATTTGCAACAGTACAAACCCCAATGTAAGCCACATTATTCTTAAGTACAATGTTATACCATTAAGATATTGTTATGACAAAATATGAATTTTATTCCATTAAGGTATGTGTAAGAAGTAATTGCTTGATAAATGGGGGAAGTTTAATCCCAGGAAATCCATTATTAATTTAATTTAAGACATAGTCAAAATAAAAGTGCTGGGGCTGGAGAGATGACTCAGCTGCTAAGGCCCTTGCCTGCAAAGCCTAAAGACCCAGGATTGATTCTCCAGTACCCACATAAAGCCAGATGCTCAAAGTGTTGCATATATCTGCAGTTCATTTACAGCAGCTGGAGGCCCTGTAACTCTCATTCTTTCTCTTTCTGTTTGCAAATAAATAAAAGTTAAAAATAAAAAATTGTTGAATGGTAAGGTAGAACACTCAGAGGATGTAACCTGAGCGAGGGTATTATCTTTGATTGAACCATTATTTGAATCTCAAGGTAAGATAGCAAAATATTCAAAAGATAGTCTTCTGTAGGACCTGAATAGAATAACTAATAGCAATCATTTCTAGCAAATGCACAGAAGACAATTCTATTTCTATTTGCATCAGTGTTCTACATTTGGCTCTTATTTTCCATGTCACATCATTTACTTCAGTTCAACATCTTTGTGTAACCAGGGAAAGTTATTTGTTTAATGTGATATATATAAATTTTGGCTCTCTAGGGCTTCCAACCACTGCAATTGAACATCATACATGTGTGTCACATTGAACATCATACATGTGTGTCACATTGTGCATATGTGTAACCTTGCACTTTCATCACCTTCAGTGTATGGCTTACATGGTATATGTAGAGTTGAACTTCAGTCCTTAGGCTTCGCAAGTGTCTTAAGCACTAAGCCATATCTGCAGCCCTAATGTGTGATGTATAAATATATTTTTTGTTATCTTACAATATATGTGGCTCATCTTTTTTTTAATTTAAGTGTGAATTACATGGAATAAATGTTCTTTCTTTATGGAGCCCAAATTACTTTTCAAATTGTGCTTTTGGCAATACATGTAAGAAATCTAAGTTCAGGGCTGGAGAGATGATTTATCTGTTAAGACACTTGCCTGTAAAGTCAAACGACCTAGATTCAATTCCTCAAGATCCAAGTAAGCCAGATGCACAAGGTGGTTTATATGTTTGGAGTTTGTTCACAGAGGTTGGAGTTCCTGGCATGCCCACTCTCTTCCTCTCTATCTGCCTCTCTTTTTCTCTCTGTCTTTCTCAAATAAGAAAATTATATTTATACATTTTATATTTAAATTATATTTATCTTGGGCTGGAGAGATGGCTTAGAAAATGTTTAGATGGCTTAACAAGACCCATGTTTGTCTTTCCAGATCCCATGTAAGACAGGTGCACAAGGAGATACAAGGGCACAAGGGCACACATGTGCACAACATGGCACATGAGTCTGGAGTTTGATTACAGTGGCTAGATGCCAATAGTTTATAGTTTCTGAAGATGTAACAACCTTAATTAAAAATCAAGCATGTGGGACTGGAGATATGGCTTAATGGTTAAAGTGTTTTCCTACAAAGCCATAGGACCCAGTACCTACTGATGCACAAGATCATGCATGCATCTGGAATTCGTTGGCAGCAGCTGAAGGCACTGGCATGCTCATCCTTTCTCTCTCTCTCTCTCCCTGCCTGTTTCTTTCACTGTCAAATGTATAAATAAAATAGAATATTAAAAATAAACAGCGGGGATGGAGAGATGGCTTAGCAGTTAAGCTGCTTTCCTGCAAAACCTAATGATCCAGGTTCAATTCCCCAGAACCCACAACCCACATAAGCCAGATGCACATAGTGTTACATGCATCTGGAGTTTGTTTGCAGTGGCTAGAGACTCTGGTATACGCATTCTCTCTCTCTCTCTCATAAGTAGATAAATAAATAGAAAAAAAGAGAAGGAGAAGGGTAAAGAGAGAGAAGGAAGCTGGGCTTGGTGGTGCATGAGAAAATAAAATCAAAAATGTGGGTTGGAGAGATGGTTTGGTGGTTCAGGCACTAACCTGCAAAGCTCAAGACCCTATTTTCCATTTCTCTCTGGATCCCACATAAGCCAGTCTCACCAAGGTGATGCAAGCACAAGATCATACATGTGCACTACGTGTTTCAATCACCTGGAGTTCGAATGCAGTGGCTGATGCCCTGGCACACTGATTTCTCTCTCGCTCTCGCTCTCACTCTTGCTCTCACTCTAGCCTTCTCTTAAAATAAAATCAAACATGTAAAGCATGCTAGGCACCCAATGCAAATATCATAAATGAAAATTAAATAGTTCATCATTTTGAAACAGTTTCAAAAATAGGTAATTATGTATGACAGAATCATTATAGAAAGTGCTGCTAAATATTGGCCACTCTATGAAAGCATTTAAATGAATTCCTGATAATTCTGAATACAAAATTGTATTTTCATTTTTGCATACACATATATTGTTGCTGGTTTCTTCAGTATTTATAGTTTTGTGTTTTTTTAATATGAACATACTTTGTATGGATACATCATGTGTAGGTAACATCTTTTCCCTCCTTCCTACCCCCAATGGGAATTGGAGATCCTCCTCAAAAGGGTTGCTGGTCCTTCCCATTGAATTGTGGGTTATGCATGCTGGGAGCAGCAGTCAGGTATTGGGAGGAAGCTATGCCTCTGGGCATGATGTCCCAACCTGTGACTCTTACAATCTTTCTTCCTTCTGTTTGGCAAACTTCCATGAGCAGAATCCAATTTTACCTTAGTATTGACAGTCTCTCCCTGTTCTCATCTCTTGCTGGGATCTAGCACTGTTTCAATCCCTGTCTATACTATTCCCTTTTCTGGATATATGCTATAAAATGTGTGACATTTTGCATTTGATTTCTTGGATATAAACAGTTCTGGGATTTACTCATGAAATACATATCATTAATCTTTACTTAGTTCTTCTGTATTCACATATTATCACAAAGATATATTACAGTTTTATACATTCACAAGTTAATAGATTTTTCCACTTTAGTACTAATATAAATAAAGTTGCCATAAACATAAACACTTATGCATAAATCTTATTGCAGATGCAGGTTCTCATTTCTCTTAAATCGTTATGTAAAGGTGGACCTGTTAGGTCATATTGTACAGTATTGGTTCTCTAAAAATAGTCAAACTGTTTTCCAAAGGGGCTTTCTATTTTGCATTGCTATTACTAATATATGAATCTTCCCACTTCTCCACAGTCTCATCAGCATTTGCAATTATTTTATAATTATTGTTGTAATAATTCAAGTAAGTTTAAGTAGTAACTTGGGATTTTAATTTTGCTCCTTCCCAGTGACTAGCAATGCTGTACATCTTTTCATTTGTCTGTTGATCATCCCTTCATCATCTTTGATAACATTTCTATTAAAACATTCTCTTTGTTTATAAAATTGGTTATGTGTTTTCTTATTATTGTGTTATGAAGATATGTTATGTATTCTGAATATATAATCTACTATTAAATGTTACATGATTTGAAATTACTACTGCTTTAGATTGTAAATCAAAAGTCAAATGAATAATGATTCTGAGTAATCAGTATTCAATTAAGTTGTATCACATGACTTCACTCCAGAGTAGCTTTGAGCACAGAACATATACACTTTGTACACAAAACATGTACGATTTACAATGTATACACTATCATGCCACTCAGTGTCTACATACACTGCCTGGAAAACCTCAGCTCAGATTTGAGAATGTGGTAGGCTTTCAATTGTAGTGTTTTCACTATACACAGTTATCAATTGAAAGTACAAATACCAAAAAATTCTGTGGCACTTTGAATTAAATCTTGGTCCTTTATGCAAAATAAGCAAGTACTTCCATCGTAGTAGCATGCAAGTTTTCTTTATCTTTAATCAATGGTAAAATAACAGGCATACCACAGAATCATTCTGAAATAAATATCTTTATTAATTATAATCAGCAAATGTTTGATTTGTATTCCTCTTCCATAGACCTAATATGCTAGGAAGCATATAATGGTTATTCTAGAGAAAATGGGTCATGAGTCGAAAAGTTTTAAGATCTCTGATTGATTTTACTACAGTTGAATTTCTTTACTTGTATTTATTTATATGCAAGCAGAGTAGGGGGTGGCAAAAGAATGAGAGAATGAGAGAAAAGGAATGGGAGCATAAGGGCATCTTGCAACTGCAAATAAACTCCAGATCCTTGTGCCACTTTGTGTATCTGGCTTTACATGGATACTGGGGAATTGAACATGGACCATCAGGCTTTGTAACCAAGTGCCTTTAACCACTAAGCCATATGTCTCCATCCTGAATTTCTTTAAATGCAGTTCATTAATACCTTTAGAAGATGATCAAGCTTTACCTGCCGGAGGCGAAAGCTAAACCCTATTGCTGAAGACACCATATGCTGCTGACACAGAGCACAGAGAGACCTGGCTGAAATTCAGAACAAAGCCAGTCCCCAAACAGTGTTTCTGTCTAGTGCTGGAAAGCCCCTACATAAGCTACTGGGGCAAAGTTGCTATCAGTGGAGACCAGAAGTCTAAGCTACTCAGAAGCAATCACCCTGACACTATGTACATGCCAGTGCAATAGTGGCACACAGCTTCAGTGGGTGACCAATAGCTTTCTGATTGGCTAAGAGATCCACTCAGTGTAAAGGAACCCATATCTGGAATTGGGAACCAGATCAGAACCCTATGAAGACAATGATTATGTTCTCCAGTGTCAATCTCTCACTAGTCTTTGGCAAAAAGAGAGGTTAAATACATCAAATTATCCCTAAGTTATTAATGCTTATTCATTTAAACTGTGCTGACTTCACTCTCCATTGGAGAATCTGTTTTTCTTTCTCAGAAGGTAGTGAGATGGGAGGAGATAAACTACCCCTCACACTTCAGCCAAGCCACAGCTGAATCCACAGAGGAATTGTGTAAATGGACAATAGCACTGCTTCCATGATGAACCTGATAATCAGCACCAGGGTGCAGGAGACAGACCCTTAGGATACTCAACACCTACCAGAGAGCTTATCACTGAAGTGGACTAAAAACTCACCCATCAAGGATCAGGGAGTTTTGTGGAAGACAGGGAAGAAAGATTATAAGAGCCACAGATTGAGAAGTCATGCCCAAAGGCATTCCCTTACCCCCAAAATAACTGACTGCTGCTCCCACAATGTATAAACCACAACTCCATGGGGAATACCTTCAACCCTACTGAGGAAAGTCCCCAGTGGAATGGGGGCAGGGATGAAGGAAAAGAGGGTACCATCACATAACATATCCATATGAAACATGTTAATAGCACTAATAATCTTTAATAATAATAATAATAAACATTTAAGAAAGAAGATGATCATGCTTAAGTAAGTGATAGTGCCTGTATAAAACATAGGTGTCCTATGTAATTGGAAATTTTATGAAGATTTAAAAAGTTAATATAAAGATTACTAATGTGCCAAAGTTTATATTTTAGAATGTTCATTTTGATAATATTTTAAACAGAAAGACTGACTTACTAAAAGGTCTTATTTCAAGGCTTGTTGATCCTCATGAATAACTACTCCTAGGTCTTTTTTTTTTTTTTTTTTTTTTTTTTTTTTTTTTTTTTTTTTTGGTTTTTCGAGGTAGGGTCTCACTCTAGCTCAGGCTGACCTGGAATTCACTCTGTAGTCTCAGGGTGGCCTCGAACTCTCAGTGATCCTCCTACCTCTGCCTCCCGAGTGCTGGGATTAAAGGCGTGCGCCACCACGCCCGGCTCTACTCCTAGGTCTTTACAGACATCCAACAAACAGTATATGAAAAAACACAGATATTTAATATGAACACTTTGTATGATAACAGAGTGCATAGACAATAAAATAATATAGAAAGAAAGTAAACCATGGTAGCCAAAATTCTCAAGTCCTAATAGATAATTTTCAAAAGCAGTAGCAAAGTGTTGTCCTGTTAGCCTCAGGGCACAGATACATTCACTCTGAGGAAAAGAGGGTATTCCCATAGGTAGATCTGTGGGTAACAGGTCTATTTTCTAATGCAATTGACCACTGGATATTGAGATTAGGAAATGTCTACATAAACAAATGTTAGGCTAAAAGGAACATAGGTTGGAGTTTTCTCTGGAGATTTGAAGATAAAAGAAAATAATGATAAAAGTGATAAAAGATACAACAAACGCGTTTCTAAGGAAAACAGGAACGTCTTTCTGAGGGAAAGTGAAACCAAGTAACTATTCACTGAAAAGTAGAAGATGGGATTATTCTTTAACTAAAAAATCTACTATGCATCTAGCATTCCTCACCAACCATTGATAGAAACATATTCTATTGCTAGTAAAGACATATCTCTATAATGTACACATGCAATACACTTAGTACATCAAACAAGAGTTTCATCTGAAGGAAAATGCTTCAGGATCAGTCACAAAGCAGAGACAATTTAAAGCAACTATACCTGTTCATTTTCATTTGTTCTTTTGACATTTCATACATACATGCCCACGTAAGCCAGATGCACAAGGGGGCGCATGCATCTGGAGTTCTTTTGCAGTGGCTGGAGGCCCCTGGCATTCTCATTCTCTCTCTCCCTCTCTCTGCATCCTCTCTCTCTCAATCTCTCTCTCTTTCAAATAAATAAATAAAAATAAAAGTAAAATATTTTAAAAAAGAAAGAACCATGTCATGTACAAGCAAGTGAGTTCCAAAGCACTTCTTCCCACCCAACAACTATAATATATAGAAAAGAAATAAGTAATTTTAAAATATGCAAATAAGTAAATATATAACATGAAAATCAGAAATGATGATTACGGGAAATCATTAATAAAAATGTTTAAAATAAAAAAACAATGGCTATCCAAATAAGAGAATAAAGGAAAAAGAAATATAAAAGAATATTCTCTTGGTAATACAGCCTAAATCATAAAGCAGGAAAGGAAAATATATTTTGCTGAATATAAAGTAAGTACTTGAATGCAAGAAAAATGTTGAAAAAATACAAAGATTAACTATACAAAAATTACAAGGATTATATTAAATGATATATATATATATATATATATATATATATGCAACAAAATTCACAAAGCTGTCGAACAATAAGACTTAACATAATCCACAATATTTATGGAAGTAAACAAAAATAAATCTTTATTATTATTATTATTATTATTATTTGTGTGTGTGTTTATTTGAATACAGACACTTGTGTTGATGATAGTGTGGTTATCATGAGAGACTCATAGTGAAAATCTTAGTCAGTCAGGAGGGATATGCACAGTAGTATATGCAACCTAATTTGAATTTGTTCAGGCAAATGTTGCATATACTACTGTGCATATGTGTATGAGAGAGAGTGGGGTAATATAGCAGTATATTAATAATATAATAATATGGTTGAGCCAGAATGGTGGCACATAACTGTAATCTCAGCACTTAAGAGACCAAAACAGGTGAATCAAGAATTCCAGGCCATCCTCAGATACATAGCAAATTTGTGGCCAGCCTGAACTACATGAAGCTCGTCCAAAAAATAATAATAATGTTAGTAATAAACTACCTAATTAGGTAACTAACTTTTTAAATAAATACATATAAAAGTAAAAATAGGATATGACTCAAAAATAGATGCTCATTTTACTATTTTCATCCTTTGTGTTGATTTGATTTTTTTCCTAAATATTGGGAAAAGGAAACTCAAAGTTTCTCTTCAAAATCCATAAAATGGGTCTATAAGTGGGAGTAGGGGTCCAGTGATATCTGCTTCTAGAATTGTTCACCATACATTTTTTATTCAGATTACATTATGAAAAATAATTAATATTTTCTGATATTTACATATGAAGTTGGGAAAATACTATTATATTTCTAATATTCACTTTAAAGCATACATAAAACACAAATTTTATTCAAATATTAAATGTTAGGGCTCTTAAAAATAATGGTCTTCCTAAACTTATTTATCTTGACTATACCCAAGAATAATCACATTTTGTTGTTAAGATTCTCTTCTAAAGCTAAATCTATGCAACTAAACCAATCCCATGAAATACTCTTAAAACATTTAGTAGGAAAAAATAATAATGAGTACCAGTATATCTAAGAAAGTTTTGAATGGATCTACTTAGAGAATATTCTACTTGATTCAATATAGTCCCAGTATCAGTTACTTTCTCATCGCGGACAAAATGCCCAACCAAAAGCAATTTACAGATGGAAAAAAATGTTTTATATATATATTTACTGTTTCAGAGGACAGAATACAGCATGGCAAGGAAGCCATGGCCAGAGCGGAAAGCCAGAGTCCCATCATGATAACAACCAGAAGGAAGAAGAGTGATAGACAGATTACAGGAAACTGGGCTAAACTGCAAAACATCAAGAATCATGAGTGACAGCCTTCTTACAGGAAATCTACACTGCCTAAGGGAAAGACAACTTTCCTAAACCGTGAAACCACAGCTAAGGATTAAGTACTCAAACACCTGAATCTCTGGGGCACATTTTATATTTAAAGCACCAAAGTTACATGGAGAAATTAATTTTATCTGGCATATTTTACCTTTGACATAGTAAGACAATAGAAACTTGATGATACAGCTTTGTACTTAAGCCATATTACAGTACACTTACAAATAGCTCATCAAATATTAAATATCTATATCTTCCAATAGCTCTTTAGTTTAAATTATAAAGAATCACTCTAACTCAACCCTATTCATGCAAACTAAGAACCCTTTTCATTTTATAAGTTAAGGGGACTAAATTTTCAGTTAATCAGCATATGTAAAGTAAAGAGGGGCATGTCATGTCTGAACATGTAAAGTAGGCATGATTCTTCTCTGAATATAAACTACATGTTTGTGCATATATTGTTCACAAACATAAGATTCTCCAAACTGATAACCCCACAGCAAAGCAATTATTCTGTCTCCATAGCCATATATACTTTGGAAATATGTGGTAGACAACATTCTTTATTTTCTTTTCCTGTAGGTTAACAAAAAGAGATCAACAATCCATACATCTCAACATGTCTGTTAGAAATTCTTTATTATATAAGCATAACACTGGAAATCATCTGCAGATTCCAGAGATGGAACTGAATTTACCCTCTTCTTTCAGGTTATCAATTTTTGAATCTTTGAGAAGACAGAGCAATGTACATAGATATTATTTTCTCACCATCAGAATTTTCAAAACTATTCCATTTATGATAGAGGGGAAGTCTTAAGGAATATCAAAAGATGAAATACTTCCTTGCTCTATCATATTATGATAGAATAAAAGTACAAATCAACAGCAAGAGAAACTACAGAAAATAAACAAGCTGATGCAGACTAAGCAAAACATTTTTGAATAATGAGTTGGCCATTAATAATCATTAAAGAAATAAGAAAGGAAATTAAAACATCCTAAAATCAAATGAAATTGAAAACTACCTGTGAGATATAAGAAATAGGAAGCCAATAGCAATATCTGCCTTCTTTAAAAATGTCCATTAATAATCATTAAAGAAATAAGAAAGGAAATTAAAACATCCTAAAATCAAATGAAATTGAAAACTACCTGTGAGATATAAGAAATAGGAAGCCAATAGCAATACCTGCCTTCTTTAAAAATTCAGAGTTATGAAGCCTGGTGTGGTGGCACATGCCTTTAATCCCAGTACTTGGGAGACAGATGTAGGAGGATCATCGTGAGTTCAGGCCACCCTGAGACTACATAGTGAATTCCAGCTCCTGAGCTAGAGTGAGACCTTACTTCAAAAAACAAAAACAAAAAACAAACAAAAAATTCAGAGTTATCAAGTAAATAGCTTAATAGTACATATCTTGGGCCTAGATAAACAAGAAGTCAAATCAAAATAATTAGTACATGGAAAGAAATAACAAAGTTTTGGGCAGAAAATAATGGAGTAGAAACAAAAGAATAATACAAAGAGATAATGAAATAAAAACTTATTCTTTGAAAACACAATCAAAATTGACAAACTTTTAGATGAATTTATCAAAAGAAAAATGAAATCAACATTAATAAAAACAAAAATGACAAGCAAGACCTTAAAACAGATAGCAATGACACTCAAAGGATCATCATGGCATATTTTGAAAATGTATACTGCAATAAATTGGGACATTTTAAAAAATGGATACATTTCAAATGCACATATAAACTATAAATTAAACTGAAATTGTAAAATCTTAGGTAACAGCAAGCATAGATTTTATAGGAATAATAAGCTCTCCAAAATACTAACAACAACCAGGCATCTAAGGAACTGTATTCATCAAAGCATTACATACAAAGGGGAGGGAAATAATTCTACCAAGCTCACCTTGCAAAGGCAGTATTATCCTGATACCCAAAATGGGATAAAATCTATTAACAAATTAATCTGAAGAGTATTGATATTTAAAAACCCAATAAATACTTTTAACCTGAATTCAGGAACACACTTGGAAGGTCATATGCCAGGACCAAGTTAGTTTCAATGCAAGGATGCAATGATAGGTAAATCAAGAGAAGTAATATATCTTGTAAATAGACTTCAGGGCAGAAATCACAAGAACATCGAAATAGATATACACAAAGGTCTTTAGGAAAGTACAATAACCCTTCAAGATAAAAGCCCCAAGGAAAATATGAATAGAATGGATACAATATAAGGGCTATATGCTACAAGCATACAGTCAGTGGTTCACTAAAGAGGAAGACCTCAAAACATTTCTATTAAAATCAAGAACACAACAAGTTCTTTCCAGTTGAATTCAATATAATCTTTGAAGCCTTAGAAACAGCAAATAGATAGCAGAAATAAAAGGGATACTAGCAATTGGGAAGGTATAAATTAAATGATCCTTGTTTGCAGATGATAAGATTCCCTTTGTAGGAAGCCCTTAAGGCTCCATATGAAACCTTACAAACAGTTTTTAGCAAAATGTCAGTATACAAAGTTACCATAGAAAAAACAGTAGTATTGATATGCACCAATAATAGACATTCTGAGGAAGAAATCAAGGGACAATGATACACTCAATTTCTTTTAAAATTTTTTTTTGAATAAATCTAAACAAGAAACAAAATAAGCATAATCTTTTCCATCAACTTTTTAAAGCATTGCAGGAAAAAAGTAAAGACACTAGAAGACGAGGAAAGCTTCCCTGTGCATGGCTATGGTAGAATTAACATCGTGAAACAATTACATCAACAAAAGTGATAATAGATTCAATATGATACCAATTGAAATTCCAATGCTATGGGCTGGAGAGATGTCTAAGTGGTTAAGGTATTCACCTATAAAGCCTAAGGACCCAAGTTTGATTCCCCAATATTCAAGCAAAGCCAGATGCACAAGGTGGCCTATGTGTCTGGAGTTCATATACAGTGGCTGGTGGCCCTGGCACACCCATTCTCTCTCTCTCTCTCTCTCTCTCTCTCTCTCTCTCTCTCTCTCCCTCTCCCTCTCTCTCTCTGTCTCTCTCTCTTCCCTCTGGAAAAATAAACATAATAGTTCTTTGAAAAGGAACCAAAACTAACGCAACTTGACTCTTTACCTCTCAGCTTGTACCAAAATCAATTCAAAAATGAATCAAAGACTGTGATTTAATCCCTGATATTTTGAAACTGAGCAAGGAAAACAGTAAAAAAAGTGACAGAGACATAGACATAGACAAAAACTTTCTGAAAAATATACCAATATCTTAGAAAACACAGCCAAAACTTAATAAATATTACCCTTACTTTCTCCAAATCCATTCCCTCTGGCATTGTATACAGCATATAATCAATACACAGTGGACTGTATGTCTTCTAAATAAGAGAGATTTACCAGTCACAGTTCTGGAATTTGGAAACTCCAAATTCAAGACTTTGTCAAACATGATATTTTGTGAGAGAAAATCTTCTGGCTCATAGATGATTCTTAATCCCATATTGCGGCTTCTTAGAATGAATATGGGAATGCAGTCTTCAATTTACAAATATATAAATCCTAGTTGTGGAAGAATGCTCTTGTAATCTCATCACTTTGTAAAGACCCCATTTCTTAAGACTATTACCTTCAGTGTTATGATTTCAATGAATAAAATTTTGGAAGAACAAAAATATTCACTCTATACCAATAGAAAAATAAAAACTGTTGAATGAAAGTTAGGTGAACTGTAAGCTTCTTCTTTTTTGCTTCTGGTTAGGTATCTGGTCACAGCAACAAGAAAGTAATATTTAGTTTGGGCGTAAAAATATTCCCCATCGGCTCATGTGTTTGAACACTTGGTTCCTATCATAGCCATGCTGCTTGGATGAACCTCCAAACCAGACACAGTTTATATGAGGAGCAGAATTTATTTGAAACTTACAGATGCGGGGGCAGTTCCATAATGGCAAAAGAAGTGAAAACCAATCGCCAAAAGCAACAGCAAAAAAAAAAAATAAATAAAAATAAAAATAAAAAAAAATACAGCAGAGAACCTAGGAGAACTCAGACTGCTTTATGTATAACTTAGGCTGGAATTCTAGATTCAACCACAAACACACCTTATGGTTGGACCCTAGGATCCTTCTCCAACCAGGCTGCTGGAAAATCTCTGCTACAGCCTTGAATAAAACTCCTCAATCTCCTGGGGGACACCAATTCAAACTACCACAGTCACCATCTAATGGCACTGTTTGGCAAAGTCGTGGAACCTCTAGGATGTGGAGCGAGTGGTTCACTGTCCACTGGAGGCTGATGTTAAAGTTTTGTGACCCAGTCCTATTTACATTCACCCTCTGTTTCCTCTGTTCAGTTCTTGACAACATGCTAAGAGCTTTTGGCTCCTACCTCTGGGAGATCCCTGACTTGAAACCTCTTCTCAAAATGGCAAATTAAGAATAATCCACTCACTTACTTCCTCAAGTTGTCTCCAGCCAGGTATTTGTTCACAACAATGAGAAAGGAACTCAAATATATGCACTCACATACACACACATCACATACCAACACATTACACACACACACACACACACACACACACACACATATATATATATATATATATATATATATACATACATACATATATATATATGTATATGCCTGTGTATATGAATTTGTATGCAAATATATTTGTGTATTAGGGGGTAGAGAAGTTGAAATTTCTGATTTGCATATGGTACTTAGTTGTACATGCAAATCATAAACACTCCTTAAGAAATGAAGCATATGTATTTCAAGTAATGTGCATATATCAAAAATTATAACTGATAAATATAAAATAAATAGATACATAATCTCTATTAAAATGATAAAAGTCACAATTGTAATTGTGGAGAAAACACTGAAAATGTAGGTAAGATATATCTTTACAAATTATTTTTATTTATTTATTAGAGACGGAGAGAAAAAGAGAGTAAGAGAGAGGATGGGCACTCTAGGGCTTCTAGTCACTGCAAATGAACACCAGATACATGCGTCACCTTGTGCATCTGGCTTACATGGGAACTAGAGAATCAAACCTGGCTCCTTAGGCTTCATAGGCAAGTGCCTTAACTGCTAAGCCCTCATTCCAGCCCAGTAAGATATATATTTATTTACAAGTTGTTAAAATGATTCATTTTTAAATTTATTTATTTGAGTGAAAGAGGCAGGCAAAGAGAGAGAAAGAGAGAGAGAATGGGTGTGCCAGAACCTCCAGCCACTGCAAACAAACTCCAGATGCACACAACACATTGTGCATGTAGCTTACATAGGTCCTTGGAAATTGAACCTGGGTCCTTTGGCTTTACAGGCAAGCAAGTGTTTTAACTACTAAGCCAACCCTCCAGCCCTAAAATGATTCTTTTAGGAACAAATATAACTCATATAATTTCATGATTTTTCCACAGAAACAAAATAAGACAAATGTCAGAAAAGAAAATTCTACATGTAGAAATGTATACCATGAACAAAAACCTTTACTAAGTCATGGACATAAATGCTAAAGAAAACAGGTTTGCTCAAACATGATGTTTCTGTCACCTTGAATGGGCTGGTGTTGTAGTTCCTACAGGCAAAGTAAGTATACAGAAAACTATCTGTCTATCCCATACCACAGTTTTCATCATTCATAAGTGCTGTTCCCACTTGTTTTAGTTCACAGTTGCTGTGTTGATTTATTTTGCTATTTTCTCCCATGTGAGGGAATAAAACTGTTACAAATGGTTCCTCTCAGGCATTTCAACATTATTTTGTTATGAAATTTCAAACACAAAACAAGGGAACTATTGTAGCAGAGTGCAAAGCTCCAGGGAAAATTAAGAGCCATCTGTATAAATGTGATAGCAGAACTGGCAAAAACCTGTCTCTCTTGGTTAATAAGAACACTTAACTTCTGACATTCTCATCACACTATGAAAAAATAATTATTTAAGATAAAGATATAAACTTGAAATAATACAAACATATTTTCAATATATTGAAAGAGTAAGAAAGTTGCCTACTCTATGTGCGATTGGAATAAGATTGGGGTGGGGTAGTGTCTGTCCTTGGAACCATGTGTGCTGTTGCCTTTAGAGCAATGAAAATGAACAATGTGCGCCTAAAACCAGAGTTCTAAAAGGGTTAAATGTTGAATTTATGAGGAAGTTGAAATATCTTAATATTTTTAATAATAGTATCACGTCATTCCACATAAGGAAAATAAATAAAATTACATGCAATCATAAAAAATCCAAATTATATTCTTTCTTTCCTTTATCTCACTCCATTCCCATGCTATATTTTAATATTACTTAGCACATAAATTAAGTTAACCTTTATGTCTACATGGTGAACCAGTAAATTTATGCTTTTGTAGTTCTATTAAGCAATCGTAGAGCTTATATCTTTTTGTAGTCCTTATGAATGTCAAAATTATCTGATAAGTATACAAAAATAGAAATTTCTAACTCAGAATAATGTAGACATTTTTGCATACTTAATTTGTGTATATTTTGGGGCTTACTTTGTTCATCTGTAATCTAAACTCACAATTTGTAAAAGAAATAAAGGAAATAAAAAGACAGACTCAAGTATAAGTATAAAAACAATGGCTTTTGAAGAAACACGATTTATTATTGGATGTATTTATGCTATCAGATCTATAATCAGGCTCCCTTTGGAGGGGGGAGGACAGGAAGTAGGGTAAGGATGGTACCAACATGAGTTGTTTATACACTAAGTATATAAATAGCTAAAAAAGAAAAAAAATGGTAAAAATAAATAAATAAAAATAAATAAAATAATAGAGGTCATTACTATTTTTATCACCTAACACATAATGAAAGTTCCCATTATCATACTTGTTCATACATACATACATCCAGGCCAGAGATACAGTTTCAAGTCATTAATTCCTAGTAATTATTGCCTCTTTGGGCCTTAGAAGTAAATAAATTTTACTTTATATCTGAGAAAATGTCTAGCTCATATAATTACTTCAAAGCTTTCTTTGTTGTTTTCCATAGCTTACTTCCTTTATTTGTAAATCAATTGGATATTTTTTCTCCTGAGTCTCATTTATCCTATAAAGTCATGTCATTTAATTTTAGTTAACATGCATAATTTTGTTTTACTTCAGTTGCCATTGATGGAAAAAAATGTGGAATTTAAGTGACCTTATTTTCAAGGTTGTTTCATAATGTAAAGAGGTACAGTGTGTAGAAATGTACCTAAAATAATTCCTAATACAGCTAATTTTTGTGCTAGAAAATTTACTCTGCAGTTGTCATACATTAGTCCTTACATGACTATATCAAATAAATGTGTGAGCATTTTAAGTATCTATTACCTTTGTTACTATCATCCTTGTGGGAATAAACAAACTGAGAAGACAGATGAAGCATTCAGTTAAAATACACATCCCTGGTCAGGAATGAAAGCACTGTGGCTGTAGACTCTTCATTAATCAATATGCTTTTCATGAATACACCTAAACTACAACAGGACATCTTTCTCTGGGGTGATTTAAATTTTTTTTAATTATATATTCTGTTCACAGTCACCCCTCATTTCCCTCTCTTGTCTTTCTCCCACTCCTGCTGAATGCCTTCTTTCAAACTACTTTTCTTTTACTTTCATTTCTTTTTTTTAATTTTTATTTTTGTGACTCACTGAGTTTAATTAGGGGTTCTTGCATGAACATGGCTGGAGGTTTATTTACCAGAGCAAGGCGGACTTGCCAGTGATAAAAATGTCTTCTCAGCAGTCATTAACTTCCACTTCTACAAGCTCCTCAGAGAGGGATGATACTCAGGCAGGGGGCCTCATCAGATCCTCTGCTGTCCATGACAGTGTTGTGTGCTGACAACCGAGTCTGTTGTGAGTCCCTGAGTGCAGTAGCAGTTTCCTGTTTGGAAGACTGTGTTCCATAGCACTCCTCCCCATCCTTCTTAAGTCCTTACATTCGTTCACAATCCTCTTCTGCAATGTTTCCTGAGCTTTGGAGTGGGTAATATAGATGCCCCTTTTAAGGATGAGTACTCAGCACTCATCCATTCTCAGTGCTTGGACCTGTGGGGAGTCTCTGTGATAACCATTATCCACTGAACAAAGAGGCAACTCTGACCAAAGGCAAAAGTAGCAATATCCTATGGACATAAGCACAAATAGCAGATTTATGGGCAAAAGCTCTCAGGTTAGCAAAATCACAGTAATGATATCACCCCCTGGGCCTATCACCCCTCAAGCTACAAGCTTTGACCATGTTTACAGATATCCAGCATGAATTCGCTCCAGAAATCAATTGGTTATTCCACTATGAGCACCAATTGGAACATCTTGCTTGATACGTAGACATTGTTTTAGATGTAAACATATAGCATTAGATCACTCATTTCTTTGTATCTTTATACAAAGAGAACTGTAGTGTATTAAGTAGTTTTACCTAAAAAATACCCTCAACATATCTTCTATTCTTTTGATAAACCATATTATTCCATGAGTAAATAAAATAGACTATCAAACACTTGTAACAGCATAATATTTTACAAAACTTGTATAATACAAGATCTTCTCCCATCCATACATACTGATTGCTGATTCAGAAATAATAATGCTAAAATCATGCTATCATACCTATAGTCCATTAAAAACAGCAGTGGAAAAAGCATGAATAATGTATCTGCCCTCAGTGGTCTATTTCTCCTATTTGTATCTTCTTCCTGAGTTCTTTGTATTCAGAGACAGAGAGATATGTTTGTCATCCATTATCTGAAGCAATATGCTCCCTTGAGGAGACTGAAGATTCCTTTAATCATAATGTGCTCTGATTTACCCAGTCTACAGAAAAAAAAAATCTTCCTTAGCTGTCATGTAATATCTTCCCTAATTTTTGCAACTTTAAAAATGTGCTCTGTGCAAAATACTCTATTTAAAAACACCTCAGAAAAAAAGCTACAGAGAGGTCCGGGTGTGGTAGTGCACAACTTTTATCCCAGCACTCGGGAGGCAGAATTTGGAGGATAGCCGTAAGTTAGAGATCACCCTGAGACTACATAGTGAATCCTAGGTAAGCTTTGGCTAGAGGGAGACCCTACCTCAAAAAAAAAAAAAAAATCTACAGAGGAAGGAAAATGATCAAAATCTTTCTCTCTGTCTCTTGAACTCTGACGTTTTTCCAAATTGTTTTATATATTAATAAAAATAGTAGCTTTTGGGAACTGGAAGCTAGCATTAAGACCTCATACCACTGTAGGTGTTAAAATACATGGAAGTAGTGGGCTGGACAGATGGCTTACACTTGCCTTCAAAACCAAAGTACCCAGGTTCGATTCCTTAGGACCCATGTAAGCCAGATGCACAAGGTGGCGCATGCATCTGGAGTTTGTTTGCAGTGGCTGAAGGCCCTGATATACCAATTCTTTACCCCCTCCGTCTCTCACTTTCTCAAGTAAATACATACAAATAAAATACTACAAAAGATAATTTCTAAAAAGACAAAACAAATATTTTGAAAGGAGAAACAAGTAATCTAAAAAAGGTAATTTCATAGAATATTAACATTATCAAATCTGGTTGTTGCAACTCTCATCTCCATGCTATTTGAGATATGTAGGGGATAAATTACTGCATTATGCTCCAAACTTCCATACTCTTGGGGATAGCATGAAGGTTTCATAAGACGGCATATTAATACTAAAAAGCAAACTTATAGTCAATACAGTTGCAGCTTTAACTATGCCAACAAGTCATCAGCACAGTTGTGAGTACTGTTAGGAGACTAATGAAACAGAATCTAAGAGAATACACTGAGCCTTTATTTCCAGACCTCTTTTCTGCTATCCAACTGAGTGAGCAATTATGAACTATGATTTCCACTATAGTGTGTAAGGAATCCAGAAATGCTACTAGCATGTAGTTTGTAGTTCATCTACTATTAGTAACCATTCTGGAAAATGAGACATTTAAATAGCATACTTTGTTCTTAGACCCAACTTACAAGCTAAGAATGAAGTATATAAAACATTAAATGGGTACTATTTCAGAACTCAAGTTACAGATTAAGCTGCAATTCCTGATTTTGTTATTAAATGCAATGTTTTACACAGAGAGACTTAAAAATGAAAGCAGATCAGCTAGCCTTCACTGTCTGCTTCTGATCAGCCATTACAGCACACCCTAAATAGCAGACAGGCCACGCTGTGTATGACTTTTAACCCATTATGTAGTTAAAAAATCATAGTTCATGGAATTTGTCTTTGCTTCCAAGATTCTGAGCTAATGGATGCCTGGCTCTGTTTGATGCCCAGCCTCTTGTGCATTCTTCTTCCCCTTGATGTCTATTCTCTCAGCCTCCCTCCTGTAGCCAGGCCTGGCATAATATACAAGGTTGACTTCTCCCAAGCAGTTGCTATTAAATTATGATTTCCCAATTGTGCAGTTTAAAGCACAAGTCATACAATTCCATTTTAAAGTAGAAGACAATGGCTTTTTTCAATAAAAACATGGAACAAATATTTGCAGTCACTCAATATTTATCCAAAATTCAAACTTGATTATGCTGCATCTTATAAGGGGAGGTCAAGTACCTTTATCCCATACTCTATGGACCAAATCTAATATCTTCTTGTGCATTCTCGATGGGTGTTTCTCAGTCCATTGAATACGTATATTTGAATTTAAGTAGATTGATTTATTGACTTAATAGCTAAGATTTCATCATTACCCAAATCATGAGGCACTCCCCAGTATCCTGATTGTTTTTGTAACTCCAATATTGTCTTATATGCCTACTATTCTTTCAAATAATCACATTTCTCTCTTGGGACTCTGAGTTTGCTTATGGTCTGGTGTGATAGCATTCTTCAAAGTGATGGACTTCCTGACAGCTACATGGAATTTTACTGCCTGCTTGTGTGTCCCATCATCCTGTTCTAACACCATTGTGCTGTGTTCCATGGCCTGTTATTGATCACATGGGTATAGTGCATGGAGATATTGCTCCTCACTCAGCAGGAGCCCCATGAAATAGACATACTCTCACCCCTTGCATCCCAAACATTACAAGATTTGTCTCATTTGGTATTCCAGCTATCTTTTCACTATAAAATAATTGTTTAATTTTTAATATACCTAAAAATATGCACACAATACATTGAATGACCTCTGGGCCACATCCTGTCCACTATACTCTGCCCTCTGCCCCTCATGTTCAGTACCAAAACACTGAATAACAAGAACAGCATGTATCCAACCAAAGTTCAGAATTCTCAGGCTCTATTATGTAAGAGAAAGAATTCTAAGATATGAGTAGAGCCAAAGGAGCATAGGAGAAAGCAAAATAGATGGTAAAGACAGAAAATAGTTGTATTTCATAGCACTCTGTGGAGTCAAGCCTGTTCTGACCTCATATGTTTCTCCAGGGCCTTTCAAATTTTATTATTTGCTACATATTACTAGACTAAATGCATTTCACAGTGTTTCACAAGCATCTTACTGCTGCATATTGAATACATAGCCTCACAGGGCAGAGTAGTAACTTTAAAAATATTTTTTTCAATTTTCTGAAAGTGCTTATCCCAAGAAATATTTCAGACTTCAATAAAAGCATCATATTATTATTTTTTTTTTAGAAATACAAGGTCTAGATATCTTGTTATCATTTTCTCACTGATGATATGAATTGTGGCTTTATGAGTGCTAAGATTTAGGATTAAGGTAAAGAGTATTATATGAAAAAAACGTACCTATGATGCCAAGTATAACTGCGAATTCATATGAAACAAATGTATTATCAGGCAATGTTGAATTTATAGATGACACTTAACCTAAGGCTTCTTCAAGGAAACAAAGCTTGAATGAGGACACATTAGGTTATTTACTGGAAAGTAAGATCATAATTTTCTTTCAAAGAGAGTCTTATGCATTTTTTTTTTTGTTTTACAAACCAATTAACGATCAATACCCAAACAACATCTAGGATTTATTATTTCTACAATATTCTTGTCCCTAATTTCATTCCAAGTTTTATTTATCATTCTTCTACATTTAAGATCTTTACTTCTGTTTTTACCTTCATATTAATTCCTGGTCTATTTTATAAATTTATTAAAGTCTACAAAATTATTTTGTAATTAGAAGGAATATGATTAGTACATAGGTGTACTATAGGTTTTTATCCTTGGTCGGATCCTTTACTCCACTTAGATAACCATTAAGAAGATAAATTTGGAGCTGGGAAGATAGCTTAGGAGTTAAATGTGCTGTCTATCAAAGACTGCCTTTCCAGGTTCAATTCCCCAGTACCCACATAAAGCAAGTTGCACAAAGTAGTACTAGCTTTTGAAATTATTTTCAGTGTCCAGAGGCCCTGGCTCATGATTCTTCCTCTCTCTCTCTCTCTCTCTCTCTCTTTCTCTCTCTCTCTCCACAAATAAAAATTATTTTTAAACAGAAGATAAATTGTGCATCAACAAACATTATCTATTACACAAAACATGTGATGTTTATTGGCAAAAATTGTGTACTAGATAATGTAACAAATCTTACTACATGAAAATGTCACATTCTTTTTCTTCAGCCTTCTTTGATAAATCATTGTAATAGCTCAGTATCATCAATACACTTAACATTTATCTTTTATAAAAAATAAGAATGTTTAATCTTATGTTCACATTTTATTGTACAATAAATTCATATTGTATTACATATCAAATACTTAGAATTTATTTACTAAATTGTTTAGATCAAATTATCACTGGTACAAAGAGTATTAAATCATAATAACAAATGTTAGGCAACAATACATGGGGAAAGAAATAGAATGGACATTGGCATAGGTATAAACACAGATAAAATGTTTGTGTGCCTATTTAAGAGGCATAATATATATATATTATATACAGATTTTTATATAGTATATATTAGAAAACAACTGAAGATGAACAGGCACATTTATTCTAACTATACATATGTAGATTATTATAAATATGAGAGGACAATTATCTTACAAAGCTGACTTTAGTTTCCTTATATAGGTTACAATATCTTCTAAAGCAAGTATTGTATTTTATGAATAAGAATATTACATATGCACATTGAATTTGAATAATAGTTATTCAATGGTTGATTTGCTTGGAAATCTACTGTCATAATGATATAACACACTTTTCAAGTCACAATATTCTTCTTTATGTAATGAATACTCAACTTTGATTATGTGCAATATGAGGTCTGTGTCCCTAGGTAACTGAGATGTAGTCAGTGGTACACTAACACTTGTTCATATCACCTCACAGGAGTAAGCTGTGTACTTTTCACAATTCTGTTTTCAGAGGTTTGAGGTTAGTAGCATTAAAATTGCTTTAGACCCTTGTTTCATTTTCACATTAGTTAATTAACTTATTATATTAGTAAATATTCAATGTATCTAGTGCTGGATCTCATACAGGTATTTTCTTAAATATAGCTATACTTTGACCATATTAACCCCCTCATATCCTCCAACTTCTCTGTCTTCTCTGTTGCACGACTTTGTTTTCCTTTCTTATCTGCCTCATCCTTTATGTATATGAAAGTTGGATCTCATATAAGCTACAATAAGCTTGAATATAATTCCACATTTCTTTTAAATGATGTTGATTTATAAGATTCAGTAATGATGGCTTATCATTTAGTAGATATTAGGGCATTTAAAATGAGGAAAATCAAAAATATTAACAGTAAGGGTATGTGAAATTTAACTCACTCACAAAATTGAACATTGTAGTAAATAACTAATAAGGAAAAAGTTGACAAAATGTTTGATTCCCTTCTGTCAGTTCACCTGCTTCAACAACACTTTGTGGAGCTTTATGGAAAGAAAATGTGTGTGCTTTTTGCAGCTACTCTGACGGGTGCTGCATGACCAAGATCCCCAGCTGCTGCTGGAACCTCTCAACTTGGCACTGTGAAATGTGCTTATTCGTTCTGTCTGACACTCTGACTCAGAACTATCCAGAACTCTAGTCCCACAGCAGAGCATACCCATCCTTCCATCCTTGGTTCCCTAACTAGGCCACTGGAAAGTATGGCACATACTGACACAGAACTTAACCTCTCTGCAGGGTGTCTCACAAGATGAAAACTAGATCATTTTTGATGCAGTTACCACCAGAGGGGACAGGAGAAACAACACAACAAAATCTTTCACTATCTTGTTCTCAAATATGCCCACTTCCCACAATTGGGAAACTCAAATTTCCTATTTATCGATAAGCAAAAGTATAGACTTTCCTTTATTCTCTCCACAAAAATTTCAGATATTTCAAATTTTCTCTCTTCCTGTAACATGTCCTGATGGCAATTAAGTTCTATATATTATATATTTATGTAAATTGTTAAGGAAATTCATTTTTGGTTCATCCTAAACTGTTTGACTTCTACTGGAAAATTCTATTAATTTCTTAGTAATATGAAATTGTGGCTGTTACCTTTCAATAACCTTTTATTGACAAAAGTTTATATATCTTTCATTAAAATTTAATACATTTTAAATTATTTATTTAATGTAGGATTTATGCAAAATATGAATTATATTAGAAGCATATACACATTATAAGCTATGCAGAAGTATTTTTTCTTAAGTAATGAGGTTTTTGATATACAAAACTTATATCAAAATAGGTTAAGGTCCATGTTACATTCTATCTTAAGTTCCTGATCTATACATACTAGTGCCTTTGACACCTGTTACAGGTTTCACTTCATGTACACCTAGAATATTAGAAGACATCTCATAGATTTGTTGTAAAGATTCATAAATATTAGGGGATATATTTTAAATAGTTACTGGAAATCAAAAATACTTCATGAGGGCTGGAGAGATGGCTTAGTGGTTAAGGCACTTACCTGGAAAGCCAAAGTACTTATGTTCAATTTCCCAGGACTCCACAAGCCAGATGCACAAGGTGGTGCATGCATCTGGAGTGCACTTGTAGTGGCTGGGGCTCTTGTGTGCCCATTTCTCTCTCACACTTGCTTGCTCACTTGCTTTCTTTTTCTCCCACTTTTCTCTCTTTCCCTCTCTCTCAAATAACCAAATTAATTAAAAATTGAGAAATACTTAATAATTCTCACTGGATGTTTTCTGTTTCAGACTTTTGCTTTTTTTTCCTTTTATTCCTTCTCTGTTATACATTTTTTCTCACAAATTCTTTTTCTTACTCTCCCTTTTCTACACTCCATTCACTTTGTCATATCTCCCTGTCATATCTCTTTTTCCCCCAGTGAAATGATGATTTCCTTTTGTCACTCTTTTCCTTCCTTTTTGTTTTTCCTCTTTTTCACTCCATCTAATCAGTTCCATCACTAAGTGTTCATATTTCTGTTTCTTCCTACCTATTCTTCTCCTGTGTTTGTCTTTCCCTGTCTCCTTAGCCTACATTTTCTTTTACACATGACACATTCTTACTCTTCTCCTTTCTCTCCATTTCTTTGCAATCGTCAGGAAGTAAAACATGTAACAAGAGAAATGAGCTTCTAGTGCTTTCTGAAGATTTTGACGAAGCATACTTCATATGCTGAACTGAGGCATTTAGGGTTATGTATAGTAAACTAAATTATATAATGCTTTCTCCAAGTTACTATCCTTTAAATTAAGGCACTACAATTTGTTAAAGTCTGTGATATTTGTTGAAATAATTATGTTCTATGCAGTTGAGGCTTGTGACTTGGTGTTACACGGATAGGAAAATGGCACAATGAAGCTTATTGACATTAGACACAAATTCACCAACTTTAGTTTTAGGTACTTTGTCTCCTACCGCTATTGACTGAATAAATTTTATATTATATCTCACAATATTTGGCCCGATAAAACTAAACAAAGCTTATAACTACTAATTAATTATAAAAATCAATTTATGAATGTGAATCCACTTACATTAAACCTATTTATCTCATCAAATATTATCAATGAGAAATAATAACATATCTTAAAATGCAGGAATTATAAAACTGAAGAAGAGAGATAGAAGGAGTGATCTCAGAATTTTTTCTTTTTGCCTTAGGCTTCCTTGAGAAAGGCTTTGTTGGTATTAAGCCAGTGATTTCAATATTGAATTCAGGGAAGCTCACAACTATCTCTCAACATATGTCTGCTGGCAAGTTCAACAAATTCATCTAAATTCAATTTCTATTCTAGCTTACAGATAATGAAGACAAATAGGTTTTCTATGCAAAACTCTATCACCACTTGGAGAATACCTTTAGAAATCTATTGCTCATTGCTTACAATCCTCATTTGAAATACATATATAGACCTCTTCATTCACTTGTGGAAATAATCAAAAATCAACATATATAGATTTTAGTATAAACAGATGCCACTCATTCACATGCATGTTTAAAAAATATTTTATTATTTATTTATTTATTTGGATGGATCTGGAAAATATTATACTAAGTGAGGTAACCCAGGCCCAGAAAATCAAACATCACATGTCGGGAGCCACAGCTGCTCTTTGACCTTGTGAGCTGTGATCTCTAATCCTCTAATCTCTCAATACAAAGGCCTTATCGATAAGGCGCCTGATCCTATGCATTGTTTAGTATACAGTATAGATAGAGTAAGCACCTGATCCTATGCATTGTTTAGTATACAGTATAGATAGAGTAAGCACCTGATCCTAAAGCATTGTTTAGTATACAGCCTGGGTGGAGCGGGCACCTGATAGAGGGATTAACATACGACCCTGGACCCTGGTGATACAGACCTTAGGCATGTAAGCATTGTCAAGAAAGTTCTATCTTCTATATATAAGCTATGTCTGCCTGAATAAACGAGAGCCTTGATCAGAACTTGTCTTGGCTCCATTCCTTGTGTTCTTGTCTCAGGTTCATTCCCACTCCCTCCTTTGAGGCCTGTTTCGACTTGTGCTGCAGGCCGGCACAATCACATGTTCTCTCTCATATGTGGATCCTAGCTACAAATGACTGGACTTCTGTGTGACTAGGAAGAAAACTCAGTAGCATAGGCCAGTAAGCTAGAAAGGAGATGCAAAGGGAATAGAAAGGGAGGGAAGGGGGACCTAATAGGATGGTATTGTATATATGTAAGTGGAACAGATGAATGGGGTGAAAAGGCCTAAGTGAGGTCAGGGGAAGAGATTGAGTAAGGAAAGGTGGAAGGAGGGCTAATCAAAATCTAAGAGGATATAAATAAGTCATATGGAAACCTGCTTTTTTGGACAATGGAACACTAGTAGCCATAAATTGTTACTAGAAAATTTTCAGTGCCAGGGATGGGATATCTTCCAGTGAATTGTTGGCCAGGGAGGTCCCTGATGCCCCTAAACATTATAGGCCATTGCCAAGGCTCTTAGTTTCCCACCAGGAATAGATGGTAAGACCCTATTGCTGAAGTTTCCACATACTTGGCCTGCAAGGTCACTGAGAAATCCTGCTGGAGCTGAGCTGAAAACCTCCTTCATATAGACCAGCTGGCAGAAAGCTAAGAAAAGCTACATTGCATGCAGTTCCATGGGAGAGAGAGAAATCACTAGTGAAGATACTCAACAGTGGACACTGCAAGCCTTAGATTTGGCCATCCAGGACAGATGAGCCAACTGGTGCAATAGTGGCATGTCTGTTATGGAGAAAGCCAACCCCCATCTAATTTCACTGGAGGCCCACTCCATGGAATATATCCCTGATACTGGAAACCTACAACAGAGGTGGTCATGAGCCCTAGGAGTGTAAAGTATGCTGCTGTCTGGCTAAAAGTATACAATATGCTTATTGAACTGCCCAGTAAGCACTTCTCTTAATGTTCATACCCATATATTAGTGCTACTCTCACTTTCGGTTAGAGAACCTGCTCTTTTAAGATGGCAGGGACGTTTGAATGACTGAGAAGGCACCATGGTTCTGAGAAGAAGTGACAGAGGAATGCTCAGCACTGAAATATCTCAATCACACCTTCCATGGCTCAGGGTCCACTGTGGAATAAGAGGCAAAAAGAGTGTAAGGGCCAAAGGAAGGGTAGGATTCCATACAACGTGCTCCTCAGGTCACAAAGTGGCCTTGATATCCATGACCTCACAGTGCACGACACTACCTACACAAGACCATCATAATAGGAAGAAAATATCATGACATCAAAATAAAAGATTGACTGATTGAGATGGGGAGGGTACATGATAGAGAGTGGAGTTTCAAAGGGTAAAGTGGGGGGAGGAAGGGATTTACCATGGGATATTGTTTACAATTATGGAAGTTATCTATATATCTATATCTATATCTATATATCTATATATCTATATATCTATACATCTATCTATCTATCTATCTATCTATCTATCTATCTATCTATATATATATATATATGTGTGTGTGTGTGTGTGTGTGTGTGTGTGTGTGTGTGTGTATAAAGAAAAAAATAATTATTTATTTACTTGAGAAAGATAAAGAGGCAGGAAGAGAGAGAGAGAGAGAATGGGCACACAAGACTCATGTGCCACTTGTGCTTCTGGCTTGCATGGGTCCTAAGGAATTGAACCTTTATCCTTTGGTTTTGCAGGCAAGTGCCAAAACTGCTAAGCCATCTCTCCAACCCCTCACATGTACTTTTAAATCAATTAAAGTTAAAACTCTTCCTTCCGAATTATATCTTAGGATTTTTATCTGAACAGATATTTTGGAAAAAAAAAGCAATCAAGCAATGATGTGTGCATTACTTTTACACATTGCTATTCAATAAATACTAGATTGCTACAGTGAACTATTTTTCTTACTGATGTGCACTATCATTGAACTATATATTTTATTTTCATGTTTACAAGGATATCAGATATAAATATATAATCTCATACATATATTTACTTCTAAAGGCTTTAGGGAGTTTTAATCTGTGCATAGCATATTGATTTCCTAACTTCTATCTCATGGACATTCCCATGGATATCTAGAAAGATCTGAAGATATTTTTCATCCTCTCCCAAGTTAACTAAGCAACCTCTTCAACAAGCACTTCTTATCTCATCCTAAGTTTCAGTCACTTGCCACCTGTCTCACAAGTTCTCCCTGACATATGTCAACACTCTCCGTCATAAACTAATTCTCTGATACTTAAATGCTGAATTGTGATTCTCACCCCACTGCTAACTAACGGTGAGAAATTCTAATACCTGATAATATGGCTATGTTTAATTACCTCTTTAGAGAGGTGATTAGTGTAAAATGTAACCTTAAGGGTGGGGTTTTTATTCAATCAAACTATAGCATCATTAAATAGGAGGAGACACCAAAGTGTATGCACCCAAGGAAAGGGTATATGAACACATAGAATCTACTAGCCCTGTGGAAAGACCTCTCAGAAACCAGCTCTATCTAGATGTTGAACCCTTGGCTCCCAACATTCTAAGAAATGCATTTCTATTTTTAAGCCATTCAGTCTGGGATATAAGATTACTGTGGCAGCCTTTTGCAAAATAATACACAGAGCATCCCTGTCTTTGAACCAGAAATTTTATACTGCTGTGTTTCTACATTATGAATCTTTTTCTAGCTGTTACTCTTGCTTTTCAGCTCCTGCTTTGTAGTCTCTTAAAAACTTATGTCTTAGAAGCATTAATTGCTATTTATAGTGTTTGTGAGTTAGAACTAGTGCCTTAAACCATTAGTTAAAATAATGGAGAAGGGGGATGCTGTTCTTAGTTTCAGTTTCTAAGTCATGATCATATGGACATTTTTCTAGTAACTCTATGTGGCTCTATTCTGAAAAAGTCTGAGTGCCAAACTTCCTTCCATATACCAGGCACTTAAGGAAGAGATCTAGGGGAGAGAAGGATATGAAAAAAGAAAATGACATAGTAAGAAAATAAAAAAAAAATCTATTCTCAATCCTCCTTAGCTAAAGTCTTATCTACTTATCTAGAAGGGCTTTTGAAATGCAAGCTTCTCTTATGTCCCTAAATTACTAAAGGTACCTTTTCTCAATGCTGATACCCTTTCTTCCTTCAGGAGATGCCTCCCATGCCACTTCTATTCTGTACTTACTTCAGAACTGGAAGTACACATACAATGTTTTTTACTGAATTAGCTGTGTCACCTCTACTCATGTTCTGTAAAGAGAATTCTGGTTAGTATGAAGAAAAACTGAGCACAGACTTTTTTTTTTTTTTTTTTTTTTTTTTTAGTCCTGAAAAACTAGGACAAGAAACATTTGAGAGAGAGCTTGAGACCTGATCAGCTTCTTGTGACCCCTCTTTCCATATCTAAAACCACACTGCCCATTTAGTATATTTCTTCTTTGGGATTTCAAGTTATATTGATTTATTCACAGGAGAAGTATGTCATTTTATAAGAAGAATTACAGGGAATCTTCATCATTTTATAGTTCAACAGTTTTATTGGCCATTTGAAAGTAATTGCCAAGTTTATTCAATTATAAAACAATTAGATGTACTTAAGCAACTTATATGTCACTTGGAAAATATATGAAACACAATAAGCCAGGCTGTAAAAATGGGAAAATAACAGGCAGATTGTATTAACAAAACTAATCTATACTTTATTTCTAGGTCCAATCAACTTCATGCATGTTATTTTCTACTTGATGCCTACCAGATAAATTAATTATATTTAAAGAAAAAAAGCTTATAATTGTTTTCATTTCCAACCACTTGAAACCCATTCTTGTTTCCAGGTCCTCAGGGCCTTCCTTACCAGGCAAACTCAAATTCTGGGTAACTTTGACTTGTCGTCATGTTTCCTCAACTTCAGCATGGAGGTGTGCAGTACAAATTCAATGAGTTCATTTTTCACAAACATAGAAAATGAAACAGTAGAGGTTGACCATTCAGGTCAAAGTTAATTTTTATGTGTGACTTGATGTAGTTAAGAATAAAACTATAAAATTTGTAACCCCTCTTTCCTTCAATAATAGCTTATTTTAGAGACCAATTTTCTTTGTTTTCACCCCCTTATTCTCACAGTTAAGCATTCTGTCTCCTTCCTTCCCTGCCATAGTAAACTCAATACTTATCCCTAATTATTAGAAATGAAGCAAATTTACATCATGACAACTTCATAAACTAAGTTTGGTCAATTTCTAGAGTCTGTGGTGCATTTCATGGTGTGTCAAACTCAGCTGTGAACAGAGTTGTGAAGGGCTTTGGGATATGCACTGGTCAAGGAAATCCTTGTTAACCTTTGTATTTCCAACATTAAGTGATTTTTTTTTTTTTTTACTTATCCCAGAATTAACCTGTATTCGTAAAAGTTACTAAACTCCATATAATTTAAAAGAAAGGCTATTTGTTTTGAACTCTAAAGCATATCTCATTCTCAATATTTTCTCCTGGAATGGTCCCTGGCTGTAAAACTGAGCTGTCACATCATCTGGCTGCACATTTAAAAACCTAGGAGGTATGATGGGGTGGCTCTCTCCTTGGGATCTACATCTATCTGAAAAACAGAAGCACATTCTCCAACGGAGAGTAAGTTAGCATCAGGACAAATGAGATAACCCTTTTTTTTATAGAGAATTTAATAGGTGTAGGCCCTCTTGTAGCCCACAATTGATGGTAGCTTGATATTGGAGAGTGGGTTTATGTTTGGATATGGTTCTGACTTGTTTCCCAGCTCCAGCTATGGGTTCCATACCACTGAGGGGATCAGTTAGCCGAATTGAGAGCAGTTGGTTCCCCACCATGGCTGTGTGCCGCCACTGCACTTGTGTGGGCATCACAACAAGGGCCCCAGCTGAAACTAAGAAAAATTGGAGAAACAAGCAAAGGGGCTGTTTTCCTGATGAACCGGATACCAGCACAAGGGGGAAGGAGATCAGCACAGAGAAAAATCAACTCCTACCAAATCAGAGAGCCAGAGCCTCAGAGGCCCCCAACACCTCATCACTGAAGCAGACCAAAAATGAACCCAACATGGCTCAGGGAAATTTTGCGGAAGAGGGGGCGGAAAGAATGTCAGAGCCACATGTTGGATCATGATATGCAGAGACATTTAGCTTACCCATAACTGTGGGCTAACTCCACAATGCATGACCCATATACCTCAACAAGGAGGGGCCAAAGGGGAGGGGGTAGGTCACGGATGAGCATAATAATGGTACCAAACTGACTGTATTTGCTTAATACAAAACTAACTAATAAAGAAAAAAAAAAAAAAACCTAGGAGGGATATACTGTTAACTTTGTTTTATCTGGAGACATACAGATTACATAGATCCAAGTGGCAGTCTGGACACTGAAATATTATAATGCTAATGGGTAACCAAATGATGCAAACACTCCTTAAAGTAATGTACTTTCTTTTTTATTTTTTAAAAATATTTATTTATTTGCAAGGAGAGAGTATGTGTGTGTGTTTGAGAGAGAGAAAGAGAGAAGGGAAGGTGAGTGGGAATAAGCACACCAGGGTCTCTTGACGTTGCAAATAAACTCCAGATGCATGTGTTACTTTGTTTATCTGGCTTTACTCTGGTACTGAGAAATCGAATCCACTGAACTGTCTCTCCAGCCTATTCTTTCTTTTTTCATTAAACTATAATCTTACATTTTTAAAAGATTTTTCTTAGATGACACTCCTGAATGTAGTCATTCAAGATGTTAAGCACTACATCTGCACATATCCATATTTATTTACTAACCTATTTAATTTACTCACCAGTGCAGGTTATTTATCCAGGGAAAAGACAAGCACAGGATTGACTTTTTTCCATCCAAACTTGCTGCATTGACATTCTGGCATCATCTAGAGCTATGCTGGGTAACAGAGCAGCCACTAATCTGTGTTCTGTTAAACACTTGAACTATGTTTAGCATTTGTCCCCATGTCTCCATTCTTCTGGCTTCAATGATCTTTGATCCTCTTTGAATTTACTGTCTTAACCCCAAGTCAGCCCTAGTCATTTCTTCTAAACAGACCATTATTAGTTTTTATTTAAAATAGGTAATGGCACATGATTCTTCATGAAAATGTTACTTTTAATTACAATTTCAATGCAAAACCTTTGTATAATACATTTCTCTTTCTATGAATATATTTCAAACAAGTCTTCCTGAGGAAAAAAAGACAGAAATTCAGGGATACTGTTGATAAGTATTTATTCATTCATTCATTCACTCACTCATTAACTTTATATTATTGAGACTATATAATATGTCAGGAACCATTTAACCCATTTGGAATAAAACAAAAAGCAGAATATATTTGGCATAAGCATTCATGAAGAATACAGAGTAATAAGAAAAGAAAGAATCATATATTCACACAGATGAATAGATATGAGCTGTGGGAAAATGAAAATAAATACAGAGGCTGTTGCTATGATAGCATTATATATATATATATATATATATATATATATATATATATATATATATATATATACATATATATATATGTGTGTGTGTGTGTGTATGTACATGTGTGTGTATGTGTGTTAAGATATAGTAAGTTGAATATTACTGAATTAATTAGAAATAGGCTTAAATTTCAAAGATAAATAGGAATAATACAGAGGTTAATTAACTAGTGAGAGAAAATCCAGTCTGTGAGAATGGAGAAACATCCCCCAAGGAATTGATAGTTCATCTGAGATGCAAGAGAGGCAAGGACATTATAGGCTACAAATATATATATTTTTTCTTACAAAGGGAGCAGGCAAAGGCTTGATCAGGGAAAATTTAAGGAGCTAAAATAAAGTCATTTTGTGACCTAAAACAGCATATCATACAATTGTTTTAAAACGTTAAATGTGCTTAATAAAGAAAGGGATTGGGCTGGAGAGATGGCTTAGCAGTTAAGCGCTTGCCTGTGAAGCCTAAGGACCCTGGTTCGAGGCTCGACTCCCCAGGACCCACGTTAGCCAGATGCACAAGGGGGCTCATGCATCTGGAGTTCGTTTGCAGTGGCTGGAGGCCCTTGTGTGCCCATTCACTCTCTATCTGCCTCTTTCTCTCTCTGTCTGTCACTCTAAAATAAATAAACAAAAATGGACAATTTTTTTTAAAAGAAAGAGATTATTTTTTCTAGATCCATAACATGGAATTGAGAGTATAGAGAGAGTACAGATGATAGATGATGGATAGATAGATGACAGATGACATATTATTGTTGATAAATGAAAAATATACTTCAAAATATGTTAGAATTAAGGAGAGAACAAATGCAAATACCACTATTAATTTATGTGTGTATGTGACATATCAATGACTTGAAACTCCTTCATGTATAAAACAACATGTCATCCTCTTCATTATTGAAAACAAAATTAAATGTTTTATTTATTTATGAGAGAGAAAGAGAGAGGAGAGAATGGTGTACCATGGCCTATAGCCATTGCAGACAATCTCCAAACACATGCACCACCTTGTATGTCTGGTTCACGTTGATACTAGGGAATTGAAACTGGGTCCCTAGGCATCTCAGGCAAGTGTCTTAACCACTAAGCCATCTTTCCAGTCTGAAAAAAAGTATTTTACAGGCCATGTCCCTTAAATTGATTCACAGTCAATTGTCTTCTTATGTGTCATCATTGTTAAATAGATACTAAAAACCAAGCTTCAAATTTTATTCAAAGGCATGCTAATCAGGCCTCTATTTTGTATTCTGTATACTTAGCCTATATTGCTTAGATTCATAGGACACTGAACAATTTCTAGGGTCCAGCTCATTCTTTCTATTGCAATTGCAGGATAAAATATGATGCTGTCATAACCTCTAACTCTGCATTGTCTGATTCTACACCTGTAGAATTGAAAGCTTTAAAGAAGTGATAACTGAGAAAACAGGCATGAGAGAAAAATAGTAAGATCAATTAGAGAAACTCCATTTAATGGCAAACCACTGTTATATCAGTAAAGTTAGGGGACAAAAACTATTCATAAAATATTTTGTTATAATTTTTGTTTTGTTTTATTTTTATCCAGCTTTGGATGAGTCTTTGATACAAATATATTTGGGATGCTAGATTATCCATGGTATAAGCTCCATGATTCTTAATTTAAGACTCTTATCCAAGTCAATATTTGATATTGATATTTGATATTTGACTTTGATATTGATACACCAGGAGTAAAGACAAACTCTTACAGAGATGGGTATAACTTTGGAATATAAACCGAGTCTCATTACTAAAAGTGGCCCACAAGCAAGAATTCATAGTGAATTTGGAATAAGACAGGCAATTCAAATTACAAAAAATCAAATAAGCATAACAATATGTGAATTCTCAGCCTCTGGTAAAACCTTCTGAATCTTAAACTATAATACCATTTGTAGGATATATTCAAACAGCTATATATGTAATTGAGTTAGGACCCAAAATTTAAAATAAAAGGGGTTGCATGTACACTGATGGTTTCTCAGTTTTCCCTAGGAAATCAATAGAAGAAAGGTGTTGAATTCACCATAGTCATGCACTTATGTATCTTTTAGCATATACAGAACACCCATTGCTGCATGGAATCATTTCTCTATTAGTTATACTGCAATGAAAAATAATATAAAGCTCATAACTTTTGTGGATTCATTTTTTAGAGTATTCTAGTAAACTAATATAAGGACAAATCTATAGTATGAGCCAAAAAGGAGCTAGAAAAGACCTGGTTGAAAGAAGTGGATAACTACATAAAGTGTGGAGAGAAAAGAGTAGGGAGAGAGTGGCTATGGCCAAGGAGAGGGAGTAATTATTTTAAAGTAGTTACTCATAAAGAAACATCAATATTTAGTATGCCACATGGTTGTTACAAAGAACTGTTGATGTAAAATGTGTAATAGTCAGTACTGAATATGCTTGTTAGGCTGTTGCTGTTGACCTACAAATGCATATTTATTCCCCTTCTAAACAAAAACAAGCATCCAAGGAACCATGAGAATATTAGCAGAACAACAGTGAACTTGGAGTGCTTTGTGATGCTTGCCTTCATATTTAAGCAATCACACTTATATTGAATAAAGCTAAACTTGTTTTTTAGCTAGTTTGAGCCCACAGGCTAAACATGGCAGAGAGGTTCTGCTTGAGCAAGCATCCATCCCAATGAACTTTCATGTGAGTAGCAAAGTTGCCTTTCATGTATTTATATCTATTTCAGCATAGGACAGTTTGAGTGTATGTTGCTATGATTTACTGTTTGCAAGGATGCTGTCCCATTTTCACTGCTTCATCAAGATTTTTTTTGTCTTTTTCTTTCATACAAATAATATAAATCAAAATCTTGGTGCCATAAAGCTTAATTGTACATCTTGAAATTCTGCCTCATTGTAAGCTAGTGCTGTGCATGAACGATGCTTTATGTATGTGAGTGGTTTATTTGCCTCTTCTGTAAGATAATACAAATGGCAATCAGCTTAGAAGCCCACACATGGCAGATTTTCATGGTACTATTATAGGAGTTTAGGTGCTATATCTGAAACCTGATGAGCCTCATAATAACGGTGGAAAGCAGGGATATCAAAGGATTGCCGATTTCAGCAGGAAAGAGAGTCATCCACGACTGGCAATCTCTGTAGACTGCCAAATTACCCAAAATCCTATTCTGCAAAGCTGTAACCTTTAATGTTCCAATAAAAAGTAACTCTTTCCTGGGATAGCTGTTCTGCTTGTAATTGCACGTTCAGAAAGCAATTTGCATAATATTGCAAAGGACTACAAAAAACATGCTGATAAAAAAAGAATTTAACATGACTAGAAAGCCATTTGTCCATATGCTGTTCTGTTCCTATTTATTTTTCATTCAATTATCAAGAACCTACTATGTACTTCAGAAATACAAATGACTGGGAAAGAAAACTAAAAAGAAATTACCCTATGCCCAGGAGAAATCATTTAATAGTTCAAAGACTAGTGATCAGACAGTAAGACTGGTATTTCCTGTTCATTACTGAAGTACTTATCAACAATATTTTGTAGTAGCCTTAGGAGTTTGGTAGTTGTATTAGTTACTTTCCTAGTTACTATGACAAAGTATCTGACAAAAGCCACTTAAGGAAGGAAGGGCTTGTTTTGGCTCATGGTTTGAGACCATAGTCTGATATGGTGGGAGTTGTGGTTTGATTTAGGTGTCCCCCATAAACGTAGGCGTTCTGAATGTTAGGTTCCAGGCTAACGGAGATTTGGGAATTAATGCCTCCTGGAGGCAGTGTGTTGTTGGGGGCAGGTTTATGGGTGTTATAGTCAGCTCTTACCTTGGTAGCTTTTGGCACATTCTCCTTTCTTGTTGTCCACCTTATATGGGCCAGTGGGTGATGTCCACCCTCTGCTCATGCCATTGTTTTACCCTGTCATCACGGAGCTTACCCCTTGAGCCTATAAGCCAAAATAAACCTTTTCTTCCCCACAAGCTTCTCTTGGTTGGGTTATTTCTACCAGCAATGCAAACCTGACTGCAACAGTGGGGAAAGCATGGTATGGGTTGATGCTAGCAGAGCCACTGAAGCATGGCCAAGTGGTCACACTGTGCCCATAGTTGAGAAGCAGAATGAGGTGAATGCTAGTATTCAATTGTATTACTTCATTTTCACATTTTATTCAGGCAGGGTTCCTAGCCCATAGTATGATCTACTCCAAGTTAGGATGTGATTGTCTTGCCTTTTCTGTTAAGCCTTTTTGAAAATGTCTTCACAGTCATGCCCAAAGGTGTGCCTCCTAGGTGATTATAACCTCACCATCAATAAGGAAATCAGGACCAACCATCCCAGGTGTAGCTGTAAGGTCATGTTCTGAGTCACACACATGGGGAAGTGGAGGTAGAACATCATTGAAAAAGGAATGTTGTGTGAAGTGTACACAAAATAAAACAGCAAAGAACATGTCCAACATAAATATACTTGGAAGCTAATAGATTGTGAGGAGGAATGCGAAAAAAAAAAATAGATGGGGAAGCTTTGAAAGTGAGAGGTACATCTGTTAAATAAACATATTTAAAATATATCATAAATAATATTTGACAGATGTTAAATAAGAAAGGAATCTGTATTTTTGTTGTATCAAAAATTGCCACCTTAACTTTACTATATTTTCTGACTTTTCAATTCACATTTTACAATACTGAAATACTACATAGTTTAAATATGTGAACTTTAATAAATACATTATTATAAATATTTAAATGGTCCCTAAACATTATTTCCTGCTGATATTATCTCAAAAGTATGTGTCATTTTAATGTAACCCTCTAATTATATAATTATGAGTGTGTGCTTTACTTTTTTATTTGTCAGTTATATATAGTATGTGTGGCATGGTGTGTGTGTATGTGTGTGTGTGTGTAAGAGAGAGAGAGAGAGAGATACATGCATGTATAGTGCATGCATGTATGTGAACTGATTCAGGTGATACCCCATGTGTGTGGAAGCAAGAGGAGAATGTTGGATATTTTTCCCCATTCTTCCTCCAATTTGTTTCCTTGAGCTGAAGTCTCTCACTGAACCACAGCCTATCACTTTTGGAAAGACTGGCTGACCACCAAGCCACAGAGATCCTCCTATCTCCACGAACAACAGGATTGGGATTGCAGGCATGTATGGTTATGCCCAGCTTTTTATGTGGATGCTGGGGATCAAACTTGTGTATTTTCATGCTCTCTCAGGCCCTCATGCTTGTGTGCCAAGTGCTATTGCCCACTGTGACATTTTCCTATTCTCGTTTTAAACTATCTGGTATTGCCTTAGGCCTTTTGTTCATAAATTTTCTTATACACAATATCACAAAATAGTTCCATTGATTTTATCTTCATAGTTCAAGTTATGATGTTGGTTCCTGTTCTTCTCCATGTTCTTAACTGAGCTCATGGGTTAGCATACACTGTAGGGTAATATGAAAGAATTGGCAGGCACACAAGAAACAAAATGTCTCCCCCTATCCCTAGCTCTCCATTCGCTCTCCAGTTCCTCTGATTACCATAAACTGGCAAGAAACTAGAAAGAATACAGATTACAAAATTCTAGCCCAGCATCATAAAGAAGACATTGGAAGTGTGGGTTTGCACCCTAAGCATTAACTTATTATTCTTGCTTAATGAAGTTGAAGATCATATCCATTTGTATTTCTTTTGTTAAGATGTCTCTCTAAATCAAAGTCTAAGATACTTTATTTTATTCTCCTTACCATTGTAAGATTTCAATCCTAAATCTGCATGCATATGTGTATACATTTATATATTTGTTTTTCTGTACAGTCTTCCCTGAGCATCATGGTCAACTTGTTTCAAAAACTATTGTGGATATTAAAATACCTGGATATTCTAGTCCTTTATATAAGTTGGCACAATGCTCATGTAGAGCCTATGCAAGCCATCCTATATTTTTTAAATCAGTGTCATATTACTTATAACACAATAAAATGGAAATTCTATATAGAATATTATTATACTCTAGTGTTTATAAAATGGCTAGAAAAAGGTCTATGCATGTTCCATACAGATGGAAAGCTTTTTAAAAATATTTTTAATTTATTTTTTATTTATTAGACAAAGGAAGGGTGGGAGGAAGAGAGAGAGAGAAAGAGAGAGAGAGAGAGAGAGAGAGTAACAATGGGCATGCCAGGGTTTCCAGCCACTGCAAAGCATCTCCATATGCATGCGCCACCACGTGCATCTGGCTTACATGGGTTCCAGGGAATCAAACATGGTCCTTGGGCTTCCCAGGCAAGCACCTTAACCACTGAACCATCTTGCCAACTCAGCAAAGTTTTTAGAAATATTTTTATCTGTGATTAGTTGAATCATCTATATATGAGGTAGCTAAAGATTCTGGGGTCAAATGCAGATAGGTGTGTTTATTTTGGTATGTGTGTGTGTGTTTATATATACATAGAGAATGGCTTTTCCCTCTGATTCTAAGATTTACATTCACTGAACTCATCCTACTTGTCTGGCTTGTCTTTTCTGGGTGGCATAATCTGTTTCTGGCTCACCACACTATCATCTCTAATATAGGGTACTTCCAATTTCAATACCAGCACATTTTGCCTTTTCAGTGGCCAGTGATTTAACTCATGACTTTAAAGCCTCTGTGTGATTGTATCTCCCAAATAGCCATGAAAACCATCAAGGGCATCTTTCATGACTTCTAGATTCACATGTCAAGCTGCCTACTCAACATTGCCATTTCTTACCTAGCAAGTGTCTGAAAAGTGGGCCTGTACAGCACTGAAATCTCTCAAAAGAAAAGCAATCACCTCCATTGCTATTCCTCCCATTTCAATTAATGACATCTCCAGATTTGTAGTTCCCCCAAAATAAATCCAGGTAGTCTACTTTGCTCCTCTCTTCAATATTTTGCACTTAGTATGAATGCAACTAATAATTTTACATAACTGAATTTTCTCATATAAGGTCTTCATGAAGATCTGCATTTAGAGCAAAAATATCCTAATCAACTTAATTAGACTCAGAATTGGTATTAATATTGAATTAGTAAATAAACTTCATAGTGATTTATTAATTGTCAGCTTGCTTCATCATCTTATGTTGGTTTGCTTGCATTTTAGTCTTGCATTCATAAGGTTAAAACTGTGGTTTATTTTCATATTTTATTCTCATCCATGCCCTGAATCATCCTAAAATATAAGTTGGATGGCATTCCACCTTTTGTCATGCCCTACCAAAATTGTTTGAGTACGTTTGTTCTGTGATTTCCTGAAATGACATATGTGTTCGATTTAAAAATAATTTTTGTCTATGAATTTGAGCAAAGCTAACATTGCTAATAAAACCATATGCTTTGGTTTCAGGGCATGGAAAATCAAACTGAAACTGAATGTATAGCATCCTTCCTACTGGCCACCACTGATCGTGTCAGAAGATTCTATGAAGGCTGCTGCTGCTGGTGTGGGGCTTCATTCATCAGTGATCTTAACAGTTGTCAACACACAGTGCTACAGTACTGTCCTTCTAGGCAAGACATGGACACTTCTAAAATAGTGCCAAAACTGTTTGCCTGTTCCTGTGGCTGGGGAGTTCACAGGCCTTTGGAGAAAACCTAATACTGCTGGAAGGCAAAATTGATATTCAGTTTAAACTGCCTACTGAAAATATTCATGTTTAGACCCACAGATTAATGCTACTTTTAGCCTTGCTTGTAAAGCTTATTTTGCAATGGGTGGCAGTTAATACAAAGATGCTTAAATAGTCAAAGTGCCAAGAGTCAGTGACTGTTGCATGCTCAGCCCTAAACAGGACATCTAGGTCACCTCTTCCATGCCCTAGAGAATACTGCAAAAGTGGGACTAACAGGCTGTAAGATCCACTGGATGGGGAATAGTGCTCTGAATTGCCATCTTCTGGATATGCCATGACCATTGCAATCATGAACACTCAGAAATTGTGGCTACCAACTCTAGACCTACAAAACTGTGAATTTTGAGAGTGACCAATGATAAGGGAGATAATATTCAAATTTATTTGGTATATCTTGACCCAAACCGTAAGAATGCAGTCTATATTAGTTGTACCCTATTTTGAATCTAACCCATCTCTCTTCCTTTGCTTTCTAAGTACCAAGATTTTTTTTTTTTTTTTTTTTTTTTTGAGGTAGGGTCTCACTCTGGCTCAGGCTGACCTGGAATTAACTATGTAGTCTCAAGATAGCCTCGAACTCATGGTGATCCTCCTACCTCTGCCTCCCGAGTGATGGGATTAAAGGTGTGTGCCACCACGCTCAGTTTAAGAATCTTATTTTGATGACACTCAAATGCTTTCTAAGTGAAGCATGGTTAAAATTCACAGTACAGAATTAGGTTATCTAGAATGATAAGAAAATAGAGATTGGTAGGTTTCTAATCTCAGTTGAAAATCCTTTGAAGTCCTCTTTTGGCCTTGAGGAATCGAGGCACAATCTTGTTGTAGCTCTGCTTTCACCAGCTTCTCTTCCCTCTCCTAGCCTCTCTCTTTCATTACTAAAGCACTGACTCTTTGATTTTTCCGGAGCATACCATACATATTCCTCCTCCAGGACACTGTTCTTGCTGTTCCTCCTGCTTTTAAGTTAATTTTACTAGCTATTAAAATTTGTTATATACTTATATGATTAAATATCTCCTTTATACTTACTAACAGACAGACCAAACGGCTGATCCTTCACCAGGCCCTTACAGAGAACACCTGAACCACAAAACACAGGAGAGGGTAAGATCAAGACTAACCTTAATCTTCTACATCTTCCCTCCCTCACTTCCCCTCTCCCTCTCTCTCTTATCTCTTACTCTTGTATATTAGTTATCTTTTTCCTCATTTTCTTAGTGGGCACTGACCTGTAACTCCCAGAACCAACATGGGGCTATCATCCACAATGAGCTTTTGATCAGAGAGACCTACAAGGTTTCCTAAAAGACAGACAGATTTCTGTCAGAGTACTTGATGACCCCCCAAAGGCTAGTGATTAAGACCCTACGGCTGAAGACACCTTATGTGATTGACATGCAAATTAGAATGGCATGGATGGAAGTTGGAAGAGAGTCAGTCCCCAGACAGTCAGCGCGTCTAGTGCCAGAAGGTGCTACATGGGCGACTGGGGGAATATGACCAATATCTGTCCAAGCAACGCATGATCTAACCTACCTAGCAGCAAATAACTTGTTGTGATGCCCACACAAGTGCAGTGGTGGCACACAGCCATGGTGGGGAACCAACTGCTCTCAATTTGGCTAACTGATCCCCTCAGTGGTATGGGACCCATAGCTGGAGCTGGGAAACAAGTCAGAACCATATCCAAACATAAACCCTCTCTCCAATATCAAGCTACCATCAATTGTGGGCTACAAGAGGGCCTACACCTATTAAATTCTCTATGTAAAAAAAAGGGTTATCTCATTTGTCCTGATGCTAACTTACTCTCCATTGGAGAATCTGCTCCTCTTTTTCAGATAGATGTAGATCCTAAGGAGAGAGCCACCCCATCATACCTCAAAAGGGCCCTGGCTGAAACTAAGAAAAATTGGAGAAACAAGCAAGGGCGCTGTTTTCCCTGATGAACCGGATACCAGCACAAGGGGGAAGGAGATCAGCACAGAGAAAAATCAACTCCTACCAAATCAGAGAGCCAGAGCCTCAGAGGCCCCCAACACCTCATCACTGAAGCAGACCCAACATGGCTCAGGGAAATTTTGCGAAAGAGGGGGCGGAAAGAATGTCAGAGCCACATGTTGGGTAATGATATGCAGAGACATTTAGCTTACCCATAACTGTGGGCTAACTCCAGAATGCATGACCCGTATACCTCAACAAAGAGGGGCCAAGGGGAGGGGGTAGGTCACGGATGAGCCTAATAATGGTACCAAACTGACTGTAAAAAAAATAAAAAAAATAAAAAATAAAAATGAAAAAAAAATGTCAATTTTACATCTGTCACTTCAGGAATACTTATTTCCGTGATTGTTTTTCTTTTCCCACCATGCATTCCTTTCTAAGATATGGCCAACATCTTTCATCTTGTTTATTAATTGCCTGTTAAAATGTTAGCTTTCTGGGGGCATGGTCTGTGGTTGGTTAATTCATAGGTATTATTTATATATTTTTATATGTTTGATAAATTATTAAATATACACTTTCACTTATGTTTTCCACCTGGTTTTCATTTCCTTTTTCAAAATATTTATTTATTTATTTGATTGCGACAGACAGAGAGAGAGAACGGGCACATCAGGGCCTCCAGTCACTGCAAATCAACTCCAGATGCATGCACCACCTTGTGCATCTGGCTTATGTGGGTACTGAGGAATTGAACCTCGAACCGAAGTCCTTAGGCTTCACAGGCAAATATTTAACCACTAAGCCATCTCTCCAGCCCCGGTCTTTCATTTTTGTATAGAGATACTACCTATTAAGTGAAAAATGGAAATCTCAAAATATCCTGTCTTACACACACACACACACACACACACACACACACACACACACACACATGCGCACACGCCATTTTCAGAAGGATGACCTCTGTGAGGTTACATGACACTGATTCACTGGTGTTTCTTAGCTCTTCATGGAGGTTTCCAGGTTTTTGGTATATCTTTCAAAGAACTGAGGAAAGGCACACTGAAAAACAGTGAAGCAGCAAGAAATTTTGTTAAAAGGAATCAAAATACAAGTTTGGATGCACTGTCAAGAGTGACAGCAGCCACTTTAGTGAGATAGTACCCAAGGGCCCTGGTTACCATTTGGGACTTCTTTTATGGGATTCATAAGGAGTTGTTGTTTACTAAGGCCATAATTTCAGAGGTTCTCTGTTTTGATTCTCGGGCTTGCACTATATAAGTTTTTCTTCACTGTGTATGCCCTTTCCTACGGAGCACCTGATTTCAGTTTTATGTATGCCTAATCATGCATTTGCATAGGAGGATAAGTGAGAGATTCTTCCCAAAAGTTTACTCAGAAGACAGTTTGTCTTACTATACATGCACCCACAACCACCTCAGGCTCAATCTGCCCCTTGTCTCATATCTCTATATCCTGAACTCTTTGAATAGAGACCAAGGGCCTGTGAAAAGAAGACACTCATTCCTACTGTTTAAATTTGGGTAAATGTGCAGTTTGCATGCAGGTGGGGGATCCCAAGTTGCTAACAGATTGTTAAATTCATTGTCAGGAAAATGGTGTGTTTAATGTCTAAATCAACTGATATCCCAGACTGACAAATGTTTTCCTATGCTTGCCTGTCTTACCTTCCTTGTGGACCACTAGGAAATTGAATAGAAAAATTGAATAGAATGTGCACCTGCCGTGTGTGTGTGTGTGTGTGTGTGTGTTTTCTTTGGTGCCAGTTACATAGTTACAATTTGGAAAAGACTTCAATCTAGAAATCAGACAAATCATAGCACTAGTTCAGCTCCCTGACTTTGTGAGACTACACAGACTGAGCACATTGTTATTGAATGTCCATCTGTTTTGCCTCCAGGAAATCAACAGTTCATTAACTATTTCTATGAAGATTAACTGAAAATCAAGGTTTCTTGCCTTCCTAGAATGTCAAGGTCATTCAACCTGGACACCTGCTACAATATCTGTGCCCATCTTGCTTCTGAAAATTTATTGTTTCCACACTTCTTTCATTGTTTTGGATCATGAATTTGGCAATCTTGTTAGAAGACCCAATTTTGTAATAGCATCTTGAATTATGGTTTTGATTTTTAGTGGGAAGCAGCTAAACAATATCCCTCTCACAAGCACATATCTAATTTCATAGCAAATGTTATGTCTTCCAGATAATTATAAGAAGTATAATTAGCCTTATATCTTTTACCCACACTAATGCCATCTCTGAGATTTTTACAATGTGTGTGTATATGTGTGTGTGTGATGTATATGCACATTCATGTGTAGATGTGCACACCCTGTGAGCAGGTGTGTGCAGGAGAACGCCAAGTGACTCCTCTATCACTCGTTGGCTTTATTTCCATGCGATAGAATTATTTATTGAGCCTGGGGTTAATGTTCATTGGCAGGACTGGCTGACCAGCAATACCAGTGACTTTTCTTGTCTCTGCTCCTCTCAGAACTGTGGGTACAGATGTTTGTGATTATTCCCAGTACTTTTTCTAGAGGGATGTGGGGATCAAACTCAGGTTTTCATGTTTGTGCAGCAAATAATACTTAACTGCTAAGCCATCTTCCCAGCCTCAACGTTGGTTTTTATATTTTGTTTGTTTTGCCAACTTCCATGTTTTGCCTGTCTACTCCATCTGTTCACTCTGTCACCTGAGTTTTTTCTCAAGTAACAAATTATTTACTTTGGGGAACTACCCCATATTTGATAGGTTCTTTTACTCAAGTATATACTTTGGCCTTTATTTGATCCAAACCCTCAACATTTTGGTGTCTATATACAAGTTCAGGTACAGTTTGATAATCTATGTAGTGCTAAAGAGTGTGTTGTATTTTTTTTTCTATAACAATAGTCCTGGAATGCCACATTTACACTCTATTGTCACTCATTTGAATTGTCCTAGTAGTGGTAGTCAGGAAATGGATCCTGGAGAGGAGCTATGTGCATCACCAGAAAAGAGCATTTTCTATGAGCACCGAAAGAATTTTCATCTTTAATATAGAGGAATGGAGACATCTACACTCACAGAGACCTTGCCTGAACTTGGAGATTTAAGTTTTCCAGGTTAATACATTGAGACATTCGTGTGAGCTACCTAAAATCCCATTTGTACCAAATAGTAAGACTGTACTTGATCTAGATCAGTCTTGGCTAGTATTTAGCTATTCTTTTATAAGTTGTAGAAGGGTTCTGTCTCTCTGTTTCTGTGAAGATAATTTCAGCCTATTTATAGAGATTCTTTCTGATTTTAATATTTAGCATTTAATTCCTAATAACTTATTATTGTTTTCTAGAGCACAATAATGTAAACTGATTTTATGCTTGTTACACCTATTATTTGTCAAGATTTTATTGAACACTCATTACACACTATTATTCATATTTTAATAACATGTGTACCTTTTTCAACCTCAGTGCTATATTTGTTATATACATAGTTTTCTGTCTATATCATGTGATATGTTCATCACTATCAGCTAAGTAATGATTTGTTCTAAATATCATATTAAGGTCTTCATTTTCAAACTACTCCTGAAGTCAGTGATTGAATATTCTCTAGGAATAAAACTCTGAGATCCAGAAAAGAAGGTAAGATGATGTTATGGGATGATTTAAGAGATTGTTCCTATAAAAAGGAGGCTAAAAAGCATTATCAACATGAAGATGATTTACTATGATGCATTCTTAAATAAGGCATCAGCTGACCTCTGGGGTTATATGGCAAGGTAGCCCTTTAGAATTTTCTTCACTGGATGAAGGCTTCCCTAGGAAAGAAGTTGAATCTTGAATTAAGCTATTTTCATTGGCCAAGAACATCCCTGATATCTTAATTAGGAGCAGTTTGAGCATATGAAAGAAAAATAATTCATTCCTGAAGGAGTCACAGTTCTGGTACCATAATGCTAAAACTCACTACTAGGAGATGAGCCTGGCTTCAAACAATGAAGTTGTTCATTGTATGAATGTTCATTTTGGAAATTAATGTAGTTTTGCTTGTTGCTTCCCCTAAAATGCGGGTTATTCTTTAATTTACACATACCATAGTTTATTAAACAAATTCAGCACATACCTGATTTTGTAAATTAAAAGTAGCCTTAAAGTAGGGTTTCCATTTTACACTAAATAACTTCTGAACAAAATGTATTATACCTGTACAATCTTACCTTACTGAGAAATAGCATTGTAAGACTTATTAATTTTTCTCAAACACATTTTATTTCTTCTATTTATTCATTGTCTAAGTGTTAATAATTTCCTGTTTTTTTCATGGTATTTGCAGAGTTAATAAATAAAATTAATAATGTATATAGTTTTTAATGAAATGTGATTGAAGGAATGCATCTGTTTATGCATTTCTGCCCACATACCCAACCCTCCAACCCCCCACAAACATGCACACATATAACATATTGCATATGCTCTTTTTGAAATTGGTTTATTTATTTATTTATTTATTTATTTATTTATTAGTTTTGTACTCAGTGAATACAGTCAAGTTGGTACCATTGTTATGCTCATCCATGTCCTACCCCCTCCCTCTGGCCCCTCCTTGTTTAGGTATATAGGCTATGCATTGTGGAGTTATCCCACAGTTATGGGTAGGAGAAATGTCTCTGCATATCATGACCCAACATGTGGCTCTGACATTCTTTCTGCCCCCTCTTCTGCAAAATTTCCCTGAGCCATGTTGGGTTCATTTTGGGGCTGCTTCAGTGATGAGGTGTTGGGAGCCTCTGTGTCTCTGGATATCTGATTTGGTAGGAGTTGATTTTTTTCTGTGTGGATCCCCTTCACCCTTGTGCTGTTACCTGGTTCACCAAGAAAACAGCACCCTTGCTTGTTTTGTCAATTATTCTTAGTTTCAGCTGTGGCCCTTTTGAGGTATGATGGTGTGGTTCTCTCCTTCACTGGTTGTTACAGACACTGGGCCTCTGAATAGGTGCTGTGAATCTAATCTTAGGTACTCAGCCTTGCCAGGCATGCACTTTATCCATAGCTTATGCTTTTGTTTTTGAGGTTCAAAATAGAAGTGAGAATATACACTATTTTTCATCTATTATCTGGCTTACTTCACATAGTTTAATGATTCCCAGATTCATCCATGACATGGCAAAGGGCAAGACCTATTTCTTTCTGTTCTATAATTTTTTGGGGCATATTTTTTTAAAAATTATTTTTTTTATTTACAATCAGAGAGAGAGATAGAGATGTGAGGAGAGAAGAGAAGAGGAGAGAACAGAGACAGACAAATAGAAAGAGAGAAAGACAGCAAGAGAAAATAGGTTGTCCATGGCCTTCAGCCACTGCAAATGAACTCCAGATGTATGTGCCACTTTGTGGGTCTTGATTTACATGAGTACTAGGAAACAACCTGGGCCAATAACATAGGCATTTAGAGAACTTTTTGAAGGGCATAACCTCTCCATTTAGCCAAAGCATAGTGGAAAGTTCCTTCTAGGATCTATGACCTTCCAAGTCACAGGCTTCTGCCTTGGCTCTTAGTACCAGGTATGAATTATCTTCCACTGAGAGGGCCTTGTATCCAACCAGAGAGCAACTGGTTACCTTCATAAAACATGTGCCACTGTTGCACTAGTGGGCACTTCTTTCCTGGCTGGATTATTCTGTAGCTTTCAGGATTCACTGCTTGTAAACAAACTTGATGACGTTTACCTCCTCGCATCATGCAGAGCCCTTTCCAGCACTGTAACAACTAGCCAGCAGCTGGTCACTGGCTTCTATCTCAGCTTAATTTCTCAATGTGCCGTGGCTTTAGCCTATGGTGTCTTCAGCAATAGGGTCTTACCAACTAGTTCTTAGTTGACCAAATGCTTTGACAATGATCCGCACTGTTTTGTTGGTCTTCTAGGTCTCTCTGGTCAACAGCTCACTGTGGGGTATGGACAGTGTCCCAATTCTGGCACAGGGTTCTACCAGCAACAACCTATAGTTTTATTTGGGTAAAGCTTTCTGCTTTCCAGAAGTGTACTTCCACCCAAACTATTTAGGACAAAGTGTGTGTGTGCGTGTGTGTGTGTATACATATATATATATATATATATATATATATATATATATATATGTATATATATATATATAATATGTACAGATATATGTATATATACATACAGTATATATTATATATAATATGTACATACATATATATCTGTACATATAAACATATGTGGTAGTTTGAATGAAAAATGTCCCCCATAGCCTGTTGTGTTTGTGAATTAGCCTCATACTCAATCCCCAGCCATTGACACATTTTTAGGAGGAGCCTTACTGAAGTAATTGTGTCACTGGGGGCTGGGGACAGACCTTGAGGTTTATTAGCCCAGTTTGCCAGTACTACTGTGCAAAATTTTGCTGCTATCTTCCAGCTAGCATGCCAAATGTGATGCCAAGCCTCTGCTCTGCCACATTTTCTACACCATCTTGAAAATTCCCCTCTAAATTTTAAGCCTGAAATAAACCCTTTCCTTCCATCAGCTGTATATAGGCAGGTGTTTTGACTTACCAACCAAAAGGTAACCAAACAAGTATATATATATATATATATATATATATATATATATATATATATATATATATATATATGTATATATATATATATATATATATATACTCATCTTGAATTTATTGTTCTTGAATTCATTGAAAAACATTAACTTCATTTCTATAACTTGGCTATTATGAAATATATGCTGCAGTGAACACAGGAGAACATATATCCTTACAAGATGGGCTTCATCATTATCTTTTTTGTGCATACCTAGAGTTGAAATTGCTGGGTCCCATCATAGTTCTATTTTAAATTTCTTTTTTTTTTTTTTTTTTTTTTTTTTTTGCTTTTTTGAGGTAGAGTCTCACTCTTGCTCAGGCTGACCTGGAAATCCCTCTATAGTCTCAGGGTGGCCTCAAACTCATGGCACTCTTCCTACCTCTGCCTCCCGAGTGCTGGGATTAAAGGCGTGTGACTCCATGCCCGGATCTCTATTTTAAATTTCTTTAGGAACTTCCATAATGTTTTCCATTGTAGCTGCACCAAACTATTTTCACAAGGACTATGTGAGCATAATTCTGAACATTCAGGAATATTTTTCTGCTTCTTTCTCATTTATGATATATACAATATCAATATTTAGGCTGGGGAAGTAGTTTGGTGTATAGAGTGCTTTCCTGGCCTGTATAAACCCTCAGATTTGATACCCAGCACCACATATACCAGGAATGGTTACATGCTTAAAATCCCAGCACTGGTGAGGTAGAGGCAGCATTATTAGAAGTTTAAAGTTATCATCTGAAACATGGTGGGTTGAAGTCCAGCCTAGGCTACATGAGACCCTGTCTTAAAAATAAATAAACAGATGGTAGATAACAGCAATGTCTTTGATGAGATGATACTGTGGCCTGTCTCATGCTTTACACCTTGTCTTTGTTTTACCCCCATGGGTCTAATTGTAGAGGGATAAGCATAGGGAGAGAAGAAACAATTTTGATCTATGGTTGGTATTATCACTCAATTTTTAAAAATTAAAAATATAAATTTCTCTTTACTTATCAATGGGAAGGTAACTAGAGATATGGGTCAGTGGCAGAGCATCTACCTAGCATGTGTAAGCTCCTGGGTTCAATTCAATACCAATAATAGAACAAAAGAAAAGAAAATATAAATAGGAAGAGCTTCACTACAACTGGAATCTAGGATGATTAAGAATGTAAGAAGGGAGCAATGGAGATGGGGCAAAGTGAGGTACTTTTACTTATAAATACATAAAACCAAACATGCATAGGGGATCTTTCCAGAATGAAGTCAATGAAAGCTTAGTAAATTTCATAACTTGTAAGGTTTTTCATCAACCCCAGTTATCTCTCCACTAGCCTTCTGCATATGTCTTTTTTCTTGTCCTCTTCAGGACCTCTCACTTGTTCTGACTTCATCCTGCATCTCTGCTTCTCCTGCAAGAATTTTGCCCAATGTTGCAGTCAGCTTCTTGTTTCTGGCAGCAAGCAACCAACCAAAAGCATCTCATGGGAGGAAAGGATTTCTTTTTTTTTTTTTTTTGACTTACAGACTCAAGGGGAGCTTCGTGATGACAGGGGAAAGCAATGGCATGAGCACTGGCTGGACATGACCTCCTGGCCAACATGACATGGATGACAGCAAAAGGAGAGCATGCCAAACACTGCCAAGGGAAAGCTGGATATGAAACCCATAAGCCCTGTACTCAGAAGACATAATTGTAAGGGGGACACCTGAATCAAACCACCATACCCTATGAGAGAGAACAAGATGCAAACAGCCTTTGAACCATTTGCTTTCTGGTTATTGATTTCATTTCTTTGCAGTTGTGCCTTCCTGCATTTTGGTGCCAGTAAGAAGCAGAGAAGCAGCAGAAGATCTATTACATGTGAATAGATCGATAATATGGACTTTCAAAAAAGATCACAGCAAACAGATAGGCTTGGAAACTTTTTTTTTTTTTTTTTTTAAGGTACGGTCTCACTCTGGCCTGGGCTGACCAGGAATTAACTATGTAGTCTCAGGCTGGTCTTGAACTCATGGCAATCCTCCTACCTCTGCCTCCTGAGAGCTGAGATTAAAGGCATGTGCCACCATGCCCAGCTCTGGAAACTTTTCTCTAAATCTCTAAGTTCATCCTTTTTAACAAAATAAAGAGGCCTGATTGGAGAAGGGACTTGCCTAGAGTCAATCATAGTGTATCAACTTAATGAGATGTGCTATTCAACTCTTATGACCCTGGGAGATTTATCTCTCCAGCAAGAGTTGCTTCCTGGAGCAGTGTGCATTATATAGCTCTGATTCCCCTATGCCATTCATGTCAAATTTACACTCTAGGACATGTTATAACATTAGTACTTATTTGGGGGATCTTTGTATAGGACCACCAAGGTTGTTTCTGTTGCACCCTTTGGATTGACTCCAATTTAGTTGCAGTTTTCATTTCCACCTGGATCTTGATATTTCTTGCATTATATGACTGTGAATTGTTTTTATTATATCCCCTTTACTTTTAGTATAAATCAGGCAGAAGTATATATTGTTTCCATAAAGCATTGTACTAATTCTTAGTTTTTTAATTGCCTCCAAAATTTTCCTTAAGTTATTATCTTTTCATTTACCTAAAAGCTTTTCTTAATTATTTCCAGATAGAACATATATTATTGGAAACTTTTAATAATAAAACAGGGATCCTATATGAAATCAATGTATGTTTGAATCAGTAAGTCTTTTTATCAACCTTTTACTTTTTTTTTTTTTTTTTTTTTTTGGTTTTTCGAGGTAGGGTCTCACTCTAGCCCAGGCTGACCTGGAATTCACCATGGAGTCTCAAAGTGGCCTCGAACTCATGGTGATCCTCCTACCTCTGCCTCCTGAGTACTGGGATTAAAGGTGTGTACCACCATGCCCGGCAACCTTTTACTTTTTATCTCATGTGTTCATTTTCCTCCATTATAGCTAGAAAATAAATTTAAATAAAATATATTCTAAAAATTGCATTAAAAGAACACATCTTAATGTCAGAATATAGCCTTGTTTATATTTGGGGAAAATATAATGAGAATAAATAAATTTTAAAAATTTAGAGTCAATATTAATTTTTAAAAATTGTTCAGAGTATATATCATTGAGCAATATTTTCATGAAATGTCACTATGATGTTTTCAGTATTTCATGCCATTGGTAAGGTGTCCTTGTTTACATGTTTAAGTCCTATATTTAAGCATATGTAAAAAATAAAATAAATAAGAATAAAATGTCTAAATAGTAAAAATTAAGAGAAATATAAAGAAAGCAACACATTTTACAAGACTCCATGCCTAAACAAATTCTAACAATTAAGTGTAAATTTAAGACTGTCAACTCATGTCAATTTTTCAAAATACTTTTCAAAACTAAACACAAAATTGACCATTTTAAAGGCATTAGTATATAATGATAGATGATTATTAACAAACATACCATAATTTTAATGTTTTAGAGTTTGCCTTCACATGTCTACTGTGTAAATAGTTGAATTAATTAGTAATGACAAAGTTAACCTAAATACTGTTTGTCTTTAATGTTTTATGCGTTCAAAAACCACAGGTTAGTCTTAACATTTGGAAGTCTAAGTGTCAGGCTATTTATGCACATTATTTATGTTTTATACTACAGCATAGGTATATAGAATATCAATATAAGATAAATTGCACAACAGCAAATAATCTCTACCAAAATGTAAACCATAATAACTGTTCTAACTAACTAGAGAAAAAATTATGAAAGTAAATGTCAGTGATAAATGACATAAAACTGAGAACTATGCAATATTCATGTGTCGGTACTATCATAAAAGAGCATAAATTTAACTTCTATGAATTCAGAGGCTCACACATTTTAAATGTAAATCTCAATGATGTATTTTTAGAGAAAACTTTTTTAATGACATGTAAGCGGAGCATGAACAATGTGTTAAGTTCACACAGGGAAGAAAGCTGGGATGTCAACATGAAGTTCTGATAATGTACAATCCAAAACTAAGTTCCATAAGACTACATTAGTAAATAACTTTTTCTGTACCGACAAATGATACCCGTGATTGGTAAATAGTTAAAGTGAAATTAGGAAACAACATTTAGAAAAAAGTCATAGGAATATCTATTTTTTTAATTTATATATTATTTGTTGTCTGAAGGCTTAAGATTATTCAGACAAAATCATAAACTGAAAAAAGAACCTCATTTGAAAACCTCATTTGAAATGGTGATGAAGTTATTTCATAAATAAAAAGAATCTAGATTAAATAAATCTAGTGCATGGAAAATTTGAATAATTGACTCTAAAGTGATTTATTACTATATAAAGAACCTGTTCTATTTTTAAAAGTGTTGGCATTTTCTTCATGAACCTGCAGAACATTTTAAAAATGTCATCATTATATGCATTTCAGAGAAAATGTCATCAAATTAAAAAATGTAGGTATTTTGTTCCACTCAAAGATGATACAATCTATAACAAGAATAAGAAATACACATGGAAAACTAGAGACAAAGTTTTATCACATAAGATACACACAATTCCTTTAAAGTAACAGTGAATTCCTAAAAGAAAAGATGAAATTGTGTTGTTCTTATATGTAAAATTACATGACATTCTCTCAGGAAAATTATAAATTTGAGTATCTTTAAAAATAAATGTCTATCGAGATTTTTTAAAGTTACACATATTTCTGAATGTACATTTAAGTGATTTTAGTGTGTGTGTGTGTGTGTGTGTGTGTGTGTGTGTGGTGTTCTTGCATGTGTTTATGTGTTTTATGTATGTGGGCATGTCATGTATGTGTGTTGTGTACAGATTAACATGCTCCTTTGTGTGCATGTGTATGGAGGCCAGAAGTCAGTGTCTTCTTCAGTCACTTGACACCATATTCGTTGAAACAGGGTCTGGTGCTGAAGTGCTCACCAGTTCAGCTATACTAGTAACCAATAAGCCCTGGAGAGCAGCCTGTCTCTTCTTCCATGGTGCTGGGGTTACAGTTGCATGCCACCTATGCTCAGCATTTAACATAGGTTTGGAGATCTGAACTCAGGTTCTCAGATTTGTGTGGCAAGGACTTTATCCACTGAGCTTTTTCTCCAACATTTATAAATATTTTTAATTTTATTTGCAATACCCAACTCCCCACAACGATTTTTCATATGTATATAATCAATGACTGTAGACTGTAATACCCTTGTCATTCAATGATCCAATGCCAAACATTTTTCTTGCTGTTTTGTCTGTGGCTCAGCTGGGGGCTTTTTGTGATCTCAGCCATATGTGAGGGTGCTTACTTGTGCCTTTCACCTTCATGAAGAGCTAAATGGACCTGTAGACTTTGCACTTTTCTCCTAGCCTGGAAGACTTGTTTCTGCTTACTGTGATTGTCCATCTCGGGACAGGAACAGAACATTCCTGAACAATTCACATGTACTAGAGAAGAACTATAGAAAGACAGAAGCACTCAACTCGAGATTGAGACTCAAAACAATTGTTCCTTCATCTTAATCACAATAGTATTGGACAATCCAGTCACAAACACAGTTTAGTCAAGGTAACAAATACCACAATGTAATGGAGTAATGGAAGATAGTTTAGTAGTAAAATATGAGGTGACCAATATCATCATCTTACTATACTTATTAAATATAATCACCAATGAATTCATTTCTATTCATGGACGTGTGACTAATTAAAATGGTATTTCTGTCTTTCCAGTGAACGTATTTTGACTTGGTATAGGGACAAAACACAGGAATTTATTTCTCCTTTGATCCTTTATCATGTCTTTATTACCTATTTTCACTCTAAAATTTAATTATTTAAAATATGCCACTAAATACTATCACAGTATCTTAAGTATCTTTTGAAATTACTATATATTTTTTCATTGGTATATTTCACTGATATCCCAGCTCCCTCTACCTCCTCCTCCTATTATTAATATGGATTGTATTTTAAAAAATAAGAACTTTCAGAAAATCTATTTCTACCTTTATGAATTTTGATTATTTTAGCTACTTCACTACTTCATTTAAATTTATTCAAATTTTCAAATTTATTGATACAAAATATCTTGTTTTAAATGCTTCTAAAAACCTTGTTTCTATCAATTTTTTTCCTATATAACTTGTTCACTTTTATACTGTATTATCCTTAATCTGGATTTATCATTCTAGTAGAATTTTATTAAATAAAATGTTGACCTTTTATATCTTGCATATTTGTTAGTCAATTTTTGTTTTATTGCCATATATTCATGGTATGGGGTTTCAGAAGAGTATTTTAATGCAAACATAAAATAATGTTTCTGTTGACAATGCTTCTTCTTTAGTTTTTTCTCACTTATGATTTTATTTCTTCTAGTTAGTATTATATTCTACTAGTCCCCAGTATATTTATGTAATTGATTTTACTGTTAATGTTTTTACAAATAAATGTAAACGTGTAATTCTCTCCAACTATAAGTTCATTTATTTACTTTTTCAACATGCACTATACTAGAATATCAGTTAATACTAAATTTTTTAAAAACACAAATAGTGATACTTACATGAATTTTTTTTACTGAGTTACAATCTCACTCTAGCCCAGGCTGACCTGGAAATCACTATGTAGTCTCAGGGTGGCTTTGAACTCATGATGATCCTCCTAACTCTGGCTCCTGAGTGCTGGGATTAAAGGTGTGCTCCACCATTCCTGGCTACATAAGTATTTTTAACATGACCATATTCAAGAAAAAGTTCTTCCAAATACAATTTTCTTTACATTTGTGTATTTGTGTGAATTTTGATGATTGAGAAACAATATAAAACTTGATTTATGATGACAGTTATCATTATTTTATTTATTTTTACTCCAGAATCCAAAAAAAATATTTATGTTCCTTAATTCATCTTGCTAAATTAAACTTCTATTCATTCTTGAAATGAGAAAGAATCCTTTGGGGTTTTGTGTAATTTATGTTGTAACTGTTGGGAAGTGCTCGTATTATCAGTCTTTGTATCTCTCAAAACTATCAAAAAGAACATTAAATTTGTAGAAAATTTAGTTATGATATAGCTTTGGAGCTTCTGTCTCCCAGAAATTATGTTGCTAATGTATTTTGGGGTTCAATATTTCTTAGTTTTGTGCTAGTCATTTAAAATATATCTGTTCAGTATATTCTCAGTGGTAGGTCTATACATTTTAAATGTTTCTTCTATCCCACTAGTGAAATTAGACCATTACTTTAATATCCAAATAAGGTAATATAACTGTCAAATAAGCCAGATTAAAAAAAGTAGTAACCCATTAATTATAATAGGTCTGATTTCAATGGTAATATTAACTGAACTGTGGATTTAAAATATACATTTGGGGGTTGGAGAGATGGCTTAGTTTGTAAAACACTTGCCTGTGAAGCCTAAGGAACCAGGATTGATTCCCCAGTACCCACATAAGCCAGATGCACTTGGTGGAACAAGCATCTGAAGTTCCTTTGCAGTAGCTAAATGCCCTGGCATGCCCATTTTCTCTCTCTTTCTGCCTCTCTCTATTTCTCACTCTTGCTCTCTTTCTGTCCAATAAATAAATTAAAAATATTTTTAAAATATACATTTGGGAAAACAGCACCCTTGCTTGTTTCGCCAATTGTTCTTAGTTTCAGCCGGTGCCCTTGCGAGGTATGATGGGGTGGCTCTCTCCTTAGGATCTACATCTATAACTGTGGGCTAACTCACAATGCATGACCCATATACCTCAACAAGGAGGGGCCAAGGGGAGGGGGTAGGTCATGGATGAGCCTAATAATGGTACCAAACTGACTGTATTTTCTGAATACAAAACTAACTAATAAAGAAAAAAAAACAGCAAAAAAAATTCTACTTAACTATATATATATACACACATTTGGAACAAGACATATTTCTGTCTAATTAACTATATATTTTCAATAGAGAAGTGAGAAATGAGACTGAAATGGCACCTTTTAAATTCAGCAGTGATTGTGTACTTATTTCTTCATGAATTGTGGCAACATATAGGAATAACAATATAAAGGTATTCACTTGAAAATATTTGATATTCATAAAAATTAACTGAAAAATATAATTTATTATATTTAAATAAACTTAGATAGGTACCTAGTAGATATAACAAATTATATATATATGTAAATATATATGCATATATAATGTTTATTTTTAATTTTTTACATACATATGTATATATACATATATATGCATATATATTATAAAGAGAAGCTATTTGAAGGAAACCATTTAAATGAATATGAAGGCATTAATACTGACAATGGTCCATTAATACTAGCTTTATTTCAACATACTGCTGTGCTTGAGCCATCCTGAATTTTGGCCTACTCCTAATTTAAAGCTAACTAGGTAATTTAACTTTTACAGTCAAGGATTCATGCTCTTAAATTTTTTTTTTAGAAAGCAATGATTGACATTCTAATTTGTTCATTTATTTTTATTTAATTGTTATTTAATTATTAAGCAAGATAGTCCCTCACATCATTGGTATTTTCAGAGTTTACAATTAAAGTTTTCTTCACATTTCCTGTAATTTCACTTCAAAATTTTGTTTATAGCAAAAACACACAAACAGATGTATACATTTAATAACTGACTAACATAAAAGGTCAGATATATTTTTATTTTCATTGTGACTCTCAAACTGACTTTTCAATTTGTTCACTATGATTATTGGGTAACAAATTGTTAGTTACATCTTCAGAACACTATGCTATATGAGAAAGAGAATAGCTGCCGTTTAACATAGTTTATGCCCTACTGGTGGGAATGGACAATTAAGCAATTTCAATGAAATAGTATGAATGCTATGCTCTGGTAAATATAAGGCAAGTACAACTTGACTGGGATAAAGGTGCTATACAGCAGATAATTTCCGAATCTTTGGGGCTATTTCAACCAGAACAAACAGTATGCTGATAGTCATAAAGAAGAGGCATATGAAGTTGAAAAATAAGATTTGCAGGGTTTATTGACTTACAGAAGGTATATAAAACTTGAGATAAAATACTGTTTTCACCATCTATTATAACAATGATTTTCATTGCTTGTACTTTACTGTGTGCTTTCAGTGAAAATAGAACTCTCGATTTCACTTCTATTTTCTCTGCATTTTAGAAAGAGTTGATCAAAGAAAAAGAAATGCTCTTCTTTGATTTGTACCTGAAACATGTGTTTGGAAGAAAATCTTTTTATAACAGATGTACTGTATAAAACGATCAAGATGTACCGAAATGACTCATATCCTTCCTTTTCTAACATGATTGCTCAGTTAATTATATACATTCTCAACACATAAAGAAAAGAGAGCAGATGCTAAAAGCTTAGTTTAAAAAAGGATAAGTCTATGAAAATAACTTTATTCATCGTATCTTGAATTTTTTGCTCAAATAATTTTTTCTATGGATGAGAAAATTACACCACTACTGAAGGGTAAAAAGAGAGATTCAAAAGTTTAATCCAGATTCCAAAGTCATTAATGTATGACAACTAATGTCACATTATTGCTATTGCCACTGAGGATTAAATATCAGGGACCATTCTTAAATAACTCTAATGAACAAAACTTTGCTTGAAAGATCATAGTAAATGACTTAGTTGAGCAGGAATGTATTTATAGTTTTAGAACATTTACAATATACATATTATGGAGATACACTTATAGATCCAATAATTTAATGTTCTTGGAAGAGAAATTCATTCCTCTAAAAAATACATATGATCCACAAAATTAAATGCTTTCAATTCATTAAAATATGTGTATCTATATATTTTCTCTTTCAGATACCTGATCATCAAATTATTATAGCTCTTTCTCATTATCTGGCACATTCATTCAACATTCCAACTTCACCAAATTTTCAGAAATAACTTAATCATTTTGAGCCCATTTTTACCGATTTATAATGCATTGTCCCCATACTTCCTGGAGGTTTCTTTTGATTATTATTATTATTATTATTATTAACCAGATGTTCTGTATGGATACATCATGTGTTGGTACCCACTTTTCTCTCCTCCCTACATTCCATTGGGGACACTCTTCAGTAGGGTTGCAGGTATTCCCCATGGGGTTGTAGTTTATGCATTATAGGAGCAGTACTCTATTTGGGGGGGAAGGGAATGTCTCTGGGCCTGATGTCTCAACCTGTGACTCTTACAATCTTTCTGCACCTTCTTTCTCAAAATTTCCTGAGCTGTGGTGAGTGAGTATTAAGTCCATTTCAGTGATGAGCTCTCAGGGGCCTCTGGGTCTCTGCTTTGGTAGGTGTTGAGTAGCCTCAGGGTCTGTCTCCTACTCATGGGCAATGGTTATCAGAAACAGCATGGAAGTAGCACTTTGCTCATTTCCCCAGTCCTCTGTGGATTCAGCTGTGGCTTGGCTGAAAAGTTAGGGGTAGTTTATCTCCTTTGGTCTCACTATCTTTTGAAAAAGAACAAATTCTCCAATGGAGAGTGAAGTCAGCATAGTTTAAATGAGATAAGCATTATTAATTTAGGGAGAATTTTATGTACATAACCTCTCTTTTAGCCAAAGACTAATGAGAGTTTGACACTGGAGAACATAATCTTTGTCTCCATAGGATTCTGATCTGGTTCTCAATTCCAGATGTGGCTTCCTTTATCCTGAGCAGATCTCTTAGCCAATCAGAAAGCGATTGGTTACCCGCTGAGGGTCTGTGCCAGTATTGCGCTGGCATATACATGTTTCAGGGTTTTGCTTCTGAGTAGCTTAGATATCTGGTTGCTCATAACATTGTTGGCCATTTTCCCCCAGTAGCTCATTTCTTCTGAATTCCAGCCAGGTCTCTCCATGCTTGGTGTCAGCAGCATATGGTGTCTTCAGCAATCAGCCCTTAGCTTTCGCCTCAGTCAGGAAATCAAGTGCTTTGACAGAAAGCTATCTTGATTTGCGGTGCTCATAGGCCTCTCTGATCAACAGCTCAACGTGGTTAGCAACCAATCTCTGGTACTGGGAGTTTCAGGTCAAAGACAGGAAAAAAAAAAAAAAAAAAACAAGGATTTTCTTTCAAGCTTAGGCTTCATCCTAAGAAGTACTTCTATTAGTGCTGGCCAGAGAAGATTCTCTTTGGAGATACCTATGGATCCTGAGGAAACTCAAGACTCATTAGCACCAATCAGACCTTTCTAAAATACTTTGTTGGGTTCAGAGAAAGAACACTGAAGAAGAAGGTGAAGAAAGAATATAGAATCACAGGGTGGTCTGAGGCTGGAGAGATGGTTAAGACATTTGCCTGCAAAGTCAAAGGATCCCAGTTCAATTCTCCAGGACCCATGTAATCCAGACGCACAAGGGGGTGCATACATCTGGAGTTCATTTGCAGTTGCTGGAGGCCCTGGTATGACCATTTCCTCTCTCTCTCTCTTTCTCTCCTTCCCTCCCCATCTTTTTCTCTCAAATAAATAAACAAATAAACACAATATATATTTAAAAAAAAAAGAATCACAGGGTGGGGAGGATTACTCTGGTACAATTTCCATTATTTTCAGATCTCTCACCCTCTACCTAGCTGATAACAAGTCACTACACTCTGGTACATTAACTTTCCAGTGCATTCATGACCTCATAGTGAATGTTGTTACATCCTACAATATCTGAATAATATTTTATCCATCAATATTTTGACATTGAGGAGGGAGGAGGATAAAAAGAATGAGACATAGGACAGTGGAAGAACTACTTGACAAGGAATCAGTAAACTGAGAGTGGAGGAAGGGGTTCTGGGAGCATAATGATAGGGAATTATAATCAAACACACTTTGTAAATAAATTTAAATTCTCAATTAAAAATGTTTAAATGTTACAACTTACATTTTTTACTTTCTATTTCCCATAAGGAACTCTGGAGCTACATTTTCCCACATCTGGCTCCTTCTACTATGGCTGCTGCTGGTAATTTAGGCTTCATTCATTGTTGGCACAGAATATAGTTAGAACACCTTATTTCAGAAGCAAAGTTAAACTCTCTAGGAATCATTTAGTCCATGTGTTAAGCAGAATGATTTATGGTAACTATGGCATACAGTAGTTTTCAAGACTCAGTAACAAGCATGCTATGTTTCATCTAATGTATTTTCAAATTGTAGTCCATTGATGCACAATCACAGAAGTATGTTTTTTGAAATTGTGAATTGTCACAATAATATGTTTTCATTATTATAGTTATCCATGAGGGACAAGAACTCTGTCTTTCAATGACCATTATTTTCAGATGCCTCTTTCTCCAGGTACATTAAAGCGGTCATGATACTTGATCAAAGATTGTGGATATGAGGAGCAGAAAGATCATAAAGGTAGGCATAGAATTGAGTCTAAATTTGCTTTGTAATTTGCAATGTCCTCTCCATGGTAGGATATTCACTCAATCTGATCATGGTGTAAAGAAAACATTTTTGTAATTCTCAAGATGGATAGGAGGCATAGTAGACTCAATTTCTCTACTATAGGCAATCAAAATCTTACTATTTTAGTCTTTTGAGAGTACTACCACTTTTGTTAGCAACTATGTTTACTGGTGACCAACTGTGCATGCTATGTGGGTCTGACCTTCCTAGTAGTTCCCAAATCCTTGCTCCATATTGCAAGTGATCCTTGGTCCTGCTGTCAAATGAAGCTTTTATGTGGAAGCAGGTCATTCCTTCTTTGGTGTATAACATTTCTTTCAGCACAGATGGAAAGAAAAGCATGTTTAAAGAGGAACAGAGTAGTCTGGGAATTCATTGTTCCAATACAATCATGATCACTTATTTCTTAAAGAAACTTGTACACTCACTGCCAGTCCTATTTTATCTGATATTAACCCATTGGAGGAGAGGAGCCAACACAGCCACCTGTCCTGCTTACTGCCTACATAGCAAAGGCCAAAATTGTGTCATCCTTACATGTCCTCATAGAGATTAAAGAGCAGGACCTACTGAACGTCTATAAGGTCTTAAGGCTACACTAAGATATAGGAAGCAGTTCAAGTCTGCATTCCCCATCATGACAGGAAAGAGATGTTGAGGGTCAGTTGGGATCTCTACCATAGCAATGGAATGTTTTCTTTCCATTATTAATGGAATATTTACTCACTCTCCAGATTCATTTCCAAATTTTGGGATATACAAAACTACTTGAACATTAGCTACTCTGGAAGAGGATGGAGTATTTCCAGACAGATTTGAAATTTTGTGTTTCTGAACTCTGAGGCCAGCTATGTCAGCCCCACTTCACCTGGTCTGGGATTAGACTGCATATGTGGTTGACCAGACTATTTGTAACTGGACCTCCCTGCTCTTTGCTTCTCCCCCACCCCCAGGGGCTAAAGCCATTGAAAGCAATTTCGTACACTTTTCCCAACTTCTCTGTTGGAAAGAACCTGTGTGTTATGTGACAAGACAGTCAGTTTTGTTTCTTCAGTGTCCTGAAAATAAAAATTGTGATTCTGGTGGCTGGTATCATTACTCAATCCCATATGCATCATTATTCCAACTCTATTATAAAATTTGAATCACTGCACATGTGCAGACTTGAGTTCTGCATTTCCCTCTGTTGAGCTGGGCAGGCTTGACACTCACTGTAGTTGAGGAATAGCAGCAGAGGACATGTTTGGAGGTATGGAGAGGGTTGTCGCTGAAGGACCACAATCCAATTAAAAAAAAAAAAAAAACAAGCAAACTTAGACACTGAGGTTCAAAAGGTGCTCCCAAGCTAGTGGGATATGTATGTTTTAAACACTGTGATGTCAGATGAAGAGGATTCCAGAACTGTGGTGAGACCTGACAATGGGATGCTACAGAATTTGAATATGTTCTAGGGAAAGAGAGGAAAAGACAAGGTGTCCAAGTGGAAGTTCCTTTAAACTGCAGAATTCAGTAGCAGAAAGAAAAAATCCTTCTGGAAGAGGATAGGTCCAGATATGGGTGAGAATCAGGATAGCAAAAGGGTGGCCATGCCTGAGGCAACAAATGCTCAGGTGACAGAAAGGTACTCAGAGTTGAATGTTTAAAAAAAGAGAAACAGAGATAGAGAGAGTGATTATTCATCTCAACTGTCAATTTGACAGAACATAGAATTCCCACAACTCCATGGTAAATACCAATAATCCCACTAAGGATGGCCCCCAGTGGAATAGGGCCAGGGAGGAGAGAAAGGTTGTTACCAACATATGATGTATACATACAACAGTTTTACTTAATAAAAAGAAGAAATCTTTGGGTATGCTTGTGAGGAATTATCCAGATTAACTTTACTGTAAAGGTAAAACCTACCCTAACAGTGGGTGGTACCATTCCATAGGCTGTGGTCCTGGACTGTATGAAAATGAGAGAGTTGAATAAGCACCAACATTCATTTCTCTGTTTCCTGACTGTGGATGTATTGTAGCCAGCTGGTTCATGTTCTTCTCCCATACTATCCCTATCATATTGACTGCATCCCCTTGAAATGAAGCCAAAATAAACTTTTTTCCCTTAAGTTACTTTTGGAAGATGTTTTGTTGCAGAAATGAGAAATATAATCTATGTATCTATGTATCTATGTATCTATCTATCTATCTATCTAGTACTGAGAAGTGTGGTCATTGGTTGAGAGGCTTTTGGAACTGTTTTTTTGAGGAAAAAAATCATGGAAGAATTTGAAACCTTGAATTAGAAAAAACCCTAGAAAGCTGGAAGCACAGCTTAATTCGGGTGGGAGTTTGGAAGACAAGAATGATAAGAGAAATGCAGATAGTGGTGGCTCAAATCATAAGGTTTCACAAGGTATATAAGGACTCTGCCAGAAATGAGGCTAGAGGCAGTTCAGATGACATGCTAGCAAAGAAATGCATTCTACCTATGAATGAGGCTAACTTTGAAAAGTAATAGACTGATTTGTTTGGCAATCTCAAAACAGGAGAGCATTCAGGCCAATGCCAAGGAAGCAATGTAATTTGTAAAGTGGTCATCAGCATTGAAGAGAAACCTCCTGTGCTATCCTGGGACAATAGAAAATGTTCCCTGATGGAAATACTCAGCATCAGAAGTTCTATCTTGTTAAAAATCCAAATTCATTTGAAAGAACAGACCCTGAACTGAAAGGATTCTTAGATAGAACACAGCTATTTCACTGGTTTTAGAGACATGAAAGATGCAAGACTGAGGAATGCATGAATTCTTTCTACAAGGTTACAGAGAGCTACTGAAGCTAGGCAAAGTCTACTAAGACCACTGTCTCTGAAGGAAGGTCCCATGAGGCCAATGGGTGATGTTGTGAAGCTGAAGTTGCAATTGAAACCCCAGGATGTTGGAGATGCTAGGACCACTGACGTTAGCCAGGGAAAGGTGAAAGCTGAGAGTGAAGGAATCCCTGAGGAGACACTTATATGCTATAGGGAACAGTGCTGGAAGGCTATGGCTTCCAAGTCCTTTGGAACCTGAATGATTCCGTCATAAATATCAAATGCCAGACATGGGGCTTCAAGATTTATAGTTTGGGTTTTGGTCTGCCTTTGGTCTGAATTTTCCTTACTATGGCTGCACTACTTCTTTTTGGATAGGGAATGTTTACTTTTTTGGAATTTTGTGTTGGGTGTATGTAGGCGCATATACCTATAATAGGCTTTACATCCAGTTGAGCATGCAAAATGGCCAAAGCTTATTATATAGCTATGATTCAGCAACACTATGCAGATGAGATCAATTTATGAAGTGCATCTGTATGTACACTTGCTGGTGATATCATGGTATGGAGTGTGTCTACATACACACAGGTGTGGATGAGATCATTGTATGGAGTGTGCATGCACATGCACTTCCTACATAAGTACCCTGTGATTGGAATAAAGAGTTCAGCTCCACTCAGGTCAGCTCTGCTCTGCCCTGTTTTGCATTGCAACTAGTGCTTGCAAATGCCTACTCAGCATGCTTTCTTGCAGCTGGGCTCACCACCTCCATGAGGTCCTCTGGAGTTTCCCACTCCTGACACTTGGAATAGTTAGCGGATGAGGATGAGTGAGTGCTGTGCTCCTCCAATGCCTCCCCCTGGGGACCTGACAACAGACAAGTGGCCCTTTACTGAATGGTGGTATCCAGTGGCAGCCCTCTTGATGGACTGGGCACTCCTTGAGGATTGGGTAGTGATCGTTCTTAGTCCATACAAAGTAAGAAAAGCTCTAAAACTTGGAGGGATAAATCCCACTGGCCCATTGAGAGACTGCCAGGCAGGTAACGTGATTGTTTCTGCCTTTACTGAGGCAAGTCCAGCCAGATAGCCAAGACTTACAAGAACTGCAAATGAAGGTTCTGACTGCATCGAGACAAGTCCAGAAGCACAGCCAAGGCTTGAAAGAGCAACTTCCAGCACTGAGAACAAAGGAGCTGGACTCTGAAGTTTGCCTGACTGCAGGTGAACAACAGTTGGTTGCTTGGCTGCAGAAGAGGAACTTAAAGACAAATCTCCATGGCTAGCCTAACTCCTGGGCATCCCCTGGAATGGAGGTGCAGGAACTAGCCAAACAATGCAAACGGTGGGTGGAGGAGGAAATTCTTGCCTGGCTGCTGTATTTACAAGATGACAGACCTAAGAATACACAGCTTAGCCCCAAGGGAATGGCAGATAATGGCCTGGAAAATCCCTTATACTTTGGATATAGGAAGATTTCAAACTCGTCACTACACTGCGCATGTTACACATAGCTAAGTACATCTTGGGGATTTATGTCCTGCAAGACTTGCAAGTTACCACAGTGGGAGGGGACTTCCACTTCCAAATATAAACTGTGAAAATTGTGGTGCAGGGCTATCCAAACCATGCCCCAGTACACCTATAGCAGACCTGCCAAATAGTGACTGTGAAGCAATATTGATCTCCAAGAAGACATGCAGAGACCAGGGCTACTATTCTGAAATTGGAAGAAGCAGGTATCATCAGGTCAGCCATTGGACCATACAACTAACTACCCATTATGGCCTGTGTGGAAGGTTGCTTAGGAATGACTGTGGACTGTCAAGGACTCAAAAACCACCTCTTCATGCTGCAGTACTGAACATCATGAACATCATAGACCACTTGACCAATGAAATGGAAACTTATCATGATGTCTTAGATTTAACTAAAGCCTTCTTTTCCACTGACATTGTGCCTGAGAACCAAGATGATTTTGCTTTTATGTGGGAATGTCAACAACTTATATAACTCCTGGATATGTATTTAAATTTTATTCAAGAGAAAATGTTTATTTTCACTTACAGTTTTGGATGGACTGCAATGTCAGTTAATTAATGGTAGAGCAAATTATTTATCTTGTGAGCAAGGAAACAAAAGTAGGAAGAACATATAAGAATCCCCAACCCCCTAAAAGGCAATCCACTGTATGACCTAAGACCTGTGTACAAGACCTGTCCTCCTATAGGTCTTTTCATTTATAGAAGAGGGGGAGTCATTTTCTTTAGTGGTGTGGTCACAGGCAGTTTGCCCATTCTCTAATATGGAACTTGTTTTGTGACATTATAAAGCTTGCAGTTAAGAGTTTGCCTAAGTTTCAAAAGAGAATTTGTGCTAACACTTTTGAACAGATTGAAAATTGTTAAAGTATTCAGATATTCTTTATCAATTTCAACTCTATGGAAAGAGAATACCTTGTGGCTTGAAAGTGCTATGTTTTATTGTCAAGTTGGCAAGGGGTGGACTTGTGCTGCTTAATCTTAGCTGTCAACCTGACAGAATTTAAACACACCAGGAAAGCAATCTCTGGGCATGGTTGAGGTGTTTTCTAGTTAGGTTAATTGAGTTGGAGGGCTTACCTTAACTATGATGGCACCATCAATGGGCTGGAATGTTAGACTACACAAAGGAAGAGATGCTGGCTTTTAAGTTGCATTGATTGCACTCTATGTCCTGACTGTGGATACAATGTGACCATCTGTTCCATAGTCCTCATGCTCATGATGGACTGTCACCTTGCTTTGTAAACTGAAATAAACTTTTATCTCCTTAAATTGTTTTTGCCAAGCACTTTGTTTCAGCAATAAGAAAGGTAACTATCATGAGGAGATTTGAGACATAGTGTCTAATGTGTGAAGTAATACTTCCTAAGATGTGTCAGCATATGGATGGGACAATAAGATAAATAAAACTAAAAAGGGGGCTGTAGAGATTTCTCAGAAGTTAAGGCACTTGCCTCCAAGCCCTAACCACTTGAGTTTGATTCTCTTTTACTCAGATAAAGCCACACATACACAGTGGTGCATGCATCAGTTCATGGAGTGCCTATTTATTACTCTCTTTCTCTCTCTGTGTGTGTGTGTGTCTGTCTGTCTGTCTGTCTGTCTGTCTCTCTTCTCTCTGTCTCTCTCTGATTACAAATAATATTTTCAAAAAAGGTGAGAAGAGCTTCATGAAGAGAGGTACTTTTTAATTAGTTATGGACATACTCAGTATGTAAATAGTACATATTGGTACCATCATTTCCCTCATCCCTGCCCCTGCAAGCAGACTTTCCTTAGTGGGGATGCCGGTCATCCCCATGGAGATTGTGTGTCGCGCATTGTGGGGGCAGACATCAGTTATGGGGAAGGCGCTATGTCTGTGTGCATAATGTCCCAAATTCTGGTTCTAACAATCTTTCTGGGCCCCTCTTCTGCAAAATTCCCTGAGCCATGTTGGGTTCGTTTTAAGTCGACTTCAGTGATGGGCTCTTAGCAGCCTCTGGATCTCTGGTTTAATAGGCGCCGAGTGTCCTCAGTGTCCACCTCCTTCACCCTTTACACTAAGAAAGAGGCACTCTTGCTCATTTCCCCAATTCCCCTATGGTTTCAGCTAGGGCCCTGGTGAAGTGTAATGGGTGGTTTCTCTCCTCAGGTCCAGCTTCCCTCTAAAGAAAAAAAAAAAGAAAAAAAAAAAAAAGGAGATGTAGCTCTCCAATGGAGAGTGAAGTCAGCACAGGTCAAATATGATAATCATTATTAGTTCATAGAGAATTTAATGGGTGTAGGCCCTCTTGTAGCCCAAGATTAGTGAGAGCTTGATATTGGAAAGCAAACTTATTATCTGGATATTATTCCAACTTGTTTCCCAGCTCCAGATATGGGTTCCTTTTCAATGAGTGGATCTTTTAGCCAATCCAAGATCAGTTGGTTACCCACAAAGTTACTTCTTTTTTGTTTCTTTATTAGTTAGTTTTGTATTCGGCAAATACAGTCAGTTTGGTATCATTATTAGGCTCATCCATGACCTACCCCCTCCCATTGGGCCCTCCTTGTTGAGTTATATGGGTCATGCATTGTGGAGTTAGCCCACAGTTATGGGTAAGATAAATGTCTCTGCATATCATGACCTAACATGTGGCTCTGACATTCTTTCGGCCCCCTCTTCCACAAAATTTCCCTGAGCCATGTTGGGTTCATTTTTGGTCTGCTTCAGTGATGAGGTGTTGGGGGCCTCTGAGGCTCTGGCTGTCGGATTTGGTAGTTGTTTTTTCTCTGTGTTGATCTCCTTCCCCCTTCTGCAGGTATCTGGTTCTTCAGGAAAACAGCACCTCTGCTTGTTTCTCCAATTTTTCTTAGTTTCAGGCAGGGCCCTTTGGAGGTATGATGGGGTAGCTCTCTCCTTAGGATCTACATCTATCTGAAAAAGAGAAGCAGATTCTCCAACAGAGAGTAAGTTAGCACCAGGACAAATGAGATAACCCTTACTTTTTTTTTTTTTTTTTTTTTTTTTTTTTTTTTTGGTTTTTCGAGGTAGGGTTTCACTCTAGCCCAGGCTGACCTGGAATTCACTATGGAGTCTCAGGGTGGCCTCGAACTCATGGCGATCCTCCTCCCTCTGCCTCCCGAGTGCTGGGATTAAAGGCGTGCGCCACCACGCCGGGCTCTTTTTTTTTTTTTTTTTTTTGGTACCCTTACTTTTTTTATAGAGAATTTAATAGGTGTAGGCCCTCTTGTAGCCCATGATTGATGGTAGCTTGATATTGGTGAGTGGGCTTATGTTTGGATATGGTTCTGACTTGTTACCCAGCTCCAGCTATGGGTCCCATACCACTGAGGGGATCAGTTAGCCAAATTAAGAGCAGTTGGTTCCCCACCATGGCTGTGTGCCACTATTGCACTTGTGTGGGCATCACAACAAGTTCTTTGCTGCTAAGTACATTAGACCATGAGTTGCTTGGACAGATATTGGTCATTTTCCCCCAGTCGCCCATATAGCACCTTCTGGCACTAGACACGCTGACTGTCTGGGGACTGATTCTCTTCCAACTTCCAGCCATGCCATTCTATTTTGCATGTCAACCACATAAGGTGTCTTCAGCAGTAGGGTCTTACCACTAACCTTTGGTGGGTCATCAAGTACTCTGACAGAAATCTGTCTGTTTTTTTAGAAAATTGCAGGTCTCTCTGATCAAAAGCTCATTGTGGATGATAGCACCACGCTGGTACTGGGAGTTAAAGGTCAGTGCCCACTAAGAAAATGAGGAAAAAGATAACTAATATACAAGAGTTAGAGAGAAGAGAGAGGGAGAAGGAGAGGGAGAAGGAGAGGGAGGGAAGATGTAGAAGATTAAGGTTAGTCGTGATCCTACGCTCTCCAGTGTCTTCTAGTTCAGGTGTTTCCTGTAAGGGCCTGGTGAAGGATCAGCCATTTGGTCTGCCATTTAGTAAGTAGAATTTTTTGGTACCATTGCCGTTTGGGTCTAGATTTGTGTTTCCTACCCCTTTGATGCCCTCCCCTCCTTCCCCTTCCATCCTAGTGTGTAGTCCATGAGATGCTTGCTGGATATGTAAGTTATCTTGGGTAGATTCAGGTTAGGTGCTATAGATGAGTGAGACTATGTGGCAATTTTTTTTCTGTGATTGGGTAAGTTCACTGAGAATGATCTGTTCCAGGCTCAAGCATTTTTCCTCAAATTTCATTATGTCAGTTTTTGCTTACTGCTGTATAGAATTCCATTGTGTAGATATACCACATGTTAGTTATCCATTCTTCTAGTGATGGACATCTGGGTTGATTCCAGCTCTTAGCCATTACAAATTGAGCTGCTACAAACATGGTTGAGCAAATCTCTCTAGCCTGTGGTTTGAAGGTTTCAGGGTAGATGCCCAGTAGGGAAATAACTGGGTCTGTTGGTATCTCTATACTCAGCTTTCTCAGAAGTCTGCATATTGCTTTCCAAAGTGGTTGTACCATCCTACATTCCCACCAACAGTGGATGAGTGTTCCTACTTCTCCACATCCTTGCCAGCATTTATTTTTATTTGATTTTTTGATGTTAGCTATCCTTATTGTGGTAAAGTGGAATCTATTAGTTGTTTTAATTTGCATTTCTCTGATACTTAGGGATGATGAACATTTTCTTAATTGTACTTTTCCCATTTGTATTTCTCCCTCTGTGAACTGTCTATTCAGCTATTTGCCCCATTTTGTGAGTGGGGTGTTTGAGTTCTTACTGTTTAGATTTTTGAGTTCTTTGTACATTCTAGAGATTAGGCTTCTATCAGTTGGATAACCCACAAGTATTTTCTCCCATTCTGTGGGTAATCTATTGGCTTTGTTTATTGTATGCTTGTCTGTAAAGAAACTCTTCAGCTTCATGTGATCTCATTGGTTGAGTGATGGTTTAAGTTCGTGAGCTACTGGGGTTTTGTTCAGGAAGCCTTTTCCCATTCCTATATCATGGAAAGTACTTCCTAAATTTTCTTCCAGTAGTAATCGAGTTGCTGGTCTTATATTGAGGTCTTTGATCCATAACCTAATAAAGGCAATATACAAAGCTCCGAAGGCCCAAATAATACTTAATGGAGGGAGACTGGAGGAATTCCCATTTAGATCAGGAACAAGACAGGGTTGTCCACTCTCACCTCTGCTTTTCAATATAGTACTGGAAGTCCTAGCTCAAGCAATAAGACAGGAGAAGGAAATAAAAGGAATACAATTTGGAAAGGAAGAAGTTAAGTTAGCTTTATTCACTGATGACATGATTGTATATGTAAGAGACCGGAGAGACTCCATCCCAAAACTCCTGAAGGTGATTAACTCCTACAGCAAAGTAGCAGGATACAAAATCAATGCAGAAAAATCAGTAGCCTTCTTATATGCAAATGACAAAGATACAGAGAAAGAAATAAGGGACATAGTCCCATTTTCAATAGCAACAAAAAAATAAAATACCTTGTAATAACGTTAACCAAGGAAGTGAAAGATCTGTACAATGAGAACATAAAAACACTCAAAAAAGAAACTGAGGAGGACTTGAGAAAATGGAAAGACCTCCCATGTTCCTGGATTGGGAGAATTAACATTGTGAAGATGACAATCCTACCAAAGGCAATATACAGATTTAATGCAATTCCAATTAAAATCCGTACAGTGTTCTTCACAGAGATAGAAAAAATGATCTCAAATTTCATATGGAAAGGCAGAAGGCCTCGCATATCCAAGCATATCCTCAGCAAAAGAAATACCTCTGGAGGCATCACCATACCTGATCTAAAGCTGTATTACAAAGCCATAGTAATAAAAACAGCATGGTACTGGCATAAAAACAGGAGTATAGACCAATGGAATAGACTTGAGGACCCGGACTTTGGGTCAAGCAACTATAGCTACTTGATATTCGATAAAGGCCCAAACAATATAGGCTGGAAAAAAGACAGCATCTTCAGCAAATGGTGCTGGACAAACTGGATAACCATATGCAGGAAACTGAAACTTGACCCACACATTTCACCATGCATTACACTAAGTCCAAATGGATCAAAGACCTCAGTATAAGAGAGTTACTTTTGAGACAGAAGAAATGAGCTTCTTGATTTTAGGTAGTAAAATGGGCATCAGAAACAGGGAAAAAATGAGTGAGAACTGAGATGTGGTGCAATGAGAACAATGAGCTTCTGCAGGTACCACTCATCTAGAAGGATGTCACACAGAGTAGTGCACAGAGGGCTCCAATGGAGAGGCAGGAAAAATTCTCTATAAAAAAAAGTAAGGGTTATCTCATTTGTCCTGGTGCTAACTTACTCTCCATTGGAGAATCTGCTTCTCTTATTCAGATAGATATAGATCCTAAGGAGAGAGCCACCCCATCATACCTCAAAAGGTCCCCGGCTGAAACTAAGAAAAATTGGCGAGACAAGCAAGGGCGCTGTTTTCCTGATGAACCAGATACCAGCACAAGGGGGAAGGAGATCAACACAGAGAAAAATCAACTCCTACCAAATCAGAGAGCCAGAGCCTCAGAGGCCCCCAACACCTCATCACTAAAGCAGACCAAAAATGAACCCAACATGGCTCAGGGAAATTTTGTGGAAGAGGGGGCGGAAAAAATGTCAGAGCCACATGTTGGGTCATGATATGCAGAGACATTTATCTTACCCATAACTGGGCTAACTCCACAATGCATGACCCATATACCTCAACAAGGTTGGGCCAAGGGGAGGGGGTAGGTCACGGATGAGCCTAATAATCGTACCAAACTGACTGTATTTGCTGAATTCAAAAGTAACTAATAAAGAAAAAAATTTAAAAAAAAAAAAGAAAGAAAGTGTGCCTCCGTGAAAACAGTATGTGAAGGAAAGCAATTACTAGAGAGGTCTCTGGTATAGGTGCTGAAAAACTGTCTCAGAAAGTCTGGAGATCTGCTAGTGATGAGTCAGATGTAAAGCAGCCACAGACCCACTGGAGAGAAAAGGAGGACATGCAGGATCAGCATCTTCCATAGCATCACGTTATAACAGAGGATCATACTTGGCTATTGTAAATGCCCTCAACCTACAGAGGAATCTTGACAATCTTGGAACTTCCTTTTGTGCCTGTATGTATGTGTGGTGTGCATGCATGTGTTGATGTGCATCTGTATGTGAACAGGTGCTCATGCACATATATGGATGTGGGGAGGTTGAGGTAGGTGTTGTATGTCTTCTTCAGTTGCTCTCCACCTTACTCTCTTGAGAACAGGTCTCATTTAGAACCTAGAGATTGCCAATTTGTCTAGATTTCTAGTAACTAAGCCCTAGAGATAGATGTATCTCTGTCATCCCAGCACTGCATTACAGGCACACCCAGATTTTACATGGGTACTGGTGATCTGAATCCATGTCCTATACAGTCAGAGGAAACTTCTCTAGTAACAAACCATATAAAAAGTCCCTGAAAGTATAGTCTTTGAATCCATGTCCTTATGCTTGTCTATCAACACTTTACCTACTGAGCAATCTCCCCAACTTGTACAGAGATGAAGAGAGGCAAAAAGAAGAAACTGCAGTCAGAGGAGAGGAAGTGGGTGAATAACTCATGTAGGGATGGGTGTGCTAAGTACATAGTGCCTCAGTGTAGTCCCTGTACTTTATGGAAGGCACTTCACCTTCATTGCATGGTTAACTATGTGGCTTTCTTAACCTTTAAACACTCTTTCCTTGTATAGTCCTATTTCTTACTCACTTGACACTGCTCTAAAACGCTGGAACAGCAAAACATGCTCAAAAGAATAAAGAAGAAAGGAGAAGAGATGAGCTTCTATTTCAGAGCTTCCTCCCTGTCAGATCTCCAAGCCAGGAAATGAAGAGATTGGAACACATGTGCTGAAGGAAGCAGCCAAATCTTTCATGGAGCTGCGTAGGATAGTTGTGGGCAAACTTTCCCATGTTTAACCCTAAGAACTGCATGAATGAATCAAACGTATGACAGTTAATGGAAACCCATGCCCACACAATATATACAAATTTTTCATAATCTCCCATTTGTATTCCATAATATCAAGTAAAGTAAGCCAAAAAAATAGGTTGAACCTTCAACTGGAACATATGGGGAGCACCTGAAAAGAAGGGTCTTGGAGAGGGTGGGGTGAAGCCTAATCTTAAATTTTTATTTTATTTATTTATTTTATGTTATGTTATTTTCGTATCTGACCTGTAATTCCCAGTACTACAATGAGCTGTTGATTGGGGATACCTACAAGGTTCATAGAACAAGACAGGCTTCTATAAAAGCACTTGAGTATGCACCTGAGATAAATGTTGAGACCCTACTGCTGAAGGCACCACCACCACACTCTGCTGGCACAGAACATGGAGGGACCTGGCTGGACCCCAGAAGAGAGACAGATCCCAGACAGTTATCCTATCTTGTGCTGGAAAGTGCTACATGAGTTGCTGGGAAAAGTGGCCAACAACTGTCCAGCAACCAGGGAACTAAGCAACTCAAAAGCAAACACCCTGACAAGATGTACACAAAGTGCAATAATGGCACATGCCCTTGGAGAGTAAACAGTAGCTTTCTGATTAGCTAAGAGATCTGCTCAGTGGAAAGGAGCCCATACCTGGAAATGAGAAATAGGTCAGAATTCTATGGACCAAAGATTAGGCTATCCATTGTCAAAGCCCCACTAATCATGGGCTAAAAGAGGGACTACATCTATAAAATGCTCTCTAAAATAATATTGCTTATCCCATTAAATGTTTGCTGACTTCACTCTCCAATGGAGAATCTGTTTTTCTTTTTCAAAAGGTAGCAAGACCTGAAGAGATAAAATACCCCTTGCACTTCACCCAAGCCCCAGCTAAAACAATAGAGCAACTGGGGAGATGAGCAAGAACGCAGCTTCCATGCTGAACATGACAATCAGTATCAGGGTGAAGGAGACAAGATTCTGAGGACACTCAACACCTACCAAACCAGACATCCAGAGGCTCCTAATAGCCCATCATTGAAGTAGACTTAAAACACATCCAACACAGCTCAGGGAATTTTGCAGAAGAGGGGGTGGAAAGATTGTTAGAGCCACAAGGTGGGACTTCATGCTCAGAGGCACTGTCTCTCCCCCAAAACTGACTGATGTTCCCACACCACTTAACTCACAACACAACTGGGAAAACCTGCAACTCCAATGAGAAGGGCCCCCAGAAGAATGGGACACAGGTCAAGGAAAGGATGGTACCAACATATTATATATCCATCATTAGTATGTCTGTAATTAATAAAATAACTTACTTCAAAGAATGCATTCAGGTTTTTTTGTCTATTCTCACTCTGCCAGCTCTCCTAGAATCTTCATTCATCTCTTGTACCCCCAAAACTCCACAATTTTTAAAAGGGGAATTTCTTCTTTAAATTATTACTAGATGGCCAATCATGCTTGGTCTTATTTCAGCGTGTCTGTATAATCTATACTTTTGACTTGTCTCAAATGAGATCAAAATTTACAACACCAACATGAAGGATGATTATGGGATAGGAAGCAGGGCTGTAGTTTTGCTAATTTTAGTATATTCCACATAATACTTAAAATTTAGCTCAGCAGTGTTTACTCCCTCCTAGTGTGACTGAAAATAGTTTCTCAGATATTGTCAAATGATTTCTGGGAACAAAACCAGAGGTTTTTTTTTTTTTAATTCTCTCAAAACTTTATTCCCACACAATTAAAAGCATTGAAACTTTTCTGAAAATGTTCTAAGACAAGTAAAACTCCGAGGGTAGTTTTTTTTTTTTTTTTTAGATTGATTATTTGCACCTGACATAATGTGTTATCTTGAACATTTGCATTGAACTCTCTTGGAACCAGATTTATTTCACAAAAAAGTACTAATTTAGGGCTGGAGAGATGGCTTAGCAGTTAAGGCAATTGGCTATGAAGCATAAAGACTCATGTTCTACTCTCAAGTTCTCACATAAGCCAGGCACACAAGATGACACAAGTGCACAAGGTCACACATACACACAAGGTGGCACAAGTATCTGTAGCTCAATTACAGTGGCTGAAGGTCCCAACATGCCAATTCCCCTTCTTTCTGTCTCTCTCTGTCTCTCTTTCTTGCATAAAATGAGCTAGTCTGTTGGGTTTGCAATATATATATATATATATATATATATATATATATATATATATATATATAGTAATTTAATCTGAAAATAGAGTGCATTGTTGTGAAATAGGAACCCTAATGATTTTTTTACTGGCACCCATCTCAAACCCCAATCCTTCATTATTCCTTCTTACATTTTTACTTCCTTCCTTCCTTCCTTCCTTCCTTTCTTCTTTCCTTCCTTCCTATCTCTCTGTACATCGTGTTTTTGATTTTAAATGGAATGTGTGTGTGTGTATGTGTGTGTGTGTGTTTAGGAAAATCTTGAAGCCCTTCAGATGTATAATCTTGTATAATTCTTACACAGGCTTAGCTAAATATAATTTCCTCCCCTTTCATTTTACTGGCATGTATATGTGTATGTATGTATGTTTGCCTGTGTATGGGCACATGTGCACTAGTATGTGTGCATGCATAAGGAAACCAGACATAGCCATTAGGTGACTTCTTCCATAGCTCACCATTTTATTTATTGAGACAGGCTCTCTCAACTTGAACCCAAGCTTGCTGATTTGGCTAGTCTAGCTAGTTTCCTTGCCAAGGGGAACCCCTTTTTCTGAATCCTGAACTCTGACATTATAGGTAGGCCAACACAACCATCATATAGTTACATCAGTGTTGGAGATCAGAAGCTCAGTCCTCACATTTGCACCTTAGGCACTTTTCCATGGAGTCATCTCCCCATCCCAGTTTTCCCCCATTTCTAATTCACATTCCCTGAGTTTTTTTTCTTTCATCTTTATGAGCTTCATTAGATAATTTCATAAAAATATAGTTCAGTCCTTCCTTAATTTTAGCACAAGCTTTTTAATGCTATGAAATTTCCTCTGAACACTCTATGTGTCACATATTTAATATTTTTTGTTTTTATAATGATAAATTTATAATAATAAATGCATTTATCATTTAGTTAAAATATTTTAAAATTCTCTTTGTAATTTATTCTTTGATCTGTAGTTTATTTAGAAGAATGTTGGTATATTTTTATTTCTGTGGCTTCACCATTTCTTTCTACTTGGATTCTGTTGAAATATTCCTTAGAATATTTCAATCATTACAAATCTCTAGATAGTTCAATGAGGTCCTACATATGCTATGTATAACTAGGAAGATTCTGTGTTTTCATAAAATGTTTGTATATTCTGTTTTAGGTATGTAAAAAAGTAAGCAACACTTTCAATGCCATAACTGGTGACCTATGAACTTTATATAATTGCTTCAAAGTTTCTTACTGCTGATTATGTAGAAATATTAAGACTGCATAAATAGAATCTGAATTGAGAAGAAATTAGAAAAAAATTGGAACTGGGGATATTGCCAAAAGAATATGACTTGGTTAGCTGATAAAATATAGTTTAGCAATCTTCTAAAATGCATGATTCTTAATTAATATTTAACATATCATTAAGCTATGTTCTTGCAAAGAAAAATACTAAAAGTATTTCTGCTATAAAAATTAATTATCCTTGTTATTAAAACTTTTAAATGCAGGTTTTAAAAGTCATGCCTAATTAGAGAATCTTGATTTATGGTGGAAAGTCATCTCAAGATATTTATATGTACTTTAAATGTATACAGACAAGTTAAAATTATTTAACTTTCTTCTAAGATGCTTTATTCTTAGATCTTTGATAGCTAAAATGTCATAAAGATAACTTTCAACTCTGAACTTTAGAGATTCAGAAAGATAATTTTTAAATTGACACATTCATTTTTACTAAAGCTTTTGATTCCATATGATCTTATAGCATAGGTTCATGAAAGAACTATCATGTGATAAAATGGTGGTTAAGACAAAGTCTTAACTGTTAGACTACAAGGGCAACTATTAATATTAATCTTAAAATGTTACTACATTTTTGCAAAACTGTCATTTTGCTTAGAAGCAACTTATTATTTTTGTGAGTGTGCTATGAAAAAGAGTAAAATTAACACACTAAAGTCCAACACTGTTATATGTAAAATTTCAGAATTCATTTTAAGATGGGACTTCTAACATAAAGTGACTTAACAAAAGTTTAGAACCAGTGGATAACTTAAGACATTATCAATCTCTATGTCTATCATACTTTGAAAATACATCTTATAATCAAATTCCTTTCACAGGAATTTTAGTGACCATAACATTCCTTTCACTTTACTAGGGTGTGTGTGTGTGTGTGTGTGTTTTAAAGTACTTTATTCTTTCTTTAATTTTTCACAAAATTTAAAAATATCTATAATGAGCTGGGCGTGGTGGTGCACGCCTTAAATCCCAGCACTCGGGAAGCAGAGGTAGGAGGATCGCCATGAGTTCGAGGCCACCCTGAGACTACATAGTTAATTCCAGGCCAGCCTGAGCCAGAGCCAAACCCTACCTTGAAAAACCAAAAAAATAAAAAAAAAAGATAATAAAAAAATCTATAATATATTTTGATCAAATTGATTTAAATTACCTTCTATTGTCCCCATTCTACTTTGCTGTCATTTTTAGTGACCCACTGATTTTAATTAGAGTTGCTTTCTTGAGCATGGGTAGAGGATTATTTACTGGATGATGAGCAGTTTACCAGTGGGTATAACACTGAGGACAATATCTCCCCCTCCCTTAGAAAACATTAACTGTCAATAATTCCTCAAGGAGGGGTAGGGTTTCAAAAATTTTTCCCTTATGCAAGATGAAATTTTGACAGGCTTGATTCAGGCAAACATAGGCAATTGATATTAACCTGGGGTACCTTTTTTCTTAGGATGTAAACACTCCTTTTACTAGAGAATACTTAACAACCTGTAAGATTTCTGGGATCCCACAATAGAGAAATGGCTTAGCGGTTAAGGAGCTTGTCTGTGAAGCATAAAGACCTGGGTTCAATTCCCTATTACCCACATAAGCCAGATACACAAGATAGTCCATGTGTCTAGAGTTTGTCTGCAGTGAGTAGAGACACTGATGCACCCATTCTCTCTCATATATATATCTCAAATGAAAATAAATAAATCTGGGATTATATCTCCAACAAAGTTCACATACATCCAGATTCAAAAAATAGGCTGAATCTCTCCTACCCTAGAAACTCATTGCTAGAACAGAACACCTGACTCAAAGCAGCTGATGGGAGGAAAATCTATTTTGGCTTACAGCCTTGAGGGGAAGTTTCAGCATGGCAAGAAAGCATGGTGGAGCAGAAGCAGGAAGACATCTCACGCCACAGAAATTGGAAAGTAGCAGCAAGAGAGTGAACTGAGATCTGGCAAGGGAGAGTTTAGAATAAAATCCTTAAACCAATCCTCAGCAAAACACCTCCTGCATCAAGGCTCTACCTCCAAAATTTCCATTATCTGGGGACTGAGCATTGAAAGCATGTGAATTTATGGATGATATCTGACTCAAACCACCACATTGTTCCACCATATATCTGGGATTGGCAGACATGGGGCCATCCAGCCTGGACTTATGAGTATATAGACATTAATGCAAACTGTGTCTTCTAAGTGAACATTTAGTGAGAAACACCTATTTGCCAGTGTAGGCCTTTACCTTAAGTAGACACATATATGATGAAAAGCAGATGTGTCCTAGGAAGGAATATGCCCAGTAGAGGAAAAGACTAGATAACCCAAACCTCTCAATCAACCCAGAAAACCACTGAAACTGTGCCCTTAGTAACCAGGTTCTTTTTCCCCTAAAATACCATGAAGAGAACCCCCAGGCCACTCCCTCGGCCCCTTGAATAATTTCCCTATCATATAGTCTGCGACTCTTCCTGTCAGTGAACTTCACATTGCCCTGAATAAAGTTTCTTGCTGTTTTGCATTGTGAGTATGATATCAATAAACTGACAGCACCTAGAAAGAGATAACCAGAACAGGTCGACCTTTGTGCAGGGCTTGTGCAGATAACCACAATGGCTGAGTCGATGAATGCAAAGACCATGTCATGTCTACAAGACAGTGTTCGAAAGCACTCCCCCTCATTGCATAAATCCTCTTTCACAATGTTCCTTAGGCCTTGGAATGTGTGCATATAGATGTCTAACTGAGAGCTGAGCAACAACTTATTCCCACACTTTGATGAGTTCTGAGTCTTCTGAGTAATTATCACTGCCAACAAAAAGGAAGCTTCTCTGACAAAACATGACAGCAGCATCCATCTATGAATATAAGTGCAAATATTTAGAGGGCAATTTGGTGGGTACAATATATCCATTTAGCCAAACATCAGTGGCAACTCCAATCCCCCGAGCCAAGAACCTTCAAAATCTTAGGTTTTGAAAGGATTTTAGTACCATATGATTTCCCTCCAATAGACTGGGCCTTAAATCCAGTAAAAAAGGAAGCTGATCACCCTAGTAACACTCATGCCGCTATTGCACCAGTGGATACATTTTACTTGGTAGGTCAGTGTGTAGCTTACAGGGTCAAGAGCTGAGTGAGACTGTTGATGTCTTTTCTTTCCCAGTGGCCTTCATAACACATGCTAGCCCTATGAAATCTAGCCAGCTGGGAAGAAGCTTCTGGGTCAACTATGCCTTGAATTCTTTGTCTTGCAACTGGAATATGCAGTGTATTTAACAAGAGGGTGGAACTACCTATTTCTGATGGGAAACCAAGAGCAGTTGAAATAGGCTGTATTGTTTGGGGATTAATGGGCCTCCCTGAGCAACAACTCAAAGAGAGCATCCCATCACTGTTCTGGGGTTCTAGTTTAACATAGGTTCTTCATTTTTCGTGTATGATGAGGTAGGTTCTTCCCAGTACAAGACACCATATTTTTTTTTCCCATTTACTAGTTCATTGAGGACGACAAGCTTGTATGTGAATAAATACCATACAGAACAATGGGCATTTTACATGAGGCTATGCATTCACTATATGTGAATAATGTAGAGTTACAACAGAAAAGATTTGAATTCTAGCGCAAAGATCTGAAGAATTATCAGAAAGTAATTCTGTGTGTGACATTTACTTATTTCAGCACATACAGCTTAGTAAGTACTCTAAGCAGAAGGCTGATAATGAGAACAAAGAATGTTGATGAAATTTGTGCCTCCTCAAACCCAGGTATTCAACAATTATATAGACATTATCTTCTAAAAACATCTCTAAGACATAGATATGGGAATGTCATATTTCTTGAATACATTCCTATCTTTAAATCCCTATCAAGAAAGGAAAAACTAGACTGAGGAGATGGCTCAGTGAATAAGTACGTGTCATGCCACACATGCATGAGTACCTAAATTTGTATCACAGAACTCATGGAAATCTGGATAAAGTAGCATGAACATCTGTAATCCCAGCAGGACTACAATAACATGAGAAGGAGAAACAAAATCCCTGAAGGCTCATGGGCAATCTTATGCATGTGCATAATTAGACATACATATGATAAAAGCAGATATATCATGAGGGGTGACAGGAGCAGTAAAGGAAAGGTAATATAACCCAAACTTAGTCCCATAAAAATTATAATTGAAAAAAAATCCATAGAGAAGCAAGGTATAAGGTGAGAATAGACACACAAGGTTGTCTTCTGACCTTCATATCTGTGCTATGGCATTGTGCACTCACACTCCCAAACACACACACACACACACACACACACACACACACACGGTAAAATTTCCCTCAGTTGACTTATCAGCACTGAAGTTCCTAATACCCTTTGTGGCTTCCAGTCTTCTCAGTGCCCTGATGTTATGCCTCTTTGTACTTCACCTCTGTGATGGTTCGGATATGAAGTGACTCTCAGGTTGGATGTTGAATGGCTGGCTCCTGGTTGGCGGCACTAATTTGAGAGCCACTGGAAACTTTCAGAAGGTGGGGCATCTAGGACAAAGAAGTTGTCCATTCAGGATGTGACTTTGTGGTTATATCTTGCCCTCATCCATTTTTTTTTTATTTTTCCTTCCTTTCCTATAAATTGTTCCTGCCTCTCTATGAGACTAAAAGCAACAAAGCCAGATGACCAGGGACTTAAGTCTCAGACACTGTGAACCAAAAATATCTTCTCTCCTTTAATTTATTTCTCACAGCAATAGAAAATCTAAGAAAGTTCTCTACTTCCAAAATCCAGCACTTCAGATGTAAATAAATTAGTAAATCTCACCCAGGAGATCATGTAAAATACATCTTTACCTTCAGATTTTCAAACCATTCATTTTTACTGGAGTGACAAGAACATCTTATGGGCTTTGGGATTCATCTTCTTAGCCCAGTTTTATCTGATGATCAGTGTGCCCATATTTTAAATACAGGAGGCATGCTCAGGTCCTATCCTAGCACTGACAGATTAAACAATTTTGGTGTAATTTTTCTACCTTTCCTATTACATTCATAGCCTTTATTTTAGTTTAAAACTGGAAATGCTGCACTTGTAACTCTTTATAAATAAGTATTCATTTCATAGTTCCAGAAGGTATTTTAAATGGGTAACCTTTAAGCCTCCTTTCACACTTAAAGTTATTTTGTGTGTGCGCGATAAGTAAGCACTTAGGGAAGTTGAAAGATTTTACATTAAATCCTTCTTAATTTTCTTTGACTAGTGTCAAAATATGAAAACTGTACTAAAAGTATCCTAAAGGAAGAAAAAGAAGTAGAACTATCTTGACTTAGTGAAGAATTGTGACCTAGTTTTTAAGAAAATAGAAGATAATTACACTCAGTGTTTCTACCTAAATATCTAATTTGCATATAAAAGGTTTTTTTTTTTTCCTTCTTAGAGTCAGAGTAATACTATTTAAACAAATCCTTCAATGTTATCCAACTATTTGTTCCAGGAGAAAAGTGTAAAAATCTGGATTGAATCATTTTTTAATATAAACATGGACCATTAAGGAGGAATGTAGGTTTAGTGTTTTCTGAGGAAATGCTGAAAACTAAGGAAAATGATTTTTTTCCACCTCTTCAACTTTATGATCTTTTAAAAAGGATAATAAATGAACATTTAAAATCCTTCAGGACAGTTCATACTTATGGATATGTATGGCATTGACATGCATTCACACATACACACTCTCATATAATGGTAGTGTTTAGACAACTAAAGAAATGGTTTACAAATAAGCAAAGATGCTTTAAAATCTCAAATAATATTCTTTCTGTGTGTTCGTTTATTTATGTTTATGAGGTAGTTTCTCACTCTAGCATAGGCTGACCTGGAACTCACTCTGTACAGCCCATTGCATTGGGCTATACCTGTTATTATGCATGAACTATCTTGTTTTAAATAGTACAGAATTGTAATAAACCTAGAAATACTGCCCTTAGAATTTGTTCCTTTGCAATATTGTTTTGATTATTTGGGGTACCTTGAGATTCCATATGCAGTTTAGCATGAAGTTTCCCACTCCTCTGACAAATGTCATTGGATTTTGTGAGATATGAATTGATCACTGGGTTGGTTGTCATCATAACAATTTTAAACTGTAGTAAATCTTCTAGCCCATAAACATATTTTCATATCTTCTTCAATTGTAACAACTCATCTATCCATTCCTCACCATTATACTTCTCGGGTGATTTTTAAAAATATTTTATTTATTTATTAGAGATAGAGGGAGAATTGGCACCCCATGGCCTCTAGCCACTGCAAACAAAATCCAGATGCATGCACCACCATGTGTATGTGGGCTTATGTGGGTCTTAGGGAGTTGAACCTGGGTTCTTAGGCTTCACAGGCAAGTGCCTTAACCATTAAGCAATTTATCCTGCATTCCTTAGATGAGTTTTTAAATTTTGCTTTTATTAGATATGGACATACTTAGTATGTAAACAACACATGTTGGTACCATCATTTCCCTCATCCCTGCCCTTTTTCCGAAGAGGCCATCCTCATTGGGGAAGCAGGTCAACCCCATCAGGATTGTAGATCATGCATTTTGGGGGCAGCAGTCTGTTATGGGGGAGAGGCAATGTATCTGTGCATAATGTTCCAACTTACGGCTCTAACAATCTTTAAGCCCACTCTTCCACAAAATCCTTGAACCATGTTGGGTGCATTTTAAGTCTACTTCAGTGATGGGCTCCCTTCTTAGGTGATTTAAAATTGTCTCATCTTTACTTTTCTTGGGTTTGTTATAATAATAGATACTTTAATAAAAATGTACATTAAAAAGTTTTCTTTCCCTCATCTCCCCTTAAGTTTTGATAAAGTTCTAGAAAATAGGAAAACACTTTTTTTTTTTTTTTCTACAAAAGATTATATAAGCAGGGTGTAGTGGCACACACCTTTAATCCTAGCACTCGGGAGGCAGAGGTAGGAGGATCCCCTGAGTTCAAGGCCACCCTGAGACTATTCAGGTCATCCTGAGCTAGAGTGACATGTACCTCAAAAAAACGAACGAAAAAAAATTATATAGAATAATTGCTAAATTTTTTTGACTCAGAGTGTTTTTTTTTTTCTCTCAGAATATTTAAGAAAATAGTTCCTGTCAAGGTGTTGAAGTCAGGTTCACATTGCTCGTAGAAATTACCCAACCAAGAGCAGCTTGTGGGAGAAAGAGGTTTATTTTGGCTTATAGGCTCGAGGGATAAATGATGGCATGAGCAGAGGGTGGACATCACCCCTGGCCAACATGAGGTGGACAATAGCAACAAGACAATGTGCCAAACACTGACATAGGGAAACTGGCTATAATACCCATAAGCCCATTCCCAATAATACGCTGCGTTCAAGAGGCGTTAATTCCCAAATCTCCATCTGCTGTGAATCTAGCATACAGAATACCTAAATTTATGGGGGACACGTGAATCAAACCACCACATTCTGCCCCTAGACCCCATAAACTGAGATTGATACATGATATAAAATACAATGCATTCAGTCCAACTTAAAAGTTCCCATAATTTTTATCAATTCCAATGATGCTCATACATCCCTATAGTCCAAGATCTTTTAACTGAGCCATAATACCAAAAAAGTACCCAAAAAATCTATAATGGCACAGAACAAATGTTCATACTGCAAAAGATTGCAGTGGACATAGAAAAGAAATATTCAACCAATACAAGATTTAAAACAACCAGGGCAAACATCAAACTCTGTTGCTTCAAGTCCAACAACTCTAGCAAGTGACAAATCTTCAAGTCTGATAATTCTAACCAGCAACAAGTCTCTGGCATTCCAATTCCAACTTTCTACCTAGGCTACTCACAGTCCAGGAAAACTTCATTGGGGCCGGCAGCTTTCCTTGTCAGCCATCTCGTGGTCCTAGCATCTCCACTGGGTCTCCACTGCAATCCACAGTTCATCCTCATGGCCCCATGGGGTTTCCATGCAGGCATCCAGCAAACCTGCTTCACACTGCCCATGGCCATTTCCAAAACACAAGGCCGTGTTGCAAACTCAATGACCTTCTCTTTTCTGCATTTCTTATACTCCACAATACCAGAAAGGGTGCCAATTTGTTAATCCAGGGGGGAATAAAGCAGACTTTGAAGAACAGGACACTCCTTGAGCACGCAGGCCCCTTCCAAAGAGTCTGCATTCTTCCAGTTGCCCCAGTACAGGTCAGATGGCTCAATATCAATGGTTGTAATCTCTCAAACAATTTGCAAGTAAGTAGGTAGCAGTTTAGGCCCAAAGGTTTCATTTTTTCTGTGCCTTATCCTTCTGCTCACACCAGTTCATTTCTGTGCAATGCAACCCTGCACAACTTCTCAGGACACGGGCATTAGAGTAAGCTTTCCGCAAACTGCTAGCCCAGTCCAAGCAAAGCTCTTTCTCACCCTCATAAGCCAAACCTCACAGTTCATAGTTCTTACTGCATTCAGGTCTTTCAACTCTGACCAGAATAGTCCATCAAGCTGTACTTACTTACAGCACTGCAAGGCATGTCTTAGGCCAAGATTTCAAATCCTTCCAAATTCCTCTTGAAAATCAGCACCAAAAGGCCAAGGCCACACAGCCAGGTGTCTAGCAGCAATCCCACACCTTGGTACCACTTTACTGTTGCAGTCAGGTTCACATTGCTGGTAGAAATCACCCAACTAAGAGCAGCTTGTGGGAAAAAGAGGTTTATTTTGGCTTACAGGCTAGAGGGGAAGCTCCACAATGGCAGGGGAAAACAATGGCATAAGCAGAGGGTGGACATCACCCCCTGGCCAATATAAGGTGGACAATAGAAACAGGAGAGTGTGCCAAACACTGGCAAGAGGAAACTGGCTGTAACACTCATAAGCTCATCCCCAACAATACACTGCCTCCAAGAGGCACTAATTCCCAAATCTCCATTGGCTGGGAACTTAGTGTACAGAACACCTATGTTTATCACCTGAATTAAACCAACACACAGGTTTTTTTTTTTTTTTTTTTTTAGTTACTTTAGTTTTCATCACATATTCAAGACATGTTAAACACTCCCAATTATTCAAAAATAAAAATGTTGGTACAAATTATACAAGGTGTTATTTGGTATCTGTGGTATCCGGGCAGCTCCAGAGAATTCACGGAGGTGGTGTGTCCAGCTGGAAGAAGGCACAAGGAGTGAATATTTGTAGACACCAGTTAAAATACAAATCAGGGCAGAGCAGAACTGAGCTCTCTATTCCAGTTGCGGGGTGCTTATATAGTGAGTGGGCATTCTATGATTTTATCTGCATAAGGAGCGCTGAATGATAGTTATATAATACGTTTCAGCAATTTTGTATGCTGTGATACGAGTCAAGCCTATTAAAGATATGTGTACCTGCAGCTACTTTAGGCAAATCATTTATGACCCACTGTCACTGGACTCTATTGAAGATTAGAATATGTAAGTACATATTATATGTTTTTGTCTTTGCACCTTAGTGCATTTAAGCTAACCCACACCTCTAGGAACACTGCAATTATCAAATAAAGCATACTTTTTGTTAAAATTTGTATTTCTCCATTTCATTTCCTTCCTTTTCTGGTTAATAAATTTGTGAACTTTACCTGGATATACTGCTGCTTAGAATAGACTGTTCCTGGATTTCTTGCAAAGAAATGTAGTGGATGGATAGATTCATGGCCCTGTTCTATCTCTCTTTCCTTTTCCTTTAAGTGGTATGGAATTTGAGCATGTCTAAGCCCCGTTGTGATTTGTATTGACTTAAAATTCCCCCAACTGATAGCTCTTGTCTCTGGAGTATTTGTTTAGAAATAGCAAAGAAACCCTACATGATGGTGCATGTCTTTAATCCCAGCACTCAGGAGGCAGAGGTGTGAAGATTGCTATGAGTTTGAGGCAAGCTTGGGACTACAAATTAAGGTCTAAGTCAGTTTGGGATACAGAGAGATCCTACCTTTAAAACACAAAATGACAACAACAACAACAACAAAATACCCCAAAAAACAAACAGCAACAAAAAATAATAAACAAATATTGGTAAACCTAGGCACAAAAAAATTGTAGGCTACGAAAGGCTACTTTGCTCTGTCTGTATTTGAAATGTGCCTATGTTAGCTGAAGTGCTACACAACAGTCATGAACTCTAAGATTCTTTGTTTGTTTTTTTGTTTGTTTGTTTGTTTGTGGTAGGATTTCACCTCCTGTTAGCCCAAGCTGATATGGAACTCACTGTGTAGTTCTAGGCTGGCCATGAATTCACAGCAATCTTCCCATCTTTGCCCCAAGTGCTGGGATTAAAGGTGTGTGCCACCACACCCCTCAAAACTGGAAGACCCTTGGTAAGATTTACACAACAACAAAACAAGTTAGATGTTGGGTGATTTTCAACTTTTGTATTCACCTTTAGCTACCTGCCTGATTATAAACTTAAAAATGTATTGGTGGTTTGAATGTAAAATGTCCTCTGTAGCCTCATTTGTGATTTAACCCTGTGCTTAATCTTAAACTGGTAAATTCTTTGAGAGGTAGATCCTTGCTGGAGGAGGTGGTCACTGGAGGCAGGCCTTGAGGATTATTAGTCTACCCCGTTGGCTGTTCAGAGATAGCTCACTCATGCTGCTTCCTTCCCAAACATATGAAAAATGAAATGCCCAGCTGTCTGCTCTTCTAGGATCTCCAATTATAATGAAACTTACCCTGGAAACTGTAATCTAAAGTAAACACTTTCCTTCTATGAACTGCCACTGATTAGGCGTTTGTCCCAGTATGGAAAATAAATAAAGGAGGTTGAAAAAACTTGAAATTATATTTTCGCTTCTGGATGGTAACATGCATAAGTGTTACATTCTACAGTAGACCTGAGTTTGTGATTTTGTGTCATTATGACGAAAATGCCCAAGTGAAAAAAAAAGAGATATTTTATGGTTTATACATTTATAGGTTTCAGTCCATGCTTGGCTGGCTCCATTGTTTTTAGGCCTGTGTAAGGAAGACAAATCATGGCAGACAGAGATACTGGAGGAAATCTCACCTCATCACAGCCAGAAGATAGGAGCGAGAGAGAGGAGGTGCTGGGGACAAAGTATTCCTTCAAGAGCATACGTCCATGACCTATTTAATCTAGCGGAACCCACCTCCTGGTTACACTACTTTGCAATAATGCCATAAAATTCACAGTTTATTAATGGATTAATCAACTAATTAGCATAAAATCTTCAAAATCCAATTATTTCTCCAATGCCTCATCCCTAAACATTGTTTTGGGGACAAATCCTTAGAGTATGTGGCTGGTGGTGGGGACATTACAAAACCAAACCATAATGTTACTACTCATTATAAAATGAGAAATAGTTCCTGTCAAAATTCAATAATTCTTTTAAGGTATCTACAACAGGGCTCAACTTGCAATCATGTCTTGCCTTCTGCCTGTCACTAAAGTCTAGGCATTAGAACATAGCCAAATCATCCATTTATTCAAGGTCATTGGCTATGAATAGTGGAGTTCCATAATTGCAAATGAGACCTTATGGCCCACATGGCTTAAGTATTTCTTATCCATCTCTATACAGAAAAGGTATAATTTTGTAATTTAATTTTATTTCTATGAAATCAATGTAGTAGATGGTGCCTTGCTTGTTAAATGATGACATCATCAACCACCTCCAAGTTTGCAAATGTTTAGGGATAGCTTTTGAGTAATGGGTATAACTTCTTACTAATTTAAGAGGGCTGGAGAGATGGCTTAGTGGTTAAGTGCCTGTCTGTGAAGCCTAAGGACCCGGGTTCGAGGCTCGATTCCCCAGGACCCATGTTAGCCAGAAGAACCACAAGGGGGCGCACATGTCTGGAGTTCTTTTGCAGTGGCTAGAAGCCCTGGTGTGCTCATTCTCTCTCCCTCTCTCTCTTTCTCTCTCTCTGTCTCTCTCTCTCTGTTTGTGGGTCTCAAATAAATAAATAAGAATAAACAAAAAAAATTTTAAAAATAATAAAAAAATTAAGAGTGTCTATGGCCTCATCCCTTTGAGACACACAGTCTACATAGGCAGATATAGATTCAAGCTTCAGGCTACAGATTCAGAGCAGAGGATAATAGGTTTATCAATACCAGATGAAACACATGGTTGATTAATTACCATTTTAGGTTTAAAAGGCAACCTGCATATAAATTCATTCCCAAGAAATGTAGATCCCTGTCTTGGGATGCAATTCATTTACCGTCACAGAATAAAATGCTGCCAGGCCAAATCAATCAATGTAAACCCAGTAGAACAGATCTACTGCAGGAAGTAGAAATCGATGATTTAAATGAAAAGTATCATGAAGTAACAGGTGGAAATGTCAAAAATACAGCTTATTTTTAAACAGATAGTATAGCATTTAATTTGGAGGAATCCTATTCATTCTCATTAGAAACCACACTCCTTTTTGCCAAGTATTTGGCCCTGATTACAAAATTTTCCAGATTGATTAAGGCCTACCAAGCACTATGGCAGTATTTTTAAGTCAGACAGAATCACTTACATAGAAAGCAAACTAAGTCAAGCAATTCACAGTAAACTATTTAGACATCAAAGTATTATTTTCACTATAATCAGCTCATGATTTCTCTCCCCTAGTTGAAAGTACTTATTACAGGTTTAAATTGATCACAATTATCTGTCTTATGGATTCAAAATCTCCAATAACTTGCTATAATAAAATTTTCAGCGTATTTTTTTCAATTTACTAATTTTATTACAAGATTAAGAAATTAACTTAGTTCAATCAATATTTTTGTGATGCTCATAAAAAACCCTTGTTTAAATTACACATGGCACTTCCTCTAAGCTAAAATTTCAATATTGTAGACTTATGCATGGTATATGAGGTATAATGAATGAAATGAGTGGGGAAGACCTTAACCTGGTTATAATTGATAATATTGAAAGAATTGTGTTTATAATTTCTTATTCTGTGATACTAAATAAGTATTTTATGAAATTCTTCTCTCTTTTTGCGAAAAAAATTAAAGTTGTATGGCTTTTCAAGTTAGAGTTACTAAGATATCATGTAGACATTCTGAGTTTGGCATTTAGATGCTTACTGATTAATTAAATCATTTATTTGGAATGCATTTGGAGGTAAGGAAGAAAACCCAGAGTCATTTTAAGGGATGAGAATCTTAACAAAAATGTAAAAAATTTTGAAATAGATATGGTCTCAATGACAAAAATAGACCATTCCCAGAAGCCACAGAGAATTTTCAGACAAGGGTTTTGAAAACTACACAGTAGTCATCAATTTGGACATAATGTCTATGGAATACCAAAATAATAAATAAGGCTGCCTGGTTTTGTGAAAATGGACATGGAAAGAAATGAATAAAATTAAATATTATATTATGGATGTTGGATCACAGTCAGGGCTGAACCAACTAGAGTGATGTGTAAATAAAGAGAGATAATATATGACCCAAATAGCAGGCTCTTCGTTATTGGAGAGCAGTGAACAGTTAAGGATGGCCAGCCCCATTTCAAGGGTTTGAGGCTGCCATGTCCAGAAGCATCTAAGCTAGATATTTAAAGGAAGGGACAAGCAGGGCAGATAATGGGGGAAGGGAGAGGGGAAAGGGATATAACAGGGACATTTCTTTTATTGACCACAAGCAGGTGATCTTATCAGGTTGTGGTTTAGAAAGTTAGTTACAACTTAAAAGAATTTCCTCTGTCCTAAAGCCTGTCCCAAGGCCAATATATTCCAATAATTTCTGTGACTGTAATGATTGCTAGGGCCCTAGACCTATTAACCCTTACATTCTAGTCTGTGAGGATTAGTAAAAGGAAAGGGGTGGACAAATCCCATCTCTGAAGGGCATCTTGCTGAACAATGGGACAGAGTTGGGGCCAAGGTACCCTTGTCTCTCTGATGTCTGGATCAGGGCAAGGTCTTACTTGACATGAATCTGTCCTAATGTGCATCTGTGTTGGAGACATTCTGGTATGATGGTTTGTTTTTTGTGTGTTGATGTTAGCCTGCGAAAACGGATAGAAGAGGAGAGGCAAATTACTATGGGTCATCTGTTGTTGAGTGTGGGGGCAGAGGGAGTGGTGAGGTACATTATTTTTAGAGTCTCATTGACTGATAAATCAAACCTACATATTAAGGGGGTTTTGGGTTTGAGGTAGGACCAGCAGTCCTTGGCCAGTTCTGGTTGTGTAACATTAAGCAGCTGATATATGTCCTCTATCATAGGAAAGAAACCTTAATCTACCAATTTGAGAAGAGGAGCTCTGGTGCCACTTTTAGCATCTTTGGGCATACACTAAAGGAGAAAACAGGGGGAAGGGCTGTCAAGAAGCCTGAAGTTACAGTGGCCCCCTGAGATAGAGCTGTGTTGGAAGAGTTTTAGGGTCTGTGTCTTGTCAGAATGCAGAAATCCACATCTGGAAACACAGGAGGCTAGAGAGGGGCCTACGAATACAGAATGATTATCAAGGAATAACTGAATCTGTTTGACTAGAGGCAAAGAAGAGGCAAAACTGTGGATGTGGATGAGACCTATTATGTAGGGGAATAAACTACATGTCAGAGAAAGGATAGATTTAACTTGAAGGAGTAGAGCTGTGAGATTTTTTTAACTTATAGTAATGGATATCTTAGCTGGTCACAGAGAGATATCAGGTCATATACATAAAAATATTGGTCATTAGAAATCTTAATATAGCTCAGAATATTTCTGGCTCAGGACTGGTGATGTTTATTTCTACACAATTGTCACAGTCCATCATAGAAGTTCTAAGCAGAAGGTTGTGGCTTCTGGGAGCCTCAGCTTTTGGTTCTCCATTTGATTTTGCATCTTGTGCACATAGCAGGCTGTGGTTCTAAGTGGCTTCTATAAACAGGCAAGGTGACAGCTCTTCGGGAGAGTGATATTTATCTGAACCATTAGGAAAGAAACTCCTAGATCATATCATATTAATTCTATTTGCCATTACAATCTGGTTAATATCTGTGTATGAATTTTCTTGTATGTGCCATGACACTTACAGGTGACATATTACATCTAAGGTTAAAATATAATAATATAGGCGGTAGGTGAGGAAGAAGGAACTGTTAACTTGGATCTTGGATGTAGAGTTAAATGGAATTTTGGGAACTATAAAGATTTGGCTTAGGTACGGTAGGAAGTATAAGAGACTACTATTGAAGCAATATTTAAAACATCTTAAACAATTTTAAAGTTAAACATGATAGAGATTAAGAAATTAACTAATTGTGAACCTTACTTATCTAGTTTAAAGGGTTTTTGTAAGTTCTTAATATAAAAGGCATATAGTTTTAACTTACTTGTTGCAAAGATAAAAAGGTCTTAGCTTTAGAAGAACTAATGAAGGTATGTCAGGCTGAAAGAAATTAAAGTTTTACTAATTCTACAGACAAAATAAAATTTTATATAATCAAGTCCAGGATTTTTAGAATAAGTTTATAGCAAGCAAATAAAAGCTATATCCAACAGGAAAAACAAAACATAAGATTAAAACACTTAGCATTTAGATATAACTTAGTTATCTCAGTCAACAATACTTTTTACAACCCTTTTCATCTATCAGCATATGTTGTATATTTTATTTCTCTGTTTAAGATCAGACCTATGTTCAGGAGGCATTTTTCTTTTAATGTTACCAGAGATAAAGGAAATTGGTTCTGTATTCTAATGACCTGGTCAAGTTTAATGTCTTTGGAAAGAGACTCCAAGTTTTTTGGAAGTTGGATGGTGGAGTTAAGTCTGACTTTTTCAAGCTGAGGTGGGATGGGGAAAAGGGGAGTCTCTACTCTTGTTGGCTTTTAGGCCTTGGAGAACCATCTAAAGGGGTTCAGATAGATGGAGTTAGTCTGTTATAGGGCTCTCTGAGGTTAATTGGTGGAAATTTAAAGTTCCGGAAGGTGATTTATATCATTACAAAAGACTATGCACTATGGAACATTCATTACCAATACAAATGTGTATTACAACACAGGACATAACTTTGGGTCAGTGGCTTTTAAATTTTCTAACCCCAATTTCTATCTCAACATAAGGCATGACACTATAAGTAAATTAATCAACTCGTTATTGAGAATTAACTTTGAATTAGATAAATAATTAAGGCAAGAGAAGTACAGAGAGACAACTTTCTATGTTAACTTATTTTATCTTAACTGAAAACACCTTAGCTGAAGACACACTTTTAGTCAGAAACCATGTCAGAGAAAGGGAGGGAGCCTCAACTGAAGCTTCACACATGGACTTTCTAAGCACTGATTGCGCTGAAGTTCCACATCCTATACAATCCTCTGAATTTTCCCTCACTGCTTGTAGAGGAAAGAGGTTTATGGTCTGTGAGGGTTAAGACATTCCTTTCTATCAAATAAGACAAGTTGTTGTCTCCCGAGGTAAGGTAGTTATATATTTTCTAAAATGGTCCGGGGCCAAATTCAGTCTCTATTTGCTTAACTAGTTGTAAATTGTTACAGAAATTTTGTTATCAATTAGCTACAATAAAGGAATGTTCCTTCTTGCAGTACCAGAAGAGCAAAGTGTATTATCTATTGTTTACTGAAAGTCTTAGGTGTATTATACATTTCTATAGATACATTGGTTATAATCCATCGAGACTGATCTAGGCTAGGAACAATAGAATATGACTTTTTTTCGCTAATGTATATCATACCTTTACATTGATAAATATAGGCAAAACATATCAACATTTTTGTGTTTTGTCAGTAATCCAAAGTAATCATTTCTCTAAAGATTTAAGTTATAATAGGCATTCAGAAAGCAACACTAGAAGCAGGATTAAACCCTGGCACATAAATATGACTATGGTTATAGTAAGCATGAATAAACATAAAGCCAGAAATACATCATAAGCCTGTTTATAGAAATTTAACATCATCTTAAAATATATCTATCAGCATCAGAATACTTAATGACCATAAGCACTGGAACAACTAATGTCCACGAATGTAGTTACACATAAAGACAGACTACATGAAATTTAGAACACATGACAGGATATGACTGGCCAGCATTACTCATAAAAAAGAACATGAAATGTGAAGAGATGTCTTTCTCTGAAGATTTTAGTTGTACTTAGTGTTTGGGAAGACTCCAGCATCTAAGAGAGTCCTGCATGCCCTTGGAAGGCATGGAGTTGATAAGCAGGTGCAATTGATTCTACCTGGAATCGTAAAGAACATTCTATGTGGTCGCTGTTTATGAGAGGTAAAGGAAGGCCCATACAGGAAAGAACAGAGTCCCATCTCACCATGACTGTTGATTATAGGCAGATTTCTCTGGGAAAGCGAATTGTATTAGAAAACTTCAAAGTAGAACAAGAGGTACAAGGTAACCAGTGGAATCAGGAAAGTGAGCTGGTGGCCATTCTCAAAGGCCAGTTTTATAGCTGTGCTTTGAACAGAAACAAGTTAAGCAAACTTAGCTGCAGTTTAGGATTACACAGAGAGAGCACAAGAGACAAAGAAAGAGAGATTTTCATTTGTAATGGCAGAGTAAAAGGAGGGCTTGAAGTCATCTTCTTGGGCTAGGGAAAGGTGGGTCACTAACAGGAACTGTTTAATGGAGTGGAAGGAAGGTTTTTCCCCAGGAGGGCCTGGGTAAAAGAGCAGAACTGACAGAGATCAGGGGAAGAAGAATAGAACCAGTTGCCAATTCAGTTTATGAAGTTATCAAGATCTTTAAGAATTTGGAAGACAAGGGCTGGAGAGATGGCTTAGTGGTTAAAGTGGTTAAGGTGCTTGGCTGCAAAGTCAAAGGACCAAGGTTTGATTTCCCAGTACCTACATAAGCCAGATGTACAAGGTGGCTCATGTGTCTGGAGTTCATTTGCAGGGCTGGTGGCCCTGGCATACTCCCTCCCTCTCTCTCTCTTTCTCTGTCTCTCATTGATAAATAAAATATTTAAAAAGAATTTGTTTTGTGGCCAAACTGTAGTGCAGAAAAAAAAGGAAATTGGGCTTTATGATTTATGACTCCTTTTAGGACAACAGTTTTAAGATTGATTGTGAGACAATCCAGAAGGGAGGCAGGTGGAGTTTTGGAAATTTGGGAACCCATAGAAGGGTGAGAAGTTCCCAAGCATCTGTCCATCTGTCTGAGGATCAGGAGTCCCTGATCTGAAGACAGAAGCTAAAAAATTCCTAGAGAAGGACAGGGAGTTCAGAGGCTCCTGGAGCAGTCCTCCAAAGACAAGACAAGGGAGCTGGGTTAGTCTTCCTAGTTACTTTAAGAGGATGGATGGACAGAGGCTTACATATCCCTTCCTTGGGCGAAAGAAGGTATGGTACTGAGTGACTCAGTGGATATAGCAAATGGATGGAGTCAGGGCTGGTGAATTATTCTATCCAGCTGCTGAAGATTTGTTCCAACCACCTCAGTGTTTTGAGAGCCCAGGAGAGCTGGAATTTTCAAGCAATTTATCATGGTGAAAGGAGAGAGACAGATAGGATGGATGCCAGAGGATTTTGGTTTTGACCTGGGACCAGCAGCCCCCATAACAACAGAGAAATAGTTGGCCTTAGTTTTAATTTTAAAGCTGACATTTTTCTATTAGCCATAATCCACAGGGTTGGACCTCCCTAGGTGCCTGTCTGTGTTTATTTTATCTGGCTGTGATGCAGGCACTGGTCTACAGTGATTGCTTTGCCTCCGCAGCAGGGTTTTCTCTCATGGGAAAGGAGAAGAGCAATGAAAGAGAAATTAGGTATCCATATGCAGAAGAAGTTAAAGAGGCCCAGTAAAATAAGCTGCCCAGTAAAGACAGGAGCTCCTTTTGGAAGAAGACCTGGGTCAGTCTAGAAGAGATGGTATCTAATTTTGGAAATTGGCTTGAGGCTGGTGAGAGAGAGAGAGAGAAAGAGAGAGAGAGAGAGAGAGAGAGAGAGAGAGAGAGAGAGAGAATGAGCGCACCATGGTCATCTCCATAAAGGATGCCATCCAGGAGGGAGCCATAGGTTTAGAAGGAAGGGGGCTGGGCTACAGGATCGAACTCAAAAAAGGCAGGCAGTGGAAGAAAAGCACTGGGAGCAGTGATAGGCACAGAAGAAGAAGGAAAATCTGGTTAACAGAGCAGTTTAGACTGAGAAGTGCATGCACAAATGGAACAAGATTTGAGAATAAGGAACCGCGAATCCCTTGCCATTTCATCTTATGAAGTTGTCCAAATCAGTGAGGACTTGTAATTTGAAAGTTCCAAATTGGGGTCAGGTATAGAAAGCTAGATTAAAAGTTTGGCTTTGAGGTTAGTCATGCCTAATAATTTTAGATTTGATTTTGGGCAACCCAAGAGAGTGTCCTTGGTAATGGAGAGGTTAGAGCCCATTTTTACAAATAGAAATGGGAGGGGGATAGAGTTAAGGTGACTGGATCCCTGAAGATAAAAGTGTAGGAAAGTTTGCACTTGCTAAAAGTCCAAGATAGTCTGACTTCTTATCTTTACCTAGTTCCCTAGAGACAAGTTTTTCCATAATCAGGAACCCTCCTGGGAGGGTGGTCTTTCAGAGGATTACACATTGTGGTTGGTCAAGTTAAGCCCCCAGAACTTGGTTTCAGAGCTAATCTCTTACTGAGACAGCCCCTAGCCTTAACCAACCAACTGGCCCTCTGGTTCACCTGAGCCAAAAGACAGCCCACCACCCTAAGGTTATAAATAGCTTTGCAAGGGGAGGGCAGTGTCTTTCTTTGATCACTTGGAAACTTCCAACTGTGGGTGAGCCAGGCCCAGTTGGAGGGGCCCCCTAGCCCTTACTCTCTGCATGGATACTTTATCCCCTTCAGTTCCCCACATGGAAGGTGTTCCTTGAACTTTCTTTTCTCTTTTCTTTCCACATATTTTCCCCCAGATCCCTATCTTGCCATATGGACTCCTGAGCGACATGGGAACCACATGGACTTTTGGGCGCCACATGGTGTACACCTTTTCTGCCCATTTTATCTCCCTTTACCTTCCAACCTTCCCCTTTCCCCAATCCCTTGTAAAATCTGAATAAAATGTGGTGTTTTAAAATATATATATATGTATGTATGTATATATTTATTTATTTATTTATTTGAGGGAAAGAGGGAGAGAGAGAAAGAATGGGTGTGCCAGGGCATTCAGCCCCTGCAAACGAACTCCAGATGCATGAGCTCCCCTGGGCATCTGGCTTACATGGGTCCTGGAGAATTGAACCAGGATCCTTTGGCTTTGCAGGCAAATGCCTTAACCACCAAGCCATCTTTCCAGCCCAAAATGTGTTATTTTAAAAATCATTGTCTTGAATCTGGAATTTCAAATTCTTTGGTTAGTTTTCAGATATGAACTCAGGGCTGAAGGACTCAGGAACCAGTGGATACCATGACAGGCTTCAGAGTCCTCATTAGGCCTAAGTTTTGTTTCCCAGTATGGGTGGGTTTAACAGTTACTGGAAACTGTTTAACAGTTACTGGAAACTGATGATGCCATACATTCCTGTAGTCATAGATAAGTTCAATTCCCCTAGCCCTAGCCTGCCAACTTTGCCAGCCAAAATTCTAAGCCAACCAGAAGAGTACACTGTTTAAATCAACCGATCATGTACCCATCCCCTTCTTCTATGTTCAAATCCCCATAAAAACCCTAACCTCCCACTACTCAGGGCTCTTGTTCAGATCCACTGCCCAAAATGAAGCTCCTTGCCCTCATACATGTTTGGTTCTCCTTGGTGGTCACTGGGGGTGCCAAGAACTAGGAATAACAAGGGCTTGGGGTTCCAGGAAGCACTGCAGAACCCCTATTTACCCATTAACATATGGAGGACCCACCAAGATATCTTGAGATTAATTTTTATACAAATAGCCACATTTGTATGCAGTGTCCTCACTTTACTTCCATGAGCCGCTGGCACACTCCACCTGCAGCTCCCATCGGTTTCCCGGGTACTCCAGATTATACTCCAGCAGTTTCTGGGAGTAAACTAACTCCTCCCAAAATTTTACTCATTTCTTGTAACCTCATACTGAGGAAGATAGAAACTGAAAAGAAGGGCTGGAGAGACGGCTTAGCGGTTAAGCACTTGCCTGTGAAGCCTAAGGACCCCGGTTAGAGGCTCAATTCTCCAGGACCCACGTTGGTCAGATGCACAAGGGGGCGCACACATCTGGAGTTCGTTTGCAGTGGCTGGAGGCCCTGGAGCGCCCATTCTCTCTCTCTCTCTCTCTCTCTCTCTGCATCTTTCTCTCTCTGTTACTCTCAAATATAAATAAATAAAAATGAACAACAACAACAAAAAAAAGAGAAACTGAAGAGAAATCAGATTTATGGTTTCCATTGCCCCCTTTCTCTCTCTCAACTAACTCTTCCATGCTCTATGACTATACTAATAATTCTATATCTACTCCTGACTCACCTTTCCTTCTCTCAAATTTAAATTTAGAATGTGTCTTCCTTTTCTCTGAAATACTAAGATGTATATTTTAATAAGTACCTGATGAACACATGGTTAATTAAAGATGGTGTCTACCATGTGCCTTTACCCTAATCAAAGATGGCACAGACCACATGGCCTTTCCTCCATTAAAGATGGTGTCCACAATATAATCTTCCTGGATGGAACAATAGATTCTCCTTCCGCACTCTAACTTAATATGCTGGATGTCATAAGATTAATAAAAAGGAATTATTTCAGTGGTACTTAGATTTAAGGATAATAGTGGTAGAAGTTACCAATGACATTGGAAGGCAAGCTCAGCTACTGGTCATGGCTTCTCAGCCTGGCCTGCTCTATCCTGCCAAGATTGGAGCCCTGTTGAAATGTGCCTGAGACCAAACTGGTATAGGCACAGGTGGGGCTCTCTTGTAAATTTTACAACTTTTGTATGGGGATGCACTTGGTTGAGCTTCTCTGACCCCAAGGCTAAACTCCAGAGCTTGGGAGTTGCTTCTGCTGAGCTGAGGGGGAGGGGCCTCATGGCTACATGGAGGCCTGAAACCAAAGACGCCTGGCCTGAATATCTCTTAGGTTTTTTTTTTTTTTTTTTTCTTTTTTCTTTTGTTATTACAAGCCACTGTGCCACAAGACACATGGCTGCCTGTGGGGGATGGGTAGGAGCATAAAGCTCCTACTCCTGCTCTGGGCTCCACCCATCCTGCAGCACAGGCCTAGACCTCACCACCAGCCAGAGTCTGTTAGTCTCTGACTGACTAAATGTAGGGGAAACTAACTCTGCTCCAGCCAAGCCCCCAGCCTAAGTGCTTGGTTGGAAAGGGTTTTTCAAGAGTCCTTGGTCCCAACCACATGTCTCCTTCCCCTATGAATCTGAGGCCTGTAGCTATGACAACTAGGTATGGGAAGTAACCATACAGTCCCTCAGAAAATACAGGAAAACAAGGGGAGAGTCATACCTGATGGTGCTCACTATCTGCCGTGATTTTCTGCCAAATTGCTCTATGACAAATATATCTTTATATAACTGTAAACCATTTATTCATGCAGCTACTATAAACAGTAAAATGAGCTAGGCCTGATGGCACAGGCCTATTATCCTAGCTATTTGGGAAGCTGAGACAGGAGGATCACCAGTCATAGCCTAACCCCACGTTTAAAAACCACGTGACTTTTAAATTGCTTGGTAAAAGTAAGTATATAATTTTAATTTGAACTGTGCCCTGTTTTGGAGGATCTTTAAACAAATATGTTGTTTATAGACACCTTTTGGTTTCTTTATTAATCTAAATAGTCCAACAGGACCCTCCTAAAGATTTTGTTTACATTTGATTTACCTCAAGGTTTTTTTGTTTTGTTTTGTTTTGTTTTTATCTTTAAAAGTTAGATTTAGGGGCTGGAGAGATGGCTTAGTGGTTAAGTGCTTGCCTGTGAAGCCTAAGGACCCCGGTTCGAGGCTCGACTCCCCAGGACCCACATTAGCCAGATGCACAAGGGGGCGCACGCGTCTGGAGTTCATTTGCAGTGGCTGGAAGTCCTGGTGTGCCCATTCTCTCTCCTTCTCTCTATCTGCCTCTTTCTCTCTCTGTCTGTCGCTCTCAAATAAATAAATAAAAAAATAAAATTAAAAAAAAATAAAATAAAAAATAAAAGTTAGATTTAACTAAAGCCTATTTAGTTAAATGTGCTAAAATTTTATGTAAAGAAAGCCATGCTTTGTTACATGATATCATATATATAATTACTGAGTTTATGTTCTAGGTAAACTTCAACTTACATAGAGGATGATTGAAACAACAAAATTCTGTCTGAGGTGGTGACTCATAATTTGCCACGTATTTTAAAAGAATGTAATGTCCTGTTACTTAAAAGGAGGAAGCAACTGGCCTGAGTTTTAGACCAGCCTGCCTCAAGACAAAAATAAAAATTTGCCTTAGTTACTCTTTATAAAAGCATTTCCAAGTGTGTTAGAGGTATTGATAAAGATTATCCCCAAAATGGTTGTCATGTTTTGCCTGCATTTATAGACTTATAACTTTAAAAAAAATGTACTTCATGGAGCTTATTAATAGGAGATATAACAAATCTATGGGTTATATAAAATCTGTAGGTATAAAACAAGTCTGGTTGTCCGTACAGAGTTTTAGTGACATAAATACTAAGAAAGGTTTTTGCTCTACAAATTTCCAGTAACAAGATGGTTAAATCTTTGAAGTTAGACTATTTGCTTCTTTGTCAATGGGTAATAAAACTAACTAATTTGGTATAGTTTATCTTAATTGTCTTATAAGAAAGATGGTTAATTATGGGGTGAGATGAGATGATTGAAGAAACTGGGAAGGAATTCTTCAATGTTGGTCATAGAATGCTTGTTATAAATGCTTTTTGCAGCACTTGGGAGGCAGAGGTAGGAGTATTACTGACAGTTCGAGGCCACCCTGAGACTACATAGTGAATTCCAGGTCAGCCTGGACCAGAGTGAGACCCTACCTCAAAAAACAAAACAAAAAAAAATTCTTTTTGGATTATAACTTAGATCAAAATGTTAAAGTATGTGAATGAAGGTGTGTGTATGTAGAATATAGGAGATCAAAAAAGACCAAATTTTGCCTAAAATTAATTTCCTTTTATAAGGAGTAGAAAGCTAATTTTCAGGATAGACTTAAATACCATGCCTAAACTTAAAGATTGTTCAACTGTTTATACATTCTTAAGGATTCACTAAAAGTTTTATATAGGGATATTGACTTAATCTAAATTCAGCTTACATTAGACACAGGTGATGTCCTGTGCTAGATGGGTCACAGAGTCATAAGAACAGGTGTAACTCACATTCTTTGGAGGACTAACCAGGTTAGACAAAGACAGGACCCTATCACCCTGGGTATTACAAATGAGTAAAATAAATTTCCTAGGTAAAAACAAACATATTCAGACTAAGGCAAGAAATTTCAGGATGCTTAGCTCTCTAGTCTGTTATTTGTTTTTGCTCTTGCTTACTGTTATATGCTATTTAAGTTCATGGCAAGCTGGACTCTGGAAAAAAGGGATAGTGCCCCCTTTATCTCAGACCCCATACAAGTTTGAGCCATGCATACCCCAGGCCCTGTCCAGAGACAAAATGGCCAATCATCTCTACAAGGAAAAGGGAATAAGAAATGGCATAGAACTTTATTTCTCTTTATAGTTCCTCTCTTTTGAACACCTAAAGTCACCTCTATCAAGTGAGATTTCTCACTAGACAAAAAGCTCAAATAAGTAAACTGAGTCAAGGTACTTGATCAGGTTACAAACTCCTTATATAAGATAAACATCAGACTTACCTAAAATGGATATCAGGGTATAAACTAATATGATAAAAAGACATCAATAAATGAAAGCATAATGCTTAAGGTGCTTACCTGGAAAGCCAAAAGACCTAGGTTCAATTACCTAGCACCCATATAAACCAGATACACAAGGTGACACATGTGTCTGGAGTTTGTTTGCAGTGGCTCAAAACTCTCTCTCTCTCTCTCTCTCTCTCTGTGTCTCTCTTTCTAATATCAACAAAGTTTAGGATCCCTATATTTAAGGTAATGAAACCAAAGATTACATTTAAAATAATACCCTTTAGTCCTCAGAGCATTCTGAAACAGTTGCAAATGGAGCGAGGGCCCATATCCCAGGCTTCCACAGTGTCAAGAAGGGAAAGCGATCCCAGAAAACTCCTCCCTCAGAAGGGCATACAAGCTGTCAAGACAGAAGTAGATGCAGAAATCTTCATACTTGGGCCTATTTTGCCAATGACACTGTTTATATGCCATCATGTAAGACACATGCAGGCCTGGGGGAATGCTGGAAGTACTTGGGCTCAGGAGCTGGCCAGACTATAGGAACAAGGATATCCTGTCCTGGACCTTCCTTGCTCCTGGAGGCACACTATGTGTCCCTGTTTGATTGTAGAGAAACAGAAAAAAAATTGGGTGAGGACTCTTGTAAAGCCCTAATTTCTTCTTCTAAATGTGGCCCAGAAGGATGCCCCCCTTTCTTCGAGAAAATGTGAGCCAGGATTGGGCATAACCTGACTCGAGAGTTTTCACTTTCCTCCACTTTATTTCAGATGGGACAGTTGCTTCCAAGGATAGCCCAAAAGTCTCTGCTAGCCTGTCTCCTGAGAAACTGAGCTCATTTAGAGAATACAGGAAGAGCAGAAATTTCTCATTAGTTTTCCCCAGATACTTACAAAGTTTGGTAGCTGAACCAGATAAGAAGAACTTAAAAGAGTTGCTCCAGGTGACAACTTCTACTTATTATAATCAGAAGCAATGTTAAAAAAAGAACCAGGAAGGAAGATAAAGAAAAATGGATAGACATCACCAGGACATAATGTTAATAAAAGTTGCTCAGGGAAGGATATTTAATTGGATAATATCTAAAATATACTGATGTCAAGGTTTTAACCAGTAGAAAAACTGAGTCTTGTGGTTGAGACCTCACTCTTAACAGCTCACTAATGCTAATTTGTTATTGTTTTAAGGGTTATAAAAAGTGGCTCTAAGACTCTCAGTAATGTAAATTAAATTCCTCTGTTCATCAAGGTTTTAACTGTCAGAGAAACTGAGTTTTAAGATAAAGGTTCATGCATAAATGTTTAATTTCCAAAGATGAGACACTCATACCTAAAGATATTGTGACTTAAAGATAACTTCTGTTTTATTTATGCTAATTTTATTAAATGGTTATCACTAGGTTAAATCACTTAGGTTTAAGTGATTTAATTTCAGTAATGATAACTTTCATCTTCCTGTTAGGTAAAATATGTTGGGATAGCTTGCCTAAACTTTATCAATTTTAAGTCATGGGTAAAACATAAAATTGTTCTATGTTAAACAAAATATCTATGGTACATAAAATTAACTGCTATCAAGATTAAACTAAAAACATTGGTTTTCAAATGATGTCTTATCTTTCAAAACAGATTTGTCAAGGGTTGTATTAAAGCTTGGCTGTTTTGGCTCAACAAAGACCAGATTCTGCTCTATTATGTGTAAAGTAAATGACTCATTTCTAACATTTCAAATCAGATGCTTATGACAAAATTAACTCTTAAGACATATTCCCTACTTTAGGGTATAGTCTCATGTTCAAACAATGGTCATCATCTGAGAGAAATAATTTCAAGCTCTGTCGTTCTGTTGCCAGTGTCCCCTGGGTAATAGGTACTCACACAAGTATCTGGACTAATCAAAGACATTTTCAAATACAGGAGCTAAGACTTTATACAGCCTTACTTGTCCTTTTCTGACAATTCTGGGTTAAATTAATTGGTTTATATTTATATTGTTTTCAATTCTGATAACAGGTTCTGCCTATATTTATAACTATTAGATACTTAAAGGCTATATGCCTACTTTGTATGCCTCAGATATGGCTTATGCTGCCACAGAACAACCAAATTTTAAAAGGTTGGACAAAATTACTTTAAGCTTTTGTGCCATTCTTTAACTAAATCTATTTTAGTAATAAAATGTACTCTATATGTACATACAACCAGGTTGGTATAACTTCCTTTCTAAGTGTACTAATAACCTATGTAGAAACCAAAACCAATTGGAATCATTGGAGCTAAAAAGGTCAATATTTTGGCCTATGATCCCAGGTCATGACGCCACTGGAGATGTTGGGACACTTCTACACTGGCCCCTGGTAAGTCACCTGGCTTCCTAATCAGGGAGGATGTGGAGACCCAAACAAACAAACAAACAAAAAATTGGTACACAGTCTAAAATAGTCAGTTGCCCTGGCTTCCCATAGAAGGAAAAACTACTTGGCCAGCATGCCCTGACTCATCCTAAGAGATAGAAAACACCAGAAAGCTATAGGGCTACTACTAGGTTCCTAAATTCTCCTTTGAAGAGACATTAGCGACCTCCAAAACTAATCCTTGATTAAATTTTGTCTATCTGCTTGTCTTAAACACTCAGAGAGAAATGTATAACCAAAGACAAAGGGGTGCCTCAAATATAAGAATGGCCTATTAAGTAATACAACAAGAGCATTAAAATAGGGGAAACACACAAGGCCTTAAGACATGTTGACCCCAGCTCTAATGGTTCTAATTCTATAACAATAAAAAACAACCATAGATATCAAAAGGGTTATTTTCAAATCTGAAATATAGATAACCAAAGGTTGTTTAATTCAAAAGACTTCCTTATACTGAGAAAAATGGTAAATGTCTTCTAAGTTGTGCCAGGACATCCTTTAATAAATCTTTGATAAGACCATAAATATATTTGTATATCCTTTAATGAAACCAGAGTCCATGATACCAATCCTTGGCCCTGGCTAGCCCCAGGACAAATTTAAAAAGGTACACTCTGGAAGGCTATTATCAAAATTAAATGTTGTCTATATGTTCCTGATAACTCTATAATATTTATCTATTTTACAAGCCATATCAAAACAAATTCAGGCCATGCCAAACACTGCTGTGTCATTCACTGAACAGTTCTGAGAAAACAATCAGCCAGGTCTTGCTCAGATGGTCCTGAGACAATCCAATTCCATCTACCTGGGTTCTCTGAAATGTTCCCCAAGACCTAAAAGTCTACAGGAAAGATAACCCTGAAGGTGACCAACTTGCTGTGTGTTTACTTCTTATTAACTCCTTACTTTCATTCTTTCTCACCAGCATTCTCGTCCAAGACTATCTTCCTGCACTCTATCAATACACTTTCAGGGTCCTTTAAAGTAATTCCCCTCTCTGGAAGACACTTTCTAACAGCCACAACTTAATGTCCCATTCAGCAGGAACTAGTGAACAATCTGACATCATCATCCCCAATCTTTAACAGCAGTTAGAATGTCTTCTCATCAGAGGGGCAAATGGAGAGGGAAGTAGAGTTAGAGTGACTGGTCCCCTGAAGGTAAAAAGGGCAGGAAAGTTTGCACTTACTTAAAAATGCAAGATAATCTAACTTCTTAATTTTTGCCTAGTTCCCTAGAGATCAGTTTCTCCACAATCAGGCCCCATCCAGGGAGAGAGTTCTTTCAGAGATTTAAGCATTGTGGTTGGTCAAGTTCAGCCCCTGGAACTTGGTGTCAGACATAATCTCTGCCTGAGACAGCCCCTTGCCCTAACCAACCAACTGTCCCTCTGGTACACCTGAGTCAAAAGACAGCAAACCACCCAAAGGTTATAAATACCTTTGCAAGGGAAAGGCAGTGACTCTCTGATCACTTTGGAACTTCCAGCTGTGGGTAAGTTTTTCCCTCAGCTGGGTCTGGCCCAGGCCCTGTTGCAAGGAGCTTGGCCTAAGCCCTAGCAAGGCCCAGTCAGGAGGGAACCCTAGCCTTTACTCTCCACATGGCTTCTTTTTTAAAAAATATTTTTAAGTGTTTTATTTATTTGTAAGCAGAGGGATACAGACACACAGAGAGAGACACAGATTCAGGATGGACATGTCAGGGCCTCTAAAATCTATAACAAACTCAAAGTGCATGTGTGACTTTGTGCATCTGGCATTATGTGGGTACTGGGGTATTGCCCTAGGTCAGTAGGCTTTGCATGCAAGTGGTTTAACAGCTGATCGATCTCTCTAGCCTAATAGATTTTTCTTTTTTAATTATTATTATATTTTTGAGGGAAAGAGGGAGAAAGAGAGAGAGAGAATAGGAATTCCAGGGCCTTCTACCTGCTGGGAATGAACTCCAGATGTGTGTACACCCTTGTATGCATGTGCAACATTGCACACTTGTGTCATTTCGCATGTGGCTACATGGAACCTGGAGATTTGAACATGCATTTTTTTTATTATTAATTAGTTTTGTACTCAGTGAATACAGTCAAGTTGGTACCATTATTAGCCTCCACCCTGTCCTCCCCCATTCTCTTGGCCCCTCCTTGTGGATAAATACATATACATACATATATATATATATATATATATATATATATATATATATGTCATGCATTGTGGTGTTAGTCAGCCCACAGTTATGAGTAGGAGGAAATGTCTCTGTGTATCATGACCCAACATGTGGCTCTGACATTCTTTCTAGCCTCTCTTCTTCAAAAATTCCCTGAGCCATGTTGGGTTCAGTTTTTATAGAGAATTTAATAGGTGTACGCCCTCTTGTAGCCCACGATAAGTGGTAGTTTGATAATGGAGAGTGGGCTCATGTTTGGATATGGTTCTGACTTGTTTCCCAGCTCCAGCTATAGGTCATGTCCCACTGAGTGGATCAGTTAGCCAAATCAGGAGCAGTTGGTTTCGCGCCATGACTGTACACCACTATTTCACTTGTGTGAGCATCACAAATGGTTATTTGCTGCTAAGTAGGTTAGACCATGAGTTGCTTGGACAGATATTGGTCATTTTCCCTGAGTTGCCCATGTAGCACCTTCTGGCTCTAGACATGCTGACTGTCTGGGGACTGCTTCTCTTCCAGCTTCCAGCCATGTCACTCCATCTTATATGTCAACCACATATGGTATCTACAGCAGTAGTGTTTTACCACTAACCTTTGGTGGGTCATAAAGTATTCAGACAGAAATCTGTCATTCTTTTAGGAAACCTTGTAGGTCTCTCTGATCAAAAGCTCATTGTGGATGATAGCCACCTGATGGTACTAAGAGTTACGGGTCAGTGCCCACAAAGAAAAGGAAGAAAAAGACAAGTAATATAAAAGAGTTAGAGAGGAGAGAGAGAGAGAGAGACTAAAAGAGAGAGAGGGAGAGAAGCTGTAGAAGATTACAGTCAGTCTTCATCATACCCTATCCAGTGCCTTGCGGTTCAGGTGTTCCATCTAAAGGCCTGGTGAAGGTTCAACCATTTGGTCTGCCTTTTGGTATGCAGAATTTTATGGTACCATTGCCGTTTCAGTCTAAATTTGTTTCCACTACCCCCTCTCATGCTTTCCCCTCCCTCCTTGCCTACCCTATTGTCCAGTCCTCAAGATGCTTGGGTATGTCTGCATCTTGGGTAGATTCAGGTTAGGTGTTGTAAATGAGTGAGATGATGCAGTGATTATCTTTCTGTGATTGGATAAGATCACTGAGAATGATCTGTTACAGGTTCAACAATTTTTCTTTAAATTTCATTATGTCAGTTTTTTCTTACTGCTGTGTAGATTTCCATTGTGTAGATATACCACATCTTAGTTATCCATTTGTCTAGTGATGGACATCCGGGTTGATTCCAGCTCTTAGCTACTACAAATTGAGCCACTATAAATATAGTTGAGCAAGCCTCTCTGAACTGAAGCTTGAAGGTTTTAGGGTACATGCTCAGTAAGGGAATAACTGGGTCTGTTGGTAACTCTATAGTCAGCTTTTATAGCAGTCTCTGTATTGCTTTCCAAAGTGGTTGTACCATCTTACATTCCCAACAACAGTGGATGAGGGTTCCTATTTCTCCACATCCTCACTAGCATTTATTTTCATTTGATTTTTTTGATGTTGCCTATCCTTCCTGGGGTTAGGTTGAATCTCATAGTTGTTTTAATTTGCATTTCCTTGATGATTGGGGATGATGAACATTTTCTTCATTGTGTGATTGTCATTTGTATTTCTTCCTCTGTGAACTGCCTGTCCAGTTTTTGCCCCATTTTTTGAGTGAGTTGCTTGACTTTTTATTGTTTAGGTTTTTGAATTCCTTGTAGATTCTAGAGATTAGGCCTCTATCAATTGTATATTCAGCAAATATTTTCTCTCATTCTGTAGGTAATCTATTGGCTCTGTTTATTTTATGTTTGTCTGTGAAGAAAATTTTCAGCTTCATGTGATCCCATTGGTTGAGTGATTGTTTAAGATTCTGTGCTACTGGGGTTTTGTTCAGGAAGTCTTTTCTCCATTCCTATATCATGGAATGTTCCTCCTATATTTTGTTCCTGTAGTAGCCCAATCTGGTCTTATATTGAGTTCTTTGATGCCTTTGGACTTGAGTGATGTGCATAGCAAGAGGTGTGGATCAAGTTTCAATTTCCTGCATATAGTTATCCAGTTTGTCTAGCACCATTTGTTGAAGCTGCTGTCTTTTTTCCAGCATATATTGTTAGGGCCTTTGTCAAATATCATTTAGCTGTAGTTGCTTGACCCAAGGTCCAGGTCCTCAATTCTATCTCATTGGTCTGTTTTTGTGCCAGTAGCATGCTGTTTTTATTACTATGGCTTTGTCATATAGGTTTAGATCAGGTATGATGATGCCTCCAGAGGTATTTCTTTTGCTGAGGCTATGTTTGGATATCCAAGGCCTTCTGCCTTCCATATGAATTTTGAGATCACTTTTTCTGTCTCTATGAAGAACAATGTTGGGATTTAAATTGGAATTGCATTAAACCTGCATATTGCCTTTGGTAGGGTTGCCATTTTCACTATGTTAATCCTGCCTATCCAGGAGCATGGGAGGTCTTTCCATTTTCTCAAGTCCTCCTCAGTTTCTTTTTTGGGTGTTTTTAATATTTTCATTGTATATATCTTTCACTTTCTTGATTAGTAGTATTCCAAGGTCTTTTATTTATTTATTTATTTTGTTGCTATTGAAAATGGGACCATGTCCCTTATTTCTTTCTCTGTATCTTTGTGATTTGCATATAGAAAGGCTACTGATTTTTGTGCATTGATTATGTATCCTGCTACTTTGCTAAAGGAGTTAATCACCTACAAGAGTTTTGGGATGGAGTCTCTCAGGTCTCCTACATACAGAATCATGGTGTCTGTGAATAGAGCTAACTTAACTTATTCCTTTCCAAATTGTATCCATTTTGTTTCTTTCTCCTGCCTTATGGCTTGAGCTAGGAGTTCCAGTGCTATATTGAAGAGCAGAGGTGAGAGTGGAGACCCCTGTCTTGTTCCTTATCTCAATGGAAATTCTTCCAGTCTCTCCACATTAAATATTATTTGGGCTTTAGGAGCTTTGTATATAGCTAGTAGGCAGGCAAGCAGATGGCCAGAGTGGTCCTGAGATAACACGTGGGTGGGCAGATCAGCCTGAGCTTGCTGGTGTATGCAGACTGAGCTTGCACAGGGCAGGACGCTGAAGCAGCCTGAGCTCTTGTGCAGCGGGACATCAGTGGTGGGCAGATGGGCGGGCACCTGGCATGGCAGATGGGGGTTGGGGCTGACCTGGTGTGGGTGAACAGGCAGAGTGAGCCTGAGCTTGCATGGGCCGGTGGAATGGGCCTGAGCTCACATGTGGACAGTTGAGTGGCTGGAGCAGTAAGCGTACAAATGGGCAGAGCATGCTAAGCTTGCAAGGGAGAATGGGCAGGGTGTGTGAGGTGGGCAGATGGACGGATTGAGCCTGAGTTCAAGGGCCAGTGGGCGGAGCCTGCCTGAGGTCACACATGGGTGGGAGTAGCAGGGCAATCGCTCCTGTGCAGTGAGGCAATGGAACAAGGCTGGCCTGAGTCCCCTTTCCTACAGTAAGTGCCAGAGTATCCTGAGGCTGGGACTATGGCTGTGGCAGCTGCTTAGGGGGGTTGGGGGACTGATGGGCTACCCGCCAGCAAGGGAATCAGTGATTCCCTTTTTCTTCCCCTCTGCGCCCTCCCACTGGTGATCTATTAGAGATTGCTCTCCCCTAAAACACCCAGTGAGGGCTGGAGAGATGGCTTAGTGGTTAAGCACTGTGAAGCCTAAGGACCCCTGTTCGAGGCTCGATTCCCCAGGACCCACGTTAGCCAGATGCACAAGGGGGCGCATGCGTCTGGAGTTTGTTTGCAGCAGCTGGAGGTCCTGGTGCGCCCAATCTCTCTCTCTCTCTCTTTCTCTAATTTCTTCTTTCTCTCTCTGTTGCTCTCAAAGTAACAAAAAACATTTAAAAAATAAAAAATAAAATAAAATAAAATAAAAGACCCAGTGAACTCTTAATGCCTTGAAGGCATTCCCAGGGAGGTGTGGCACAGTTCGGTGATCACCATCTTGACCAGAACTGAACATGCATTCTTAGGGTTCGTAGATAAGTGTCTTAACTGCTAAGCCATCTCTCCAGCCCCTCATTGGATTTTCTTTTTTTCTTCTTTCATTTCTTTTTGTGTGTGTGTGTCTTTTTTTTTTTTTTTTATTAGTTATGTATATAGTGTGTATACAACCATGCTTACAGACCATTAGCCTTTTCCCTGTCTTTCCCCAATGGGGATTGTGGGTCTTGCATTGTGGGGGTGGCCATTAGTTATGGGACAGAGGCAATGTCTCTGTGCACAATGACCCAGCTTATGGCACTAACAATCATTCTGCCCCCTCTTCCACGAATTTCCCTGAGCCATGTTGGGTTCATTTTAGGTCTATTTCAGTGAGGAGGCCTTGGGATTCTCTTTGTCTTTGCATATCTGATTTGGTAGGAGTTGAGTGTCTGAGTCTATCTCTGCATGGGTTCTTTATTTTCTACAGCTCCCCACACGGCAGGGGCTACTTGCACTCTTTTTTCTCTTCTCTTTCCATGCTTCCCCCCCACCTGATCCATATCTGGTTACATGGACTTCTGAGCTATGTGTGGCCCACATAGGCTTTTGAACTCCGTGTGGTGTACTTCTCTTCTCCTCACTTTATCTCCCCTTACCTCTTAGCCTGCTCTTTTCCACGCTCCTTTGTAAAATCTGAACGAAATGTGATATTTTAAAAATTCTCAGCTAAGCGTGGTGGTGCATGCCTTTAATCCCAGCACTAGGGAGGCAGAAGTAGGAGGAATGCTGTGAGTTCAAGGCCACCCTAAGAATACAGAGTGAATTACAGGTCAGCCTAGACTAGAGTGAAATCCTTCCTCAAAAAAAAACAAAACAAAACAAAAAAAATCATTCTCTTGAATATAGAATTGTCAATTCTTTGGGATTCCAGGAAGCACCCCAGAACCACAACTTCTCTGTTACAGGAAGGCAAGGCTAGATTTTGGTATTGAGTCTTCACTTGATACAAAGATAAATCCAGAGGCTTTCAAGCCAGATGGAGATCCCAGGAGTGGAGAAGGGTGTCCCCAGTCTTCACCCTCTGGGAGGCCTAGAACCATAAGCAAGAGAGCTGGAGGTAGGAGAGCTAAAGGCCCCTGGGGTCTGAAAGGAGGAGAGTCTAGAGAACTTCTGGACTGAGTCTGGGGCTTTACTTTAATGAATATTGATGGAGTGTTGGATGGATGGAAGATCAACTGGCAGTAGGCCCCTGCTGGAGTTCATTATGACTAGGAAAGTGAGTAGGGGGCCCAGAGAGGGCTAACAAACTTGGGGCTGAATTTACTCAAAGAACTCAACAAGACCCACTTAATTCCATGGAGTCTGTGCCTCTTACGAAGATAAAAGCTACAAAAGCCAAAGCTTCAAGTAGTATACTGGCCACCTTTAATCCTATGTAGTAAGCACAGTGGACATTTGAGTTCAGGATGGAACCAAGTATGAAAGGAAGGAGGAGGGAGATAGGAGAGCATGGTCTTGTGTACTTCTCAGGCCAGTATTCAGAGGCCGGGCTGAACTCAGCTGGGACCCCAGACTTACTAACACTTACAGTGATGATTAAAATAAATAATAAGTAGTAGCATCTCAATGAGTACCAGTTAGATGTCTGCTTAGTTAATTTGATATGTGTATTTTCATCCTAATTCTGTGTCAGTTATCACTAATGAAAAGGCATTAGAAAATATTTTCCATATAATTTTACTGAGTTAGCCAACATATTAATACCAGTCTATTTAGTTAGTACTTTCTCATGAAGTGATTTATTTATTTTTTATTATTTTTATTCTTTTTAAAAATAATTTATTTATTTATTTGTTAATTAGTATTGTACTCAGTGAATACAGTCAAGTTAGTACCATTGTTAGGCTCCTCCATGTCCTAACTCCTCCCCCTGGACCCACCTTGTTGAGGTATATGGGTCATGCATTGTGGAGTTAGCCCACAGTTATGGGTAGGAGAAACGTCTCTACATATCATGACCCAATGTGTGGCTCTGACATTCTTCCCGCCCCACTCTTCTGCAAAATTTCCGAGTGTGGTGGTTTGAATAGAATAGATGGCCCCCAATATATTTCAGTTGTTTATTTGTTTGTAATTTGTATCTGCAGACACATGGCTGGAGGCAATATCACTGGGTGGATCTTAAGTTGTGGTGGTGGGTTTTAGATTTCAATCTAAAGATATGCAAAGTGTGCCTAACAGGAGTTCCTGAAGTGTGCTGTGGCTTTTGGCTTTAGGCTTGTGCTTCTCTCTCTCTGCTTTGTCCTGTGAAGGCAGGCCAGCTTCTTCTGCCATTATGGAACTTCCCCTGGATCTGTAAGCTTCGATAAATCCCTTCCTCCATACCTGTGCCTGGTCTGGAAGTTCGTCTCAGTGAACCTGAATCTGTCTGCTACACCGAGCCATGTTGGGTTCATTTTTCGTCTGCTTCAGTGATGAGGTGTTTGGAGCCTCTGTTTCTCTGGATATATGACTTGGTAGGAGTTGATTGTTTTCTCTGTTGATCACCCTTGTGCTGGTACCCAGTTCAATAAGAAAACAACCCTCCTGCTTGTTTTGCCAGTTATTCTTAGTTTCAGCTATGGCCCTTTTGAGGTACGATGGGGTGATTCTTGCCTTAGGATCTGCGCCTATTTGAAAAAGAGAAGCAGATTCTCCAACAGAGAGTAAAGTTATCACCAGACAAATGGGATAACCCTTATGTTTATAGAGAATTTAATAGGTATAGGCTCTCTTGTAGCCCATGATTGGTAGGTAGCTTGATAATGGAGAGTGGGCTCATGTTTGGATATGGTTCTGACTTGTTTCGAGCTCCAGCTATGTGTTGTTTCACTAACCATATCAGTTAGCCAAATCAAGAGCAGTTGGTTTCCCACCATGGCTGTGATTTATTTTATGTCAATTTTAAAAGAGAAACTAAATACATACCTGCCCAGTAATACACACAAGCATTCACACCATATAGCAGTGCTTATCAAAGAAAACAAAATTATTTTCTATTATTGTTGCCATGTTGTACTTCTCTGTCTTTTTGAGGTAGGTCTCACTCTAGCCCAGGCTGTCCTGGAATTCACTCTGTAGTCTCAAGGTGGCCTTGAACTCACAGTGATCCTTGTACCTCTGCCTCCCAAGTGCTCTGATTAACAGTGTGTGCTGCCATGCCCGGCTTCTCTGTCATTTTTGAGGTAAGGTTTTACTCTAGCCCTGGATGGCCTTTAACTCAATACAATTTATACCTCAGACTCTGGAGTTCTTGGATCATAGGCATGGAACACCATGCCTGTTTTCTAACATTATTAAAAATGTTAGTCTTTCATTCTCTAAATAGTTTAATTTTACCCAGTGTAGTAGTAATGCTGGGAGCAAAGAACATCTTTTATTTCCTTTTTAAATTCTGGAATAATAAAGAGTGGCAAAGTTTCAGAGATGGCTTAGCAGTTAAGAAACTTGCCTATGAAGCCTAAGGACTTATGTTTGATTCTCCAGGTCCCACATAAGCCAGACACACTGTGACACAAGCATGTAAGGTCACACGTGTGCACATTCGGTACACATGTCTGGAGTTCTATTAAAGTGACTGGAGGACCTGGAATACCAATTCTCTCCTTCTCTCTTTCTCCCCTGCTCCCTCTCTCCCTCTTTTTATTCTCTCTCTCTCTCTCTTGCACGCTCTTGCTCTCATTCTTGCTCTCTCACATTGAAAAAAAATACCAGTCTGTTTGGCTTGCTTCAGAAAAATAAATAAAAATAAAAAATAAAACAAAAAGGAGAGAGTTGTAGCTCGAAAGAAACAAATGAGAGACCCAACTGAAGGAATAATAGAAAAAGATGATTTATGCCTTTGGTTTAAAATGTTTTGGTTGCAGAATATTTGAGATAATGCAATTAATATGAGTTTTATTTTGGTTGAAAGGTTTGGAGGCTTTACTTCATGGTTAGGTGGCAGCATTCCCAGTGAACCTGGAACAGCACAATACATCATAGACGGAGTGTATGGTGGTGAAAGCTATTCTCATCATGGTGGTTAAGAAAAGAGAAAGGAAATGCCGGGTGTGGTGGCACACGCCTTTAATCCCAGCACTTGGGAGGCAGAGGTGGGAGGATGGCCATGAGTTCAAGGCCACCCTGAGACTCCATAGTGAATTCCAGGTCAGCCTAAGCTAGAGTGAGACCCTACCTCGAAAAACCAAAAAAAAAAAAAAAAAAAAAAAAAAAAAAAAAAAAAAAAAAAAAAAGAAAAGAGAAAGGAAGAAGAGGGACTGAGTTCTCAAAATTCCCTTTCAAGGCATGCCCCAGTGATAAGTCAGCTTCCTTCACCTAGGCCTATACTCCTAGAGCTCCTATACCACAGCTCAATGGCACCAAGGTAAGAATCAAACCACTACCATATGTGCCTTGAAGATATTTATGATCCACATTATAATACCATCACAGGAAAGAATTTGTTCGAAAATGGTATCTTCTCATTTCTTCTTTCCTTGTCATGAAAATTGGAGGTGGGGGGGGGTTGCAATCAACCTTGAAATGATTAGAAACCAGAGATATAAAGCAAATAGGAGACAGGTTAAGACTGCATCATAAAATAAAATCATGCAAAACTCTTGTGAGAAGGTGATGTGGGCTTAATAAGTAACTGGATAGAACTATGAGATTCTCCATGCACTGTTTAAAGACAATTTTCATGGTTCTCACAATGTTTTAAGTATCAGTAGAAAAGATGATATATTAATTTTAAGAAAATTTTGGCTTTGATCCATTTCTTTCACATCTCAAAGTATGTGACCTTCAACAACCCATTTAATGTTGCTATACTATTGGATTAGATGGTTTTCAGGAGCTATTCCTTCTCTGAAATACTGTTCAATACTAGGAATTGGATTACTGCAGTCCACAGAGATAAAACAAACACAATCTCAATTAAGATGCAAACAAGATGCAACATTTACAAACTTTGGAGTTTCAAAATAATTCCCATCCCTCTGGTAAAGAGACTAATGAACAGTGAAATGACCAATTGTGAGTAACAGATGGGAATCAAGAGGGAAAAGAGACATCTGAAGAAGTCCATCACCTGATAATCAGTCCCCTAGTACCCCAGTGAGGGCTGCATTTCCTTCTCTGATTGTCTGAACATTTAGCAGAACTCATCACTGTTACCCATGAGGTGTCTTTTCTCAAAACAAATGCTCTTGTTAATTATCCAAGAAAGAAGCAACAAAGAAGTCTTTTCCCTTTCTCAGTCTTTGCTGACTTTACCATGCTACAAGGTTCTTCCCTTCCTCCTGCCTTCTGGTACAATCCCTATCCCACCTGCCTTCTGTACCAGTCCTCATTCACAGTACCTTCCTTTGGGATATTCCTCTTGCTGACTCACACTCCAGTCTTCCTGGCCACAGAATATGCCAGAATTAAGAATAGCTTTTTGGATAGAGAGATGGCTCAGAGGTTAAAGTGTTTGCTTGACAAGCCTGACAACCCAAGTTCCACTTTCCAGTACCCAGATAAAGCTAGATGCACAAAGTAATGCATGTGTCTGGAGTTCGTGTGTGAAGCCAGAAGCCCTGGCTCACTCATTAGCACTAGCACTCTCTCATTCTCTCTCTCTCTCTCTCTCTCTCTCTCTCTCTCTCACTCTCTTTAAAAAATTTTTGAAAAAAGGCCTGAC